>CM022955.1:13884146-14219574 GCA_012931725.1 Litsea cubeba | reverse complement strand
TTTCAGCGGTGACGGCAGCAATTGGATAAAGCCTCTTCGACTTCGTGGCCGTTTCAATGCTGACTCCGAGTGGAAGTCGTGGACTGATCGCGTCCTGCTGATTGGTGGCGCCATTTTGAAGGAAGCCGGGATTTTTGATGCGGTCCGCGCCTTTAGGGAGACCGTGATTTTTTCCGACGAGGCCTTCATGGCTATGCTGGAGTCATTCCTCCCACAAACCAATACCTTCGTTGTGACGAATGGTGAGATTGGTTTCTCTTTGAAGGAGCTGAGCGCCATTACTGGATTGCCCATCCTTGGCAAACTCTATGAGGAGTTTATGCCGATTGACAGCGTCCTTGAGGGGCAGTCCGAGGAGTTCAGGCTTCTGTACTTTCAGCTCGTCGCCTTCTATGATTTTTTTAAGGAGAATGAGGGTTTGAAAGTTAGATCCAGCAGTTGGAAGAGTTCTAGCTCTTCGTTCCCCAACTTTTTTGATAGCAGGGAGTCTTCTGATAGTGTGACCCAGGCAGCCAGGGCCTAGGATCCAAAGTTTGAAGAAGATCTTGGCCATTGCAATAAGAGTTGAGAGATTTCTGTGGCGAGTACGATATGCCATAGGTCAATGACATTGCACTGTGGAAGAGATCTCGCTGTGTACTCTCACTTATTTGGCTTGGTGAGGCTATTTTTGCTGGAGGAGATGGAACGCACATCAGGCCACATTGTATTTTGTCGGCTTGTCAGATGGCGTTTAGAGAGCAAGCTTGATTTGGTTCCAGCTCTTTACTCCTACCTTTGTACCGAACTGCAGGCAGCTGCTTTTTTGGTTCGGCTTAGGCTTCCCATGAATAGGGTATTTTCAGCCACATCTTTAATTCGTGGTACGTGTACCACTTCCTGGCTTCCACCGTTAGGTGCCGCACAGGATGATGATCCTCTGATGATTCAGCTGGCTAAAGGGCAAGCCTTGTCCGAATCACTTTGTTTGCCCGCATGAGGATCCGACGGTTCAGGACGTCGAAATGGGGCAGTCCTTCAGTGAAGCTTCTCCGGAGTTGCGGAAGAAGGTTTTTGATTTGGTGCCTCCCGAGACTCTACCAGGGCGTGGGTCGGGAAGGCATTACTCTCTTGACGAATGCAGAGAATGAGTGGCTTTTTCAGCATACGTGTCGGCACGATGTTGTACCGCAGACATCTTTCGTCGACATCCAGTCGTATGTACCCTCTCGCTTTGGCTTTGCAATTGGGTTTTTCTCAAGGCGTTGTTGGAGCGCCTCAAGCATGGTGAAGCGCTTTGGAGGTTTACAGGACGGGAGAAATGCATGGGCTTTCTATAGTGCTGAAGACACTACAGCCATGATCTCTTATCCTGTGTTGTTGACTTCCCGGACTGCCAGCTTTGGCGAAGTGGTTCACGGAGAGCTTTTTTCGGCATATCGGGGGCTTTCCACGAAGGAGCTTGATGTGAAGCTGGCATCTGGAAAGGGCCTTGGAAAGTCGGATGGCGTCCGGCGAGAGGAAGTTTGGGCCTTCCTTTTTGGAGAGAAGTACAAGACAGGCTTTCTCGGTGACCAGGGCGTCATTGGTTCTGAAGCTGTTCGAGAAATACCTGATGAGGCTTTAGAGCAGCTAGAACAGGAGGAAGCCGAACTTGGTGCTTGGATGCAAGTGGTGCAAAGGCAAGCTTCCGTGGAGTCTACTGGCAAGAGTAGACCATCCAGTGAGGAGTCAAGTGGAAGACCTGACTCTGACAGTGGGGCAGGTTCCTCTAAGAAGCGAGCCCGCAGGAGTAAGAGGATGAGGAGTCATCATCGCAGCAAGGGGCAGCATGAGGACTCTCCTGACTTGGAAGTCCCTCTTACTATCAATGAGGATGTGCCAGTGGATGCTGACGAGCCTCCAGAGAAGAGAAGCCGAGAAAGAAGAGACCGTCGGTGAAGGTATGATTCTTCCTTTTTTCTCTTTCCATTTACTTTCATGGGATTTTTCCATGTTCTGATTTGCTTCTTTTTTCTGCTTTTCTTTTTTTTTTTAGCAGAGGAAGACTTGGTGATGCCTGAGGTTCCAACCGATGAGGTGGTGATGGATCCTGTCGGGGCACCTGAAGAAGAACCGAGGGATTCTGGAGTGAATCCAGAATCTCCAATTGGTATGACTTCTTTTGCTTTCTTTTTTTTTGTCTGTGACTTGGTTTGCTAACAGTTTTCTTGCCAGCTGACTTGCCACAGGATTCCGATGACTTTGAACCATCGATGGACGCAAATGTTGATGATGCTTCCGATGAGTTCAAGGAGGAAGAGAGTCTTCCGCCTGTCGTCGAAGAAGGTACTTTGTAGTAATAACCCTGATAATGATTTTCAACAGGATTATATTCATACCTTTTTGTGTTTCTTTGGCAGGTTTTGAAGTGACAGAGGAGAGTCCGTCGCTTCTTTTAGAACCAGAGCAAGGGATGCCAGAGGTTGACCCAGAGGTAGAGACTCCTGGGACCAGTTTTGACACTGTTGAGGAGATACCTCGTGCTGAGATTCCTTCCCGAGCAGGAGCAGCTTCAACTGGAAAGAGTTCTTTTGTTACTCTTCCAATGAGTGATGACATGAGCAGTCGACCAACGGAGTTGGGCGAATCTTCAGCCGGGCCATCTCTTCTTTTTGCGAAGAAGGTTGTGGTGCGGGTTCTGAGCTCTTGGATTGAGACTCTGCTTTCTGGACACTTAGATGCAGGATTTGGGATGATCCAGCATGTGCGTGAGATTCTCGGTGATGCCGAAGAGGCTGGTCTGGATGTAACAAGTGCCAGGGCGATCGTTGATAGGATCATTGAGCTGGGTGACAGGTGGTTTGAGACCATGGGTTTTCCTGACGACCAGTTTTTCAAGGAGATGTTCCTGGACCCTGCGGATAAGGCTCAGTCTAACCTGGATGAGGCTACACAAAGCAGGAAGCAGGTAGTCCGAAAGAAGAACTTAGAAGAGCTAAACATCATTGGCCTAACACATGACCTTAACATCCTTGATAGGGAGGTCGATGAGGCCAAGAAACGTCTTGAGCATCTGCAAGCACAAGTCGCTGCCAAGTGGACTGCAATAACAGAGGCTCGTGACAGGGAGAGTGCTCTGATTCGCCGGGTTGCAGATGCCGATCGAGTTCTTAAAAGGAAGTCTGAAGAGAACAAACAATGGCAAACTGCTCGGGAGAAGCTTCCCGGTGCGAAAGAAGGGTTACAGCCCACCCCAGCATCTCATGGCAAGTTCCTGAAGAAGCGTGCCTTGGAATCCCTGACGGCTGAGGCCAAAAGTTTGCTTGAGGAGCTGAACTCTTGGCTGGAGACCATTTTTGATTGAGCTCCTGTTTTTTTTTTTTTAACAGAAACCATCCTTCTCTCTTTTTTGTTTGTAGTGCTTGTGAACACTTTCTTTTTTTTTTTTGGTACCACATGTATTTTTTTTTGTACTCTTTTTTTTGTTTTCCCTACGCTCACTTAAATCTTTTTGTGATGAAAGTAATTGCTAAATGGGATGCCTTTTTTTTGTTTTCCCTACGATCACTTAAATCTTTTTGTGATAAAAGTAATTGCTAAATGGGATGCTTTTTTTTTATTTTCCCTATGCTCACTTAAATCTTTTTGTGATAAAAGTAATTGCTAAATGGGATTTGATCAAAAGTTTATCATTTTGTGAAAATCTTTTGTCAAATGATTGTTTTGGCATGGAAGCCAGATTTTTGTTTGTGGCATGGAAGCCGATTTTTGGCATGAGAGCCGGTTTTGATGGCATCTATAGCCGGTTTTGGCATTGATAGCCGGGTTTTGGTGGCATTGATAGCCGAGTTTGTGGCGTTGATAGCCGGGTTTTTTTAAAGCCAATTTTTTTTTTTTTTTGTGGCATTGATAGCCGGTTTGTTTTGGTGGCATTTATAGCCGGTTTGTGGCATTTATAGCCTGTTTTAGTGGCATTTATAGCCGGTTTGTTGCATTTATAGCCTGTTTGGTGGCATCTATAGCCAGTTTGGCTTTCAAAAATGCAAGTTTCGACTAAAAGTCGCCTCCCTGCTGAATGTTCTTGCAAGTATCGATGGAATGTCGAACCTTGCTCATTCGGTTGCGAGTATCGATGGAATGTCGCATCCTCGCGGATTTGGGTGCAAGTATCGATGGAATGTCGCATCCTTGCTTTTCAAAAATTTTGGTTTTGTGGGTACTGACTTGATGTCGTTTCGCCAGGATTTTCGAAATTTGTGGTTTTTTGTGGTTTTCTCGAACCTTTGGGTTATGGATATCAACTGAAATGTTGCGTCTCCATGGTTTTTTAGGTTTTTTCGAGCCTTTGAAATTTGGGTTGTGGATATCAACTGAAATGTTGCGTCCCCACGGTTTTTGATTTTGCAAGTATCGACGAAATGTCGCTTCCCTGCAATTTTGGAAGTGTCGAACGTGGTTCGTATGCTTCTGATTTGTGCGAGTATCGACTAAGCGTCGCTTCCCCCCGCGGTTTTTTTTTTTTTTTGAAAAACCATTTATTTTTTTTGTTTAAAAGACACGAGGGTCATAAGTTTTGACCTAAAACCATTTGGCGGTAAAAGGCAGGGTGGACTAGGTGGAAATCCCTGAATCCGGATTTTATTTCAAACCATGAATTTTGGGTTCAAGTGTTGAGAATTTTGGTCCAGTTAGGGAAAGGTTCCTAAACTTGGGTTTTTTGAACAATGAAACGATGAAAGTAAGCATTGTTTAAATTTCTAGAAATTTCAACATTTGATATGAAAATTCTAAAAAAAAGGTGGGTTTAGTGAGCGTGCACCTGGAAACCAGTTTTGGCCGTACAGGCATTGCTCCTACCCAGTTGGGTAAGTCTTTAAGGGTAGTACCGCTTTAAGAACTTGTCGTTGATGGGCAGCATACATCTGTCACCTTCCATGTTTAGGAGTGCGTATGCGCCATTGGAGAAAACCTTGTCGATGATGTACGGTCCCTCCCATTTTGGCTCAAATTTGCCTTTGGACTTGTGAGCGAAGACCATTGGTCTTTTTACCGCAAGGACCAAGTCACCCTTTTTATAGGCGCGTTGCCTGACCTTTTTGTCGAAAGATCCTACCATGCGTGCTTGGTAAAGTTCAATGCTTTGTTGAGCTTCGAGCCGTCTCTCATCGAGATTGTTCAGCTCATGGAGTCGCAATTTGACATTGCTTTCTTGAGTCATGTCATTTTGCAAAGATACCCTCAAGGAAGGAATTTGTACTTCCAAGGGCACGACAGCTTCGCATCCATAGACCAAGGAGAATGGTGTACTATGGGTTGGTCCTCGAACGGTGGTTCGATAGGCCCACAAAGCTTCATACATTTTGTCACTCCAGTCTCTTTTGTGACTAGAGACCATTTTTTTGAGGATTTTGTAGAGTGTCTTGTTGAAAGCTTCTGCTAATCCGTTTGCTGCCGGATTGTATGGAGTCGAAGGACAGCTTTGGATTTTGTATTTGTCGCAGAACCTGTAGAATCGATGATCCCGGAATTGTAGTCCGTTATCATGGACGAATCTTTTGGGTATGCCGAAACGACAAATGATGTTGGTGCGCATGAACTGAAGGACTGATGAGGTCTTCATTTCGTTGAACGCAAATGCTTCTGACCACTTGGAGAAATAATCCGTAGCGGCGAAGATGAAGCGATGACCTTTGCTTGAAGGGGGAGAAATAGGACCTATGATGTCCATACCCCAGGCTTCGAAAGGCCATGAAATCGTTGTAGGATGCAGCCATTCTGGAGGCATGTGAATGTAATCTCCATGAACTTGGCATTGTTGGCAGCGCTTAGCAAATTGCATTGCGTCAGCTACCATGGTAGGCCAGTAATATCCTAACCTTTTTATCTGATCATAGAGCTTGGGACCAGCCTGATGAGCTCCACAAAGACCAGCATGAACTTCTTTGAGTGTTTCTTCAGCCTCTTGTTGTGACAAGCAGCGTATAAGTACTCCGTTGAAGGATTTCCTGTAAAGGACTTTTGAAGGAATATCCAAATGAAAGCTTGGGGTTCGCCTTTGGATGCTTACCCGTTCTTTTGGATCTTCAGGTAGGATTCCGAGCATAATGTAATCAATGAACGGATCCCGCCAGTCGCCGATTGAAGTTTGAAGGATTGAAATCCGACTTCTAACCACTTGGTGGCATTCAGCAACTGCTTGGTGTGTGTTAAGAGGAGGAAGGATTCTTCTTTCGCACACTGTGATTTGCATGTTTTCCCCTTCCTGAATTGTCATGGATGCGGCAAGTCCAGCCAGGGCATTTGCACGTATGTTTTCACCTCTACGAATGTGGGTGATGTGACAGATATCAAACTTTTGCAGAAGCGATTGTGCCTTGTTGTAGTAAGGCAGCAAATCTGGCTTCCTGACTTCAAATTTCTGATTCATCTGGTTGACGATCAGTTGAAAGTCTCCAAAGACTTCCAGCATGGTGATACCGGATTCGATGGTGAGTTCCAATCCTAGGATCAGAGCTTGATATTCAGCTGCATTGTTTGTGCATGGTTCCAGTAGCAAGAAAGCATGTGGAATCATGTATTTGTCGAGGCTAACAAATAGGATGCCAACTCCCGAAATCAGCTGTCTTTTTTCATTTGTCATGGTTGCAACCGTCAAAGTACATGTCCCAGGAGGCACTTTGTGAGAAAGTCTCCACATTGTACACTGGTTTGTCTGGGAGATCATCTCTGAGCGGAGAATCTTTAGGCAATGGATGCTCTGCGAGGAAGTCTGCTAGAGCTTGCCCTTTGATTGCCTTTTGTGGTACATACCTAATATCAAATTGTGATAGAAGGATGGACCATTTGCCAGTCGAGCATTGAGAGAACCTGCCTTTGTGACAAGGAGTTTCAAGAGGTTGACCCTCGAGACCAGGTATACTGTGTTGGAAAGCAAGTAGTGACGCAGCTTTTGTACGGCGAACATCACTGCAAGACATTCTTTTTCGACTGGAGAGTAGTGAGGAGGTAATATAGAGCAGCTTCTTTTCTTTGATCATTTTCTTACGCAAGCAGAGCTCCCAAAGAGTGATCAAGGGCTCTTGTGTATGAGATGAATGGTTTTCCAGTGGTAGAAGTAGCTAACACTGGAATTTTTGTCAGGTATGACTTGATGTCTTGGAAAGCAGCTTCACAGTCAGCATCCCAGACAAAGTTTACACCTTTTTTCATCAACCGGGAGAATGGACGGCATTTCCCCGATAGATTGGAGATGAACCGTCTGATGTAGGCCAATCTCCCTTAAAGCCCTTTGAGTTCTCTCAAGGTTCTTAGAGAGGGCATTTCTAGAATGGCTTTGACTTTTATGGGGTCAAGCTCTATTCCAGCTTTCCGAACTAAGAATCCAAGGAACTTACCTGACGAGACGCCGAAAAAGCATTTCAGAGGATTCATTCGTAGTTTGTGTTTGCGAAGCCGGAGGAAGACTTCTCGAAGGTTTTCGAGATGATTTTCTTTTCTTTTGCTTTTGACGGCGAGGTCATCAACGTAACATTCAACCGTCTTGTGCTGCATATCTTGGAATATTTTCATCATAGCCCTCTGATATGTGGCACCAGCATTTTTCAGACCAAATGGCATGACAGTGTAGCAATACACGCCAAATGGGGTCCGAAAAGATGTATGTTTTTCATCTTCAGGATGCATCTTTATCTGATTGTAGCCAGAGAAACCATCCATGAATGTCATTCGCTTGAATCCACAGGTATTATCAATCATTACCTCTGGTATGGGGAGCGGAAATTCATCTTTTGGGCATGCACCATTCAGGTCTCTATAGTCAATACAGACCCTGATTTGCCCGTTTTTCTTTGTCACAGGGACAATGTTGGCCAACCATTCAGGATGTTGTTCCTCACGGATGAAGCGGACGCTTTTAAGTTTTTGAACTTCTTGTTCAATTTTATCCATCACATCTGGACGGAATCTTCTTTGGCCTTGCTTGACAGGCTTGATGTCTTCTTGAAGATTGAGTTTGTGAACCGCTATTTTGGGGTTTAAGCCAGGCATTTCAGCGTAAGACCATGCAAAGCAATCAACGAACTCACGAAGAAAGGCGATATACTCGGGTAACTCATCATCCTTTATATTCTTGCTTATGAATACAGGACGTGGGTTATCTGGTGTTCCCAAGTCTATCTTTTGAACATGATCTTCTGTTGGAAGGTTCGAAGGTGGTTCCTCCATAATATTTTTGGAGGCTTCCAGCTCAACGAAACCTTCTGGGGTTTCAAGGGCATTTCCAGACCAAGGCTTTGTTCCTTTCCACGGGTCTTCTTGATCGGTAATTTTCCCAAGGCTTGCTATGAGATGGTCCCAATCGCCTGTTGAAACTGGGTCGAAGTAGGCTACTTCTTTTGGAGATGAGGGTTCTTATGGGTCAGAAGACCACACGTATGTGCCATCGGACAACTCCTCTTCATTTTCGGAGAAATCGTGCCAATTGGATGAGCTTCCTGGATCTTTGTCAGGTGACTCATCAAAGAGATATCCAGGGAGATCGATGTCTTCATGGACTTGAGATGTTGAGGCTTGGTCAGTATATTGACTTTTAAGCCTTTGTGTCAACTGTCTCAGGGGAGTGTCGGGATTATACCCTAACCCGTGTGAAGACTTTTCTACATAGCCGTAGAGTCTCCAATCTTCCAGCTGGCTTTTGGTCAAGACGGCCCCAATGGCGTGAGAATACCGCGTCCTTCTCCCAAACCGACTGGGTTTTGAGCATCATAGCCCATTTTCTTCATAATAGCTTGTGCCACAGAACTATATAAGGATAGTTAAGGCATACCTTTATTTTGGAAAGGTTCAAGCATAGAGTTTGATGAAGAAGCATCCGATCTATGGAAGAAGATCGGCTTTTCCTTTGCTGAAGTTGCTTGAACAACGAAGGAAGCTGACGTAGGATCTTCTATGTCAGAAGTTGTCTCCATTAGAGTAAGAGCAGGCTGAACTTGCTGAGTGTCAGCTTGGCTTGACGATGTGTCAACTTCTGGCTCTGAATCCGAATCCGTGTCTTGCATGATAGACACGAAAGAGACAACAAATTTACCCCCAGGCTTTTGCTTTACCTTCTTCACTTTATTTGTGATGACCAAAGGCTTTGAAGGTTTGAGGGAGATGATGAAGGGAGTTTGAATGCTCTCTTCGGGTTTACCGGATGATTTGTTTTCTTCCGGCGATTGTTGAAGAGCCTTGCCTTTATCTTTCTGGGGATTTTCGGCAAAGGGTGCTATGTGCTTCTCCTCTTCTTCTTTTTCACCTTCATACATCTGTGAGTCTGCAAAGTGGACTTCTTTACCTTTGAAGGGTTTTCTGTCCACAAAGACTCGATGTATCATGTTGTCGTCGCCAACAAACTTGATGCATTGATGTAGAGTTGAAGGGACAACACCATTCTCGTGGATCCAAGGGCGTCCGAGAAGGATGTTGTAGCATAAAGGGGTTTTTATTGCATACACAGTGACCTCAGAAATAAGATCACCGATCTGCAACTTGAACCTGATTTTGCCGATAGGCCTTTGAGTACTCCCATCGTATCCAAAGATAGATACAGATGTGTGGCTCAGTTTGCTGGGTGGGATGCCCAACTCTTCGAGAGCCGATGTGGAGATGAGGTTGAGTGCAGAACCTGGGTCGATCTGAACTCTGTGCATAGGCATTTTCTTGATGTACCCTGTGAAGTACAGGGGTCGGTTATGCCTTGTTTCGCCAAGTAGGAGGTCGTCCTTTGTGAAGGCGATGGTTGCACTGGCTGTTTTTTTAACCGAGAGGCATTCAATGCATGATCCCTCAGTTTTCTTCTTTTCTCCCTTTGAGGAGGCTTCTGAGTTTTTGACCCGGTAATCCATTTCAATTTGGAGGACTTGCGGGGCATGTTTGTCGACATCCTCATTCAGCTTTTGTAATTCTGAGATGAGATTATCACGAGTGTGCGGAGACATTCGCGACAAATCTAGGATGTGCGGAGTGCAGGTATGTGCTTGAAGTGTTCAATCAAGTCATACTTGAAAGCCTCCTTAGGGCCTGCATGTTCATCATTGTTGCCACTAGGGGTGCTTACAACATCTTTTCCTGAAGGATTTACATATGTAAAGGAAGATTGGTTGTAATTTTTGTGGTAGTCCCGACCAGAGCGGGTGCCTCTACCAACTTCGAGAGCTTCTTGAGAAGGGTCTTCGTTTGGGAGATTGTCTTCAGGATCAAGAGGCTGTCATTTTTCATTTGCTGAGGATGTATCAGCAGCGGAGTTGCCATCCTCAGTGATTGTGTTGCACGGAGCATTTTCCGGGAATAAGTCCTGAACAGCATCCAGCAACCTTTCTTCTTTGTTGACCAATTCATCGTCCCAAGCATCAATAACTGGGAATTCTTCAGTCAGGAAGGGTGTGAACTTTGAAGTCACAGTCTCAGGAGAAGAAACCTGAAAGGGTGTCATCTCAGTGAAAGTCACGTGAGATGAGGTGGCTCCAAAAGATACATTGCTAGGCATCGCCGGAGTGTAAGTGCTCTCATCAGACGATGCTTCGGAAGAGCTACAATCCCGAATTATCACATTACAGGAAGCTCTCACGGGAGACGTCGCCTGAACGGAGTCAGACTCATCCTCGGATGTAAGAGGATCGTCTATCCAGCAATTTTCTCCATTTTCAGGAGTTAAGGGAGGATGTACCTGATGGTCTTCAGGGACTTCAGGCTCTGGATTGCGAGGAGGCTCGTTGACGCGGTCTTGCTCTTGTTCTAGAGCGAGACGCTGCAAGATCCTTGCATATTCTTCAAGATCAGGCATGGGAGCCAAATCTTCTTCTTCATCAACTCTTTGTGGCTCAACATGGTTGATTTCCACTGGAGCAATGAGAGGTGCTGGGTCAGCAGCATTTTCTTGTACAGCCTCTTGGTCTTCTTCATCATCAGACCAGGATCCTTGTGGCTGTAGAGGGTTATACCAGATTACTGGCATAAGATGAGTCTCAGGAACCCATTCTTCATCGGAGAGGTATTCTCCTATTTCAAGGGACTCTTCCCACTCATCTATGTAGTTGGATTCGAATCCATCATCGGTGTCGCTGGACTCGTATCCATCAATGGAGAATCCAACTACCGAATTACAAGAGTATGATGCCTCCTGCGTGGCTTCTTTGAATTCAGGTGGCATGAAATCACTGAGAGTGAATTTTCTTACCCCCTTTGAAGTCTCTGGAAGGGATGTTTTTGTTGCCTCCAGTGAAGCGGTAGAGGAAGCCTCTGCCTTTTCTTTGACTTCTTGTTTTGGCTGGGTCTTCTCTTGCCGTTTGAGCTTGAGGAGATATTTCCTAGCCTGCCTTCGCTGTTGAGCTGTAGGCTTTGTTTTCACGACCTCCAAATTTTCATCTTCCAGGAGATCGGGATGTACCCATATGGGTAGTCCTTCTGGTGTCGGGTAAGGAACCAGTTCCTCGGACGCTTGGATTGAGTTTATCACCTTGAAGGAAGTAGTGATCTTCTTCTTCGGTGATTTTGATGTTTGTCCACATGTCACCATGTTGACGGAGGCAGACCCATAGTTTTTGTCAAAGGTGATGACTCCGTTTTTCCACATTTCGTTTATTTTCTCCCTCACAACGAAGCATTGATTGAGAGGATGCGAGATCATCTGGTGGTATGGACAGTACCGAGGATCGTTGGTTTTGCCAACATCACCCGGTCTTTTTGGTTCAAGCAAGGTGAGCTTGCCGTTTGCCATAAGAGCCCCAAAGATTTCATCAACATCTTCATCAAACGGGTATTTCTTCTCTACTCGTTCTTTGAAGGCATATGAGAGTTCAGGTCTCTTACCAGCAGCTTTGTTTTCAGCTTTCTTTAGTGGCTGAGGAGCTGACTTGGTCTGCACATTGAGGACCTCTTTCTTCTTTGGTTTAGAGGTTGCAATGGCGGTTGGCTCTTTTCTTGATGATTTCTGACTGTTGAGGTCTTTAATCACCGTTTCAGCTTCCATGGAAGCTTCTAGGAGTTCTCCCAGGTTCTTTGATTTGTTGCTGATGATCATGGAGCGGATTCTAGCTCTCATGTTGTTTCGGCAGATGTCGACTAGCGACGCTTGTGGTAGTACATCAGAGCATTTGTACGCCATTGCTTTCCACTTATGAATGAAGTCATATGTTGATTCATTCTCCCCCTGTTTTAGGCTGCACAGCTGAGCCATAGTAGCGGGATGATCCTCACCTTTGAAGTGAGTCAGGAAGCGTGTCTCTAGCATGGCCCAGTTTTGGAAGGAGTCCTCCGGCAGAGTGGAGTACCAATCGAAGGCCGTACCTTTTAGGGTACTTGCAAAGAGGCGGATCTTGAGTGCATCTTGATCCGCGATAGCTCCCGTCAGGATCTTGAAGTGGATGACGTGCTGTCTAGCTGATCCTTTCCCCGTATATGTTTGGAGAGTAGGATGCTTGAATTTTGTGGGGAACGGGACCGAGTCCATCCATAAGGGATATGGTGGCTTGATCCCATGCTCCTTGAGTATATCCTCTTCTTTTGCTTTGGCGAGGATACTGTCTACGTCCTTTTTCGTAAGGGCGCGTGACTCATTTTCTTCTCCATTTACCTCATCGTCTTGATGATTCGGAGGAGGTTCATTGTTCGCCTGATCTTGGAAGGCGAGGAGAAGGTTTTCCATCAGAGTTTCAATCCTCTGTTGGCCTTGTTCCAACTGCTGGATGCGGGTGATCGCATCATCTTGAGGTGGATTGCGGGGTGGTGGCTCAGAATTTGTAGCCAAGACGTTCATCCTTCGTGATTCGAATGAAGAAACTGTCCTGGTGACTTGAGGAAGGATCATTCTGCCATCCTTTGCATGAAGGAGCAGGGGATTCTTCTGAGTGTCTTCTTGTCCTGGAGACGCTGCGGGTCATCGGACGTCGGACATGGATTTTTGTTGCTGACTTTTGGCGTCTTCTGGTTTTTCCAACCATATGGACGGCAGTAACTTGGTTGGGTCTATCTTTTTTGACCCATTTGGGAGAGACTTGAAGTGTAGGAGGCTGGGTCCTTTGCTTCTCTAGTCTCTTTTGTCTATACGACACGCGGTGGCGTATGCGACGAGCAATTTGAGCTTCGGTCAGCTCTGGCTGGGCTTTGACAACGAAGGATGTGCTCCCTCGGGCGCAGCAGCCGAGCCTGTCTTCTTTGTAGCTGGGCAAGGACAGGATGCGAACCTTGTCCTTCGCCTGTTGCAGCGAAGCTTTGAATTTTTGGAGTTCGGCCCCTGTAGAGATGAAGGGTCGAACTGCAGGTTTGTAGGCCTTAGCAGGTGCTTGCAGAGGCCTTGTGATGCATGACTTGATTTTGGGCTTGTAGGAACAAGCCGGCTCATGTTGGGTTGACTTGGGAGTCAGGTTGGAGATGGGTCTCTCCTCTTTCATGTAAGCAAGAGGGTAGAACTGGTTCTCCTTGAGTGGGGCCAGGAATGCTGGCTTAGTGGATGTTTGGGATCTTCTCTGTTTTGGTGAACGTTTTGGGGACCAAGTCTTAGGATAGACCTGGTCGTTTGCTGGTCGAGGCTTCGTGGGGCTGCCACGGGCTTCGGGCCTTCTGGTGCTCGCCTTTGGTGTCACGGAAGTGACACGTTGAGAGGCGAGTTTTTGCTTCTTGGAAGGAGTAGTTTGTTCCTCACGAAGTGGGAATGGTCCCAGCGTCCCAAAGACAATAGTCCGGGGAGTCGAGGTTGACCCGGAGCTTAGAGAGTTGCCGAGGGAGTTGACGCTTCGGCAGCTGATGGGGCGCTTGTAGGTGCGCGTAGTTTGCTTCTGTTGAAGCATGAGTTGGTGCTTGTTTTCGTCGAAGGTAATGGTTAGTGAAGCTGCCATTGTTAGTTTTCGAAAAGTTTCTGAAACAAGACCACATCCATTAGTAATCACAAGAACAATGATCATAAATGGGAAGTTCTATGGTTTTGTCTTTTCAAATTGCTCGAGGGAGATGACCCAAGCAATATGAAGAAGGCAAAATGTCATAGAGGGTACAATTGTTCTGATCGCAGGTATGGTAAGCCCAGAATGAGCGTCCCAGTGACTGCTAGAAGCAATTGTGAACTTAAATTCGACTTATCGAGAAGCAGAGCTTGCTCGAGGTAAGAAGAATATAAAGTTGGAGTTACAAATGTGCCGATCGCAATACAGTAGACCCTGAAAGGGCGTACTAGTACCGCTAGACACAAATGTTTTGAGACCGCATCCATGAGATGAGATTCTCTGTTTTAAAAGGTCAAGATTGGATTCATCAAAGAGAGCAGATGGTATTCCGATCTGAACACGGGCTCAGCGATTTCCGCGAGCGCCAGTGCTCAGAAAGAAATGAACCATAATTTATCGGATCTGAATCCAAAAATGACGAGTTTTTTTTTTTGAAAGGCCAATATCGGTTTCATCAAAGAGAGCAAAAGGCACTCCAATCTGAACACGGGCTCAGCGATTTCCGCGAGCGCCAGTGCTCAGAAAGGAGAAGACCAAGATTTCTCCAATCTAAACCCAAAATGACGGAAGTTTTATTTTTTTTAAAGATTTTTTTTTTGAAATTTTTTTTTATTTTTTATTTTTTATTTTAAAATATTTATTTTTAAAAATTTTATTTTTGAAAAATTTTATTTTTGAAAAATTTTATTTTTGAAAAATTTTATTTTTAAAAATCTTATTTTTGAAAAATTTTATTTAAAAGACGAGAGAGTACACATAGGCCTCCTAACCCGGTCTTATGAAATCTTAATTGATAGAATTGCCCCCAGGTAAGGGTAGGATTACTTAATGAACCCGTTTGGAGGACCCTTGCCTAGAACAGTCAAGCTGTCTCCACACTCTGGACAAGGCTTTTCTTGAATCAACCATGATCAAAGAACGCAGTTGGTTTAACCTTAGTGGTCTATGTCTTTTTTTTTTTATAAATATATATATATATATTTATATCTTTAATGAACTCATCGAAGAGAAACGATGGCCCAAAACCTTAGTCGAACAGGCTCAACATTTCTGCAAGGGCGATGAACGATAGGAAAGGATCAAGGTTTCTCAATTTTGAATTCAAACCGAGAAATCTAATTTTTTGTTATTTTTTATTTATTTATATATATATTTTAGATCTTTAATGAACACATCGAAGAGAAACGATGGCCCAAAACCTTAGTCGAACAGGCTCAACATTTCTGCAAGCACGACGAACGATAGGAAAGGATCAAGGTTTCTCAATTTTGAATCCAAAATGAAAAATCTGATTTTTTTTGTTTTTTTGTTTTTTTTTTTTTTTAGATCTTTAATGAACTCATCGAAGGAAATGATGGCCCAAAACCTTAGTCGAACAGGCTCAACATTTCTGCAAGCACGATGAACGATATGAAAGGATCAAGGTTTCTCAATTTTGAATCCAAAATGAAAAATCTGATTTTTTGTTTTTTTTTTTGTTTTTTTTTTTAGATCTTTAATGAACTCATCGAAGAGAAACGATGGCCCAAAACCTTAGTCGAACAGGCTCAATATTTCTGCAAGCACGATGAACGATAGGAAAGGATCAAGGTTTCTCAATTTTGAATCCAAATTGAAAAATCTGATTTTTGTTATAAGATATGGATCTTGGGTGGATGCCCACTTGTGATAAGATAGGGTTAGAATTAGGGTTCCTCCTTTTTAGTTTACTTTGCCTATAAATAGGCTCTCTCCCTATGTATTTAGACACAGTTAATGAGATATCAGAAAGGCTCTCTCTTCTCCCTCTAATCTTCTTTCTCTTGGTCTCTCTCTTTCATAACACGTTATCAGCACGAAGCTCTAAGAGAAGGAAGAAAACCAGGTCTTCTTGCCCAAAGAGAAGAAATCATTCCCTGCGTGGATTTTCATCGCAAACTCCTTCCCTGCGTGGATTTTCATCGCGGATTCCCTGTGCAGATTCCTTCCTAGCGCGGATTCCCATCCCAGATTCCTTCCCAGTGCGGATTTCCATCGCAGATTCCCTGGGCGGATTCCTTCCCAGCGCGGATTTCCATCGCAAAATCCTTCCCAGCGTGGATTTCAGAAAAGAGTAATATTTTTCTTTAAATACAGTAAGTAGTATCCAAACCATAGTTCAAATCCAACATATTAGAATACATAAAATTAATTTATGATATTTATTTTTACTGTCATTATAGTATTTGGTTACTATTCATTATCTTGCACGATTTTTTATTTAAATTTATTAATGCTATAAATTGATTATAAAAAAAAAAAAGAAAAAGAAAAAAGAAAGAGAACCAGAAGTTCTAAAAGTGAACCTGAAGTTCACATATTCATGGACCAGTAGAAGTTGGAATAATGATATGAACCTGAAGATTCGTATCAATAAATCAAAACCTGAAGTTTTTGATTCAACAATCCATATAAATTATAAAGCCATGAAATTAAACCTGAAGTTTTTGATAGAACTAGAAATTCTGATCACTTGTTAGAACCAGACGTTCTACCCCAAACCTGAAGATTTGACAGAACCTGAAGTTCTAATTTCATGTATTATGAACCTGAAGTTCTAAATCAAGCCTGAAGTCTTGACAGAACCAGCAGTTCTGATTCTCAAATATGAGAACATGTTAAATTTTTATTTTTCCATGTTTAAATTCCTTTCTTAATTACTTTTGATGTTAATATTTTTTTTATCATTATATGCACACTGATAACTTCATATATATTTCATATTACAGTTCTTGCAAGATGTCAAATTTGGCTAAAATTGACTTTAAAGCACTTAACATAAATGGGGACAATTATTTATCTTGGCAATTGGATGCTAAAATCCACTTGCAATCCAAGAAACTAGGAGAGACTATAAAGGAAGGTAACAAGATGTCCCCAGAGGAAAAGGCATTAGCCCTCATCTTCCTGCTCCATCACATACATGAAGACCTCAAAAATGAATACGTTACTGAGGAAGACCTAGCAGGCCTATGGAAATCCCTGAAGGATGGATATGATCACCAGAAGATGGTCATACTACCAGCTGCCCAGAATGACTGGTTAAATCTGAGGTTGCAGGATCACCCCCTCGCATGGTCTAGAAGGCCAATAAACTTTACAAACTTAAATTTTTTTTATTCTTTTGAGATGCATGTTGCTTAAACTTCTTTTATTTATTTATTTCATGTCCTAATGAATGGTTTAATTATTTCAATTTTATCATATGATTGCATAGTTATATTGTTTTAAGGTATGGATCATGGAACTGAGGACAATCTTTGTTTGGTAGATAGTGCCACAACACACACCATTCTGAAAAATCAGAAATTTTTCTCAGAATTGATGTTTATTCCACGAAAGGTATCAACCATAGCTGGGCCTGTGCAAATAATTGAAGGCTCCGGAAGAGCCCACATAATGTTACCTAATGGTACCCACTTATTCATTAAAGATGCTTTGTTCTCAAATAGTTCCCGAAGAAACTTGATTAGTTTCAAAGACATCAGAATGAATGGGTACCACATTGAGACTGTAAGTGAAGGTAACAAGGAATTCTTATGTATTGTTACTAGTATTGGAAGCCAGAAGCAAATACTAGAAAAATTAAGTGCACTCTCCTCAGGGTTATATTACATGACAATCTTAAATGTTGAATCACATTCGGTTATGAGCAAAACAACAAAGTTAAGCCCGAAGCTTAAACTAAGCCCGAAGCTTAGTGATCCGAAGACTTTACAGCTCTGGCATGATAGGTTAGGTCACCCTGGGGCTACTATGTTGAGAAAAATTGTAGATAACTCCTTTGGGCATTCTTTAGAGAACCATCAATTGACCCTACCTAGTGGGTACTTATGTACACCGTGTTCACAAGGAAAATTGATCACCCGACCTTCTTTTGCTAAAGTTGCATACGAATCCCCATCCTTTCTGCAAAGGATACAAGGTGACATTTGTGGACCCATAAATCCCCCTAGTGGACCTTTTAGATATTTTATGGTTTTGATTGATGCCTCCACCCGTTGGTCTGATGTTTGCCTACTTTCAACTAGGAACATAGCATTTGCCCGTCTATTAACTCAAATAATCAAACTTAGGGCTCATTTCCCTGATTCTCCCATTAAGTCTATAAGACTTGACAATGCAGGAGAATTTACATCACAGGTTTTTGATGATTTTTGTTCATCTATAGGAATTGTTGTCGAACATCCCGTCCCCCATGTCCACACCCAGAATGGCTTAGCTGAATCCATGATTAAGCGCATCCAACTCATTTCTAGGACTCTGCTGATGCAATCCAAATTGTCAGTTAGTGCATGGGGACATGCTGTGTTGCATGCTTCAATGTTAATTCGACTTCGACCCACAGCCTATCATCAATTTTCTCCTGCACAACTTACATCCGGACATCAACCCAATATCTCTCACTTGCGCAAGTTTGGTTGTGCAGTTCAAGTCCCAATCCCACCTCCTAAGCGTACTAAGATGGGACCACAACGTAGATTGGGAATCTATGTAGGTTATGACTCTCCCTCAATTATTCGATATCTAGAACCAATGACAGGAGATGTCTTCACTGCTCGTTTTTCAGATTGTCAATTCGATGAGACAATATTCCCGCCGTTAGGGGGAGATAACATAGTTCCTGTAGAACGACCTGTTCCTGAAGAACGGCGAGAATTAACATGGAATACTTCCACTCTGTCTCATTTGGATCCACGAACTTCACAATGTGAAAATGAAGTCCGGAGAATTGTGCACTTACAAGAAATTGCAAACAGATTACCTGATGCATTTAACGATGCAGCAAAGGTGACAAAATCACATGTGCCCGCTATGAATACACCTGCCAGGATTAATGTCCCTGTAGGACAAAGTCAAAATACAACCGCAAAAGAATCTGCAATACGCCAGAAGCGTGGCAGACCTATAGGTTCAAAGGACTCAGCTCCGCGGAAAAGGAGAAATGAGCAATCATCATCATGTCCTCCCGAAGAGGCACGTAACACTCTTGAAGAGGTTCCTCCCGAAGAGGCACGTAACGCTCCTGAAGAGGTTATGACAAAATCCGTTCTCTCTAGAATAATGGAAGTCCCTGGTGAGACTTTGGAAGCCCCTGAAGAGGCACCGGTACCGGATAATGAAGAGATCTCTATATTTTACAATTATTCAAAAGAGAGATGGAATAGAAATGATATTGTCATCGATGACGCATTTGCATATGCGATAGCTACACAAATATCAAAGGTAAATGATGATGATGATTGGGACACAGAACCACGTTCTATAAATGAATGTCGACAAAGAAATGATTGGCCAAAATGGGAAAGTGCCATCAAAGCAGAGTTAGAGTCTCTCAATAAACATGGTGTGTTCGGACCTATAGTACAAACCCCAAAAGATGTTAACCATGTAGGTTACAAGTGGGTGTTTGTAAGAAAACGGAATGAAATGAATGAAATTACCAGATATAAGGCACGATTAGTGGCACAAGGTTTCCTGCAGAAACCTGGGATTGATTATGAGGAAACATACTCCCCTGTCATAGATACAACAACTTTCAGATATCTGATAAGTTTAGCAGTTTCTCAAAATCTAGAAATGCGACTCATGGATGTTGTAACTGCTTACTTATATGGGGACTTAGACACTAGAATTCACATGAAAATCCCGGAAGGATTTCCTTTGCCTGAAGCAAAGCCAAGGAGTACATACTCAATCCAATTGAGGCGATCATTGTACGGCCTGAAGCAATCCGGAAGAATGTGGTACAATCGTCGTAGTGAATACTTGTCTAAAAAGGGGTATGCAAACGATCCTATTTGCCCGTGTCTATTTATAAAGAAATTCATGAAGGGATTTGCAATATTAGCAGTTTATGTGGATGATATCAATTTGGTAGGGACTCCAGAAGAGCTCGAAGAAACTGCTGATTGTTTAAAGAAAGAATTTGAAATGAAAGACCTTGGAAAAACAAGATTCTGTCTCGGGTTGCAAATCGAGAGAAATTCTAATGGGATGTTGGTCCATCAATCTAATTATACCGAGAAGGTTTTAAAACGATTTGGTATGGACAAAGCACACCCATTAAGCACACCCATGGTCGTCCGGTCTCTTGATACACAGAAAGATCCATACCGTCCTATTGAAAAAAATGAAAAAGTTTTGGGTCAAGAAGTACCATACTTAAGTGCTATTGGAGCCCTGATGTACTTAGCACAATGCACTAGACCGGATATTGCATTTTCTGTGAATCTACTTGCCAGATATAGCTCCGCACCAACTCAAAGGCACTGGGTTGGTATTAAACATATCCTACGATATTTGCGTGGAACAACTGATTTAGGAATATTTTATTCTTATAATCCTATAGATTCCAGTTTTACAGGATATGCAGATTCAGGTTATCTCTCTGATCCTCATAAGGGTCGATCACAGACAGGTTATGTGTTTCTAAATGGTAATGCCGCCATTTCTTGGCGTTCTACTAAACAGACTCTGGTAGCTACCTCCTCTAACCATGCTGAGATTTTGGCTCTTTATGAAGCCAGTAGGGAATGTGTATGGCTAAGATCCTTGATTCAGCATGTTCGTAGTTCTTGTCAATTACCTTCTATTGCAGGTATCCCAAATGTTATCTATGAAGATAATGAAGCATGCATAAAACAAATTCGAGAAGGTTTTATTAAAGGAGACAAGACTAAGCATATAGCACCAAAGTTCTTCTTCACTCATGAACTTCAGAAGAACAATGAAATTGAAGTCAAACAAGTTTGTTCGAGTAACAACCTGGCTGATCTATTTACCAAATCTTTGCCAAAATCAGTATTCCAGAAGTTTGTATATGAGATTGGCATGCGAAGAGTTCATCATCAAACTATGTAAATGGTTGCAATCATCAGGGGGAGCAGTTTATCAGGGAGCATCCTGAAGTATGCTTCCGAGGACATTTGTGCGCTGTACTCTTTTTCCTTTCCTAGGTTTTATCCCACTGGGTTTTCCTAGTTAAGGTTTTAACGAGGCAGCATTATGCACGTCCAACACCATTTCAATGATCTTGAAGAATGTTGTACTCTTTTTCCCTTCGCTTTGGTTTTTCCCACTGGGTTTTCCTCAGCAAGGTTTTTAATGAGGCAACTTCATTAAATGGTGGTCATCCAGGGGGGAGTGTTATAAGATATGGATCTTGGGTGGATGCCCACTTGTGATAAGATAGGGTTAGAATTAGGGTTCCTCCTTTTTAGTTTACTTTGCCTATAAATAGGCTCTCTCCCTATGTATTTAGACACAGTTAATGAGATATCAGAAAGGCTCTCTCTTCTCCCTCTAATCTTCTTTCTCTTGGTCTCTCTCTTTCATAACAATTTTTTGTTTTTTTTTGTTTTTTTGTTTTTTTAGATATTTAATGAACTCATCGAAGAGAAACGATGGCCCAAAACCTTAGTCGAACAGGCTCAACATTTCTGCAAGCGCGATGAACGATAGGAAAGGATCAAGGTTTCTCAATTTTGAATCCAAAATGAAAAATCTGATTTTTTTTTGTTTTTTTTTTTTTTTAGATCTTTAATGAACTCATCGAAGAGAAACGATGGCCCAAAACCTTAGTCGAACAGGCTCAACATTTCTGCAAGCACGATGAACGATAGGAAAGGATCAAGGTTTCTCAATTTTGAATCCAAAATGAAAAATCTAATTTTTTATTTTTTTGTTTTTTTGTTTTTTTAGATCTTTAATGAACTCATCGAAGAGAAACGATGGCCCAAAACCTTAGTCGAACAGGCTCAACATTTCTGCAAGCGCGATGAACGATAGGAAAGGATCAAGGTTTCTCAATTTTGAATCCAAAATGAAAAATCTGATTTTTTTTTTTGTTTTGTTTTTTTTTTTTAGATCTTTAATGAACTCATCGAAGAGAAACGATGGCCCAAAACCTTAGTCGAACAGGCTCAATATTTCTGCAAGCACGATGAACGATAGGAAAGGATCAAGGTTTCTCAATTTTGAATCCAAAATGAAAAATCTGATTTTTTTTTAAAAGAGAAAGAGTGGAAATAAATTCAAAGAATTAGAAATTTCCAAAAAATCTCATCTCGATTTTTTTTAGATGCGGAATCCAACATGGCCATCAATCAAAAAGTAGCCAAAGAATCAAGAAAAGAAGTATAAGCATAGAGCAATAGATATTATATGCAAATATTTCATTTCTAGCATCGTGTTCTCAAATGAACGGGTCCCACCGGGTGTGCCAGCTTGATGGACCGCGCTCCTGCCTGGTTCTACCGAGGTTGGCGGACGTGGGAGTCCGTTGGGTCCGACGCGCAAGGGCGTGCATCAACATTTCTTTTGTATGGGTGTGCCAGTTTTTCTATTTTTACTTGGAATTGCAAGTGGTGATCCGGAGATCAACCATCGCAAGTAAAAAGGAAATCAACTTCTTTCAAGTTTTCCATTGCACATATATTTAAGAAAAGAGACATTTTCTTGATTTGCCGTGAAAGGCGATTTTTTTTGGCATTTATAGCCGATTTTGACTTTTATAGCTGATTTTTGGCGTTTATAGCTGATTTTGGCGTTTATAGCCGATTTTCAATCCTTATCAATAATGAAGGACAAGAGTTATGATTTTTGTCTCTTTTAAAAAAAATACAAACTACAATGAAAAGCAAGAAAAGGAGGATCTAACTTCTCAGGAGATTGTGGGGGACCCGTTCAGATTGACGGTCGCAAGCCATATGTGGACTTCGCCATCATCCATGCAGATGAGAACAGAGGATACTATTGATTCACTTGGCTTGGCTATAACCTCAGGTTTTTAGAGAATAAAGACCAAAAGGAAGTCCTATGTCCAATAAAAAGCCGAGTAGACGGGCTGAAAAGCCATGTCTAAGCCATTTGGAGGCAGAAGGAGAAGGCAAGGACCTTGGGGGGGGGGGTACCCCCCAAGGGACTTTTGTCACCTTGTAGCGGTGATCGGTGTAGAACTTCCGCAGAGTTTTCTCTCTTTTCCTTCTCTGAATTTCTGTGCTTTGTCTGTGTCTCTGTATTTTTTTTTCCTCTTTCTTCTTGGAGAGCTCTCCTATTTATAGGCTTTTAGGTAGCAATTTAGGAGGGTTTATGAGCCTTAATTGTCATAAAGCTACATAACGGGAGGAGTTACAAGATTGAATTCTTTATTTTGTAACTCCTTTTTCTTGGCTTCTGATTGGCCGGAGGAGATTGAGGGCATTTAATCGCCTTTAATCGCCATGATGGGAGGAGTTTCATGGGTTAAATGCCATGAATCTCTTGACTTGTAACTCCCGGATGCTTGCTTCTGAATAGTCCGTCCAAAGAAATGGATTAATGACTGTAATAAAGCTAGTCAATTAATCGCATTAAGTGGTCGCCGAGCAGTTGAAGAGTCGCGGGCCGTGCCGCGTCTTTTGGGATTCTTCTGGCAATGATCATCGATGGATCTTTATGTAGATCGACATCGGATGACCATGTAACTTCAGGTGTTGGTTGCCAACAGCGGGTCGGTGCCATCTGTCCTGTCGATTTCTCGATCGGTCGGGTAGGAAGCACACTTTTTTTGGTTGACCGGGTGGCGATCAATGTTGTTTTCGATACTCTTGATGATTAACCCATGTTTTTTACGGATGTCAGAGGGTTTGGTGTCTCAAAAGTATGAATTTTCGAAAATACTAGAGGCCAGACGCTTCGAATCGCGAAAAAATGGCGAAAAACGGGGTTTCCGGGGCCCACCGGGCGATCCCGGGCCCCAGGGTCGCCGGCGACCCTGGGGGGTTTTCCCCCCTTTTGTCCCGTTTTGTGTCCGTTTTTGCTATTTTTTTATTCTTTTTTCTTCAGTATTTTTCCTTGTCATTTTTGATCATTTATTGGCCTGATTTCCTTGTAGAAAACCTGATGATAATCCTTGCATTTTATTTTGCAAAGTTTCCAATTTTCTGAGAAAGCCGAAGACTTTGTTGCACAGAGCTGCCGATTTTCCGTCAGAAGCTGAAACTGGGTCAAACGATGTCGGAATGACCTGAAATTTGAGGTGAAGCCTCCTGAGCAATAAATAAGACCAACCATGGGCTTTTGTTTGAGTTTTGAAGCCGTTTGGGGCCCTATCACTCGACTTGCTTTTGTCGCGATGAAGATGTCGCAGCTTGATGTGCGGTTAACCGCTGTCCGATTGACTTGAAATTTGACAGGGAACCTATTGGAGACATTTTAAGATGATCCATAGGCTCTGTCTTAGAAACCACGGTCCCGGGGAGCTTCGCCGCCGAGAGGCCTGATTTGGCTTCCGAGCGTCAAAGTATGGTCAAATGTTGTCGAAATGACCTGAAATTTGACGTGTAGCCCTTTGTAAGCATTTTGAAGCCGTCCATGTGCTCTATCTGATGAGTGATGGCCTCGGTGGTTCTCGCCGCTGAGAGGCTTGATCTAGCTGTTCGAGGGTTGATGTAGGGTCAAACCTTGTCGGTTTGACTCGGAACTTGACGTGGAGCCTTTTGGATGTATTTTGAGACCATCCATAGGCTCTGATCGAAGATTTGATGTCTCCGATGCTTTCGCCGCCAGGAGCTCCTTTTCAGCTGTCGGAGAAGCGAAGTTAGGCCAAATGATTTTGAAATGGCCTGAAACTTCTTGTGTACTCCTCTTTTGGCTGTCTTGAAGGATCTTGCAGTTTTTGTTTGATTCTGACAAGATTTGATTTTTTTGGAAGTAGCATTGCCTATTTATGGCAGGTTGCGACTTCATGTAGCTCTTTGGATCTTGAAGAGGCAAAGTGACATTTTTGGTGTCAATAACCACTAATCTTCCCAACACAGATTCCAAAGAATTACAAATCCATGTCCAACTTTCTTTTGTTTCAGCTTCAGCAACAGCGAATGCCAAAGAAAAAACACCATTGTTACCATCTAGGGCAATTGCAGACAACAATACCCCATTAAATTCACCTTTTAAATGACAACCATCCAAACCAACAAATGAACGACAACCATGTATGAAGCCAGTCTTACTTGCAGCAAAAGAAATAAATAGACGTATAAACGAGTGATCTTCTTCACATTTATACTCTGCAATACTACCAGGGTTACTATTTTTAATTTCATAACATAATGCTGGAATCAAGTTGTATGAATCTTCATATGACCCCCGCACTCTATTCAATGCAATCTCTTTTCCTCACCAAACACGCATATATGGTAAGGTGACTCCGTACTCCTCGTATATGTTTGTCATGATTGCCTTCACCTTGATATTTTGATCATTTTGCACCATTGACTCACACATATCCGCTACCCATTTTGCACTAGCCATGTGATTGCCTTCATGATTTGTACCAAGGCAAGAGTGTTCAGAAGAATATGTCTTAATCATAAAGGTAATGTCATCTTGCAATCTAGATGCATGAATGCGCCATTTACAGTTTGGACCAACACACTTTGCAGTCACTCTCTTACGCTCATTGCAAATGTATTTTAAATCAAAAGAATTATTCACCGCATAATGCGTTAGGCACTTTCGAAATTGTTGTGCGCTTGAGAACTTCATGTCGATACAAAATCTTGGCTCCATTTCTTCCAACCTAGGATCATCTTTCAAGTTATAAAAGTTTCTCACTCTCATCAGATGAACTTTCGAAACTTTCATAATTAGACTGTGGTTCATAGTCAGATAGTTGATCACCAACTTGCATTTGAATCTCACGATGAGCCCTCTCAGTATCTAAACCATCACCTCCTTTGTCCCCAACTGGTTCAACTTCGGTTCGGTTGTCATCCTCATCATGAGACATATAAAGTCCATCACCATATTCATAATAAAAAAGATCACCCTTATAGTTTAAATCACCACCTTCTCCTCCTTTGTTTCTTGTAAATTTTGCAATTCAGTTTCAATAGGTGCAACAGATTGTGATGATCCCACTATCTCTTCTCCCCAAGACCTCTGTGTTTGGCTCGTATTGAAAGCATCTATAATATTAAGCAACCAACAAAACCAGATCAAGATATAATCAAGAGAAGGCATGTAATTCAACGAAGAAATGAAACTATGAGAAGTGAAAAATATATTCAAACATTCTCAACACAATAAAACCTCATAATAAAGATATTTAATAATAAAAAAAGATGCCAAGCTCCTCCTAAACATGTTGCAGAGAAGGACCCTTAATGTGCACAAAAATCCTATAGATAGACCACTTGTAGAACAGTCTAATAAGGACGTACTGCAAGTCCCTGCCCCAAACTCGGCTCAATCAAATTTGGCCCAATCATGACGCCCCAACTCATCAAGGCTCGGCCCAAGATCAATCAATTTATGGCTGTCTTATTTGGTTTCTTCACTTAAGAAGAGATGAAGAAGATAGTTCAAAGGCATAAAGAAATATTTTCTTTAGTATTATCAAGAGAATCTTCTTTAAAAAAAAAGAAAAAAACATTTTTAGAGCACCGTATGGCGGTTTAGACTGCTAATAAATTTTTCTTAAAGTCTCACTGCTTTCACTTTCATTGGGCAAAATGTAATAAAACCCCATGATCTCAATGTTTCAACATGGAACACTTTCAAACAGGCATGTGGTTTCGTAAGCTTTTACTTTTAGTGCTCCCTTTATGCATTTTCCTATGTACCTAGTTTTTTAAGATGCTTCTAAAATGGGCATTTTCATGTGTACCCGTGGGATTCCTAAAATGTGCATTTTTTCTGTGTACACATAATCATAAGCACTACAATGTTGCGGAATGTGAAATAAAATATGCAAGATAGAAGTAGAATCTATCTGAGCACAAAACCCCTAACTCTAACACAAATCCATCTATGAGAAAAAAAAAAGCATTAGTAGATGCCTCTTACCCATCTTCCACATTTGCTTCAGATGTGGACTTGAATCTATACTTTCCAAGGGAAGAATGATGAATCCGACGGAGAGAAATGATCGAGTGATTTGATGAAGTTTTCCCCTGCAATATGTTTCTTTCAGTTTCTTTAAAGAGAAGAGACCTAGAAAGAAAATGCCTTTTCAACTTTCAAGTAAATGCAAGGGGCAACATGGGAAGAAAAAAAAGTAGGAAATGAGAGCATTAACGTCTGTTACCTCTTCTTTAGTTGGACTGTCAGTCAAGGCACCTATAAGTAAAAGGAACAAATACAGGGGGATATTTGAGGCTTTCTGAAAAAATAGGCGCTTTTTTTGTAAAAAAACTCTTTTTTCAATCAAATCCTCTCCATAAAAAAGTCCCAGGAAAGGAGAAAAATAACCTTTTATCATTTTTTTCAGATTTTCCCTTTAATAAATCATTTATGAGAAATGATCAAGTCTAACCCCGATGACCTAGTGAAGCCCACTTCAACTACCTTTATGCATGGACGGTTAAAAAAGGGGATTGCAAATGACTAAAAATATAACTTCAAATTAAATGGTTGTGATCATCAAAATCAAAATGACAAGTTTTGGAGAGGAAAGTGGTAAAGAAAAGAGACCTATCATAAGGGAAGGATATGTTTGTCATTTCTCAAAAAAAATTTCGGAGAGGGCCTAATTGAAAGAATTGGGTAAAACTTTTTTAGTTTTTTAAAATATTCAAATCTTCTTGTACTGTTTTGAAATTTAGCCCAAAGTTTGTTACTTTTTTGAGAATTTCCTTTTATTTTATGTACATTTGTGTTTAAATCTCTAACTTAATACTAATTAATTTCCCAGTTTGATTCATTTATCTGATTTTTTGGAGTTTTGTGTGCATTAAATTTGTATTTTTGCATGGGGTATATTTTGACATAAATCTGTAGTATTTTATGCATTTAATATCATTATTTAACTGTGTATGGAGTACGTATGTGTTCATTTTAACCAATTAATAATCATTATGTTATATTTTGGGAGTTTCTCATTAATCAAATAATCTCGATAAATTTACAGTAACCCTTATCCTCAAGACAGTTCAAGCAATAATCTTGGAAAATATTGACTGAAATGATAATCTAGGAAGCTGTCTTTACACACTCGCATCCTTCTTCTCTGTTGTCGACCCCACAAGTGAAAGTTCCTCTAGCCAGGACAGGCCTTTATCATTGCCTTCTTCCATAAGCTTTCTTTCTTTGTTTATATTTTTAGTAAAAAATGAAACCAATGGAACGAATGAATACTTGGAATGAATTAGGCCCGGTTTGGAAAATCTTATGAGAAAGATCTGACTCAAACATATTTTGTGAGATAAATTTGCGAGAAATAGACTCTTTTTAAATTGACCGTTTGATAACTCATAGTATATATATCTGATTCAAATAGATCTATTCGAAATAATCTTTTTGGGAAACATACAAATAAGAGATTATTACCGGGAACTTCTTATATTTGAAAAAAAAAAGGTAATTTATAATAGAAATTCAATTTGGCATCCATTATAAATTAATTCAAATTCAATGGGGCAATGTAAAACTCATAAAATGAAATTTAGGTTCCAAATTAAAGATGATGCATTGTGTTTAATATACTATAATAGTAAAAGCTATTTTAGACATAATTCCAATGAATGCCAACTATGTCAAAAGTTACATTATCAAAAGTCATTTATGCCATCACAAGCGAAGCATTTGTTACTTGTAGTCTTTACAAAAAATATATATAAATAAAATAAAATAAAAATAAAAATGTATAACATCATGATTGAAAAGGGCACTTGTTATTGCTTCTCTAACTTCAGATACCTCTATTTATTCTATAATATCCACTACTATATTGGTGTAAGAGGTACCACTGTCATCATCGTTTCTCGCCTCTAGAGATTTGTCTTCATTCTCGTGCTGTTCAAAGAGTGTGTCTTCAATAGATTCTTTTCTGATAAAGTTATGCATTGTCATTGCGGCAACTAGTATGCTCCTTTATAAAGGGAATGGGTAATGAGGCATACTTTTCAAAATTGAAAAATGAGCCTTTAATACTCCAAAAGAACGCTTAATTACATTCCTTAATGATAAATGGACACAATTGAGATGCTCTTCCTATCAAGAGGATGACCACCAACTTGAAAATATGACAGCTAATACCGAACATCACAGTATGGAGCAAGAAAACCATTCATATTTGTAAACCCAACATCAACAATGTAATACTTACTTGAAAAGAGAAAAAATTATATCATGATAGAATATGTAATTTGATTCATAATTTAATAATCATTAGTGCATGGAGGAGCATGTAGAAAACTCAAATGTGGTTTATAAATAGTATCTAATATGATGGGTGAAACATATGTCCCATCAAGAAATAACGAAAGTAAATAGCATATCAAACGAGCACGACGCAAAAACATTTTGTTGGCATCCTCCTTTCCTTCCCCTATAAGGCACCTAGTTCTCAATGGGGATCACAGCATTCACAAGTGTACCATCTATTGCTCCAACACAATCCTTAAGAAAAAAGACAAAAGATTTAAAATAGTGAAGCTGATTTTATGATAAAGACATTTGCAAATATAATTAAGTGTGAGATTATACCTTAAAAAATGGATAAAATCGAGGGTTATGTAATATCTCTTTTGGTGTTTGATCGTATGAAGTAGGGTTGTAAACGGGTCGGTTCCGGTTCGAGTCCAGGGTGGAACCGGAACCGGAACCGATAATATTAATAAGAACCAGAACCGGAACCGGAACCGTTTGTGAGGCGGGTCTGGTTCCGGTTCCGGGTCTAGACTAATACTTGTATTTTTATTTTTAAAAAAATTATGTTTTTTCCACATTTCAATTGGATCACGTACCTACAAACACTAATGTGACCTTTTATCTATCAATAACAGACACTTTTAACCCAAAACTCAAAAATCACATCCAAACCGGCAATGAGATGTAGAAAAGTAGAAAACCCTAATGTAGAAAAGTAGAAAAGTAAAAATGGTTCTGTTCTCACATACTAAAGTTACCTTATGTTAGTGTATATTAGGTCGGGTCCCGGGTCCACGGGTGTGAGCCACTGTGGATCCGGAACTGGACCCGTTTAGGTATCGGTTCCAAAAAAAAGGATCCGGAACCGGAACCATTTTCTTATCGGGACCAAAATAAGGACCCAGACCCGGATCCTAACGGGTCAGAACCTTTGGGTAATCGGAGAATCGGGGACCCATTTATAATCCTAGTATGAAGGGGGTTTTATAATGTCCATCGAGAAGTCAATCATTGCTTCTTTTTTTTTTTTAGAGTCAATCATTGCTATTAAAACTACATTAAAGTGACGGTGGATAACTTCACCTAAATGTTGAAATATATCTTGAAAAATCTTATTCGTATATCTCTTACCTAATTGTCATTAGAAATATAGCCACTTGCTCCTCTACTAAAATAAATCAGTTGTCTTCAAGTATAGATTCTTTTCCAGTGATAGAGCCAGGATTTTCTTCCAAACGGAGCAAGCAATAGTTCACTAATAGCTGTGGAACCAGGATTTTCTTTAGATGGGAAAAAAGTACTTTTATATTTGTTATTGTGTATTTATGATTTAAAAATAAATTTATTTATTTTTTGTATAATTTTTTACTAATATGTAATGAAAAAATCCTAAATTTGAAAACACTTAAATATTGTAAAGACGTACCTTTTAAAAACTTTGAGGACACCTAAAATAAAAATAATAATAGGTATCACCATAATGAATCCAAATTGCTCAAAAACAATCATTTATTTCTTGTTTTAAAACTGAGAGTTGCATCTCAATTTAATCAAAGAGGGCATATATCAAATTGATCGCATGTAAATATATCCACTCATAATTAATTAATGAAAATTCATTGATTGGTTATTTGTGGTCGTTTGAGCCATGACACCTATAGAAAAGATGGTGATTGCAAATCTATTAACTGGTTACTTGTGATAAGTTGATGGGCTGCAGTGCCTACGATAGGCATCCATCTAGGGATGTAAATGGGTACCCGATTCTCCGATTACCCGAAGGTTCCGACCCGTAAAAAACCGGGTATGGGTCCCTATTTAGGCCCCGATAAGTAAATGGGTCCGGGTCCAGTTCCACCTTGGTTCGGACCTGTGGACCCGATACCCGACAGATTACCTCAATTTTTAAAAATCTCTCCTAAAAACCATATTTTTTTTAATATCATTCTTTACCTAGACCCGAACCCGGATCCAGACCCGTCGCATATATGGTTCCGGTTCCGGTTCCGGAGCCAAGAAACCGGTTCCGAAACGGTTCCGGATCCGGATCCTGTTCCACCTTCTCCTTAACGGTTCCGGTTCTGGGTCCACCATGGACCCGGACCGGAACCGACCCATTTACAGCCCTACTCCATCCATTCTGCTTAGAATAAAAGGTCTATTCTTAAGTGGACTTTTTCCAAGTCTTAATCTAATAAGAGTTGGTCCCACCATAAGATCAAGCACATCATATTTTAAATATATTCTCAAATACGGTGAGACCAACTCCTACTTAAATCTAAAGGATAGGCAAGTTGCCCACATCAAATAGTTGGAGAGACATATTTGAAAGTATCATGCATTGTTAAAGAGTTATTATTGGAGAAAAAATGGGATGGAAAGTGTGTGGGGATTTTCCAGCTAATCATGCCTCCGCTCAGCCAGGACGGACCCCGGCTGAGGGGTCACGGCGCCTGCCGAGGTGAGAGCCCTGAGGTCGGATGGCACTGGTCCCTATACATCGACCTCGGCATAGCGGATGAAGCAGATAATGATGGGACCATTGACAGGACGAAGGCACGCGCTTAAGCGTGCCCTGAGGCCCTTCATTCCTGACAGAACAGCATTAGGCGGGCCAGATGCGCGCCCACCAAAGCATGGCTCCAGGCCAGACCCGATGGGACTAGGCCCGAAAGTCAACCACCGCATGGCCCGATAAGATTGGCATTTAATGAGGAATGGGTAGGTGAGACTGGCATTTAATGAAGCATGGGCTGAGTGGACAGGGCCACTCGAGTGGCAAGATCCATCATGGGGCTCGCCCATGCAAGTCAACCCCCTCTCCTATAAATAGAGGCTCCAACTCCATTCTAAGGTATGCAACAAAAAACAAATACTCTAACTCTGCCAAATTCTCTCCATCTCCCTTACTCAGTCCCTGAACTGACTTAAGCATCGGAGAGCCTTGTGCTGCCCACAGCCAGGGTCCTCTGACTTGCTTCCTCTCTTCCTTTTTCAGGTCCAGCCGGAGCCACGTTAATCTTCATCCAGACTACCTAAAACAGGGGTCCTAATCCCTGATTCCAAGCCCGTAATTTTCAGGCACTTACAATTGGCGCCGTCTGTGGGGAAGTAATAACCCAAGCCCAAAATCTTTCCAGTTGCCATGGCTCCGAGAAACAAGAGAGGTGGAGAACATCCGAAGTCCCTTCCTCCAGGGCCACTGGTCCTCCCTGGACCATTGCCGTACGTGTCCCATCCAGAAGGACCCGACGCAAGAGGGGAGGCCGCAGAAGTGGAAAGTTACCACACTGAGTCTGTGTCATCCCCATTAGAGATGGCGAGCCCACCGCGGCGAAATGCTCCCATGCAGGAGCGTCTTTCAAAGGGCAAAGGCCCAGCGGCGGAGGGGTCATGCCGGTCCGACCGCCGGACGAACTACGAAGACAACAGAGGCAACCCCGCTCAGGTGGCAATCAAGGCTCAGAACCTTGCCCTCCAGGAGAAGGACGACCTGATCCGCCAGCTCAGACAACAGCTCCGAGAGAAGGGGACAGCCCCCGTGGGCGGTGACCTCAAAGGCAGAAAGGATCCCGTTACCGGCAGAGACTTGAGAGATCACCTGAACGAGAAAAGCCGCGAGCGGAGTCGCGCTGAGAGCTCTTGCAATAACCACATTGACAGGAGGTCAACACCGAGATCAGAAGTTGGTGACCAGAAGGCGCTGATTGACCAGCTGGTCAAACAGGCAATCTAGAGCAATATGAAGGAGGCTGGGTTCGCTCGGAACCAGCCAGACGTCCCCGACTTTGCCGGCCTCGACTCGTCCCCCTTCTCTCGAGAAATAAACGAGTACCCCCTCCCGAAGAAGTTCAGCGTTTCGAGGTTCATCCTTTATGACGGAACCTCGGACCCAGCAGCGCATCTCCGGCACTTTACCCAGAAGCTGTCCGTCTGGGGGGACGTCGGACACCTCAACTACAGGGTCTTTTCTTCCAGCCTAGGAGATCTCCCCCTCAAGTGGTTCTGCGCACTCCCGGAGGGATCAATCACGAGCTGGCCCCAGTTGCGGGACTCCTTCCTGGGAAAGTTCCAGGCGCACAGAGTCATTCCGAAGACTGACAGCGACATCATGGCCCTCAGAATGAGGTGGAATGAGAGCGTCACCCAATTCGCAAAGAGGTTCTGGACGGTGTACAGACAAGTCGACCACTCTTCCGAAGATGTGGCGATCAGATCCTTCCAGCACGCCCTCCTACCAGGGTGTGAGCTCCGGAAATAGCTCGTTCGAAACCCTGTGCCCTCTGTGATAGCCCTGATGGCCAGGGTGAACAAGTATATTGAGCAAGAAGAAGACGAAGTGCGGGCCAATGAGAGTTTCGGCGTCACAAAGAACCGATCTCGACAGGAGAGTCGATCGCGGCAGGAGGAGCGGCCGCGACAGGAGGACAGTCAGTGGCGGCGGGACCGGTCTCGGCAAGAGGATCGGCCCTCTAGCAGGGACAAGAAGGCATCCCGCAGAGAAGAGTTGAGCCGAGACCATCATTCGGGTGGCCCAGCATCGGCCCAGACTCACGCCTTAGGAGGAGGCAAGAGATTCAAACCATCATACACCTCGCGAGAGACAGTCTATACGGTGTTCAGAGAGCTGATCCACAAGATACTGGACAAGGTCCAGGGGAAGCCATACTTTAAGTGGCCACAGCCCATGCAGGGCAACCCCTCCAGGAGAGACCAAGATAAGTTCTGCGCTTACCACAAGCAGAACGGGCATCAGACTGAGGACTGCTTCACCCTCAAATCCCATCTTGAGAGGCTCGTCAAGGACGGGCACCTAAAGGAGTACATCAAGGAAGCTGACAGCAGAGGCAACGAGCGACCTCGGCACCGAGAGGAGGAGGATCCAGACAGCGAGGAGTCGGAGAGGATCGTAAATGTCATTCACCTGGCCCCCGCTAAGATGGGGGGCAACCAGGCCGGTGCCGAGGCCAGGAGGGCCTCCCACGGGAAACAGGTGATGACGGCCGAACTCGAGCCCGCCTCCAAGAAGGCACGGAAAGAAGGGCCGAAGATCTGGTTCTCAGACGAGGACCTCGAGGGAGTCCAGCTCCCCCACAACGACCCGCTGATTGTGACCCTGAAGCTAAAAAGCTGCAAGGTGCAGAGGATTCTCGTCGACCCCGGCAGTTCATCCGAGATCCTTTACTTTGACTACTTTACAAAGATGGGGCTCACCGAGGAGGATCTGCAAGAAGCGCGTACTCCCCTGATAGGGTTCAGCGCAAAGCCCGTATATCCAAAGGGAAGAGTCTCCCTCAGAGTCCAAGTCGAAGGCGCCTCAGTGATGGCTGACTTCCTCGTCGTGGATGCGCCGTCTCCCTACAATGCTATAGTGGGGAGGACTTGGCTGCATCAGATAGAAGTTGTTCCCTCCTCCTACCATCAGAAGCTCAAGTTCCCTTTGGAAAGGGACAGGAGGATCGAGGTGGTCACGGTCAAGGGCGACCAGCAGATGGCCAGACGGTGCATGATGGCCGTCGTGCCCGGAGAGGAGGAGCCGAAGTGAGTGCACATGGTCGAACTGGAGGCCGAACTGGATAAAGTTGGTCGCGACCCAGAAGAGAAGAGTATTGAAGATCTTACTGAAGTCAGGGTCGACCCCAATGACCCCGAGAGGTACTTCCTGCTTGGGAGTCAACTCACCGAGCTTGAGAGGTCCGAACTGCTTAGCTTCCTGTTGCAAAACAGAGAGGTCTTTGCTTGGACCCCGCAAGAGATGCCTGGCGTAGACCCCGAGATCATGAGCCACAAGCTGAATGTGGACCCCCAATTCAAGCCTGTGGTGCAGAAAGTGCGCAGATTGGGAATAGAGCAGTCGGCGGCCGTGGTCGAAGAAATGGGAAAATTGCTGGAAGCAGGCGCCATCAGGGAGGTCCAGTACCCGACATGGTTGGCGAACACCGTAGTGGTAAAGAAGAAGACTGGGAAGTGGAGAGTCTACGTCGACTTCACTGACCTTAACAAGGCATGCCCCAAAGACTGCTTTCCACTCCCAAAGATCGACCAGATGATCGATGCCACCGCCAGCCACGACCGGATGAGCTTCCTTGACGCCTACCGCGGCTATCACCAGATACCAATGTATGGGCCGGACGAGGAGAAAACGGCGTTTATCACTCCCAGGGGGACCTACTGCTACAAGGTGATGCCTTTCGGATTGAAGAATGCAGGAGCGACCTACCAGAGGTTGGTCACCAAGATGTTCCGAGACCAGCTCGGCAAAACGGTGGAAGTCTACATCGACGACATGGTCGTCAAGTCCAGACAGTCCCAAGACCACCTGACGGACCTCGGCCAGGTGTTTGACGTTCTCTGGAAGTTCAGATTAAAGCTGAATGCCTCCAAGTGCGCCTTCGGAGTCGACTCCGGCAAGTTCTTAGGAAGCCTCGTCACGAGACGGGGCATCGAGGCAAACCCAGATCAGATTTCGGCAATCCTGGGCATCCAAAGCTCGTCGACGACGAAGCAGGTCCAGAGGCTCACTGGCATGGCTGCCGCGTTCAACCGCTTTATCAGCAGGCCCTCCGACAAATGCCGTCCTTTCTTTCTACTACTGAAGAAGAACTTGAAGTTCGAATGGACACCTGAGTGCGACTCGGCTCTCCAAGAGCTCAAAGCTTACCTAGCCTCACCCCCGCTGCTATCTACTCCGAAGAAAGGAGAAGCACTGTACTTGTACTTGGCGGTCTCGGATCATGCTGTGAGCTCGGTCCTAGTCAGAGAAGAAGACGGGCAACAGAAGCCCATTTACTACACGAGCAAGATCCTCCTCGATGCCGAGACCAAATACCTGCAGATGGAAAAGCTCGCACTGGCCCTCATCAGTGCCTCTCGTAAACTCTCGCACTACTTCCAGACCCACACGATAGTGGTGGTCACAGAGCACCAGCTCAAGTCTGTCTTCCGGAAGGCCGATTTCTCCGGACGAGTTTCGAGATGGGCAGTGGAGTTGGGACAGTACGACATCCAGTACCAACCGAGGATGGCGATCAAAGCGCAAATCTTGGCCGACTTTATCGTGGAGTTTGCTTCCCCGAATTCGGCGCCGAGCCCACTCGACGCCGAACTGGGGGGCAAAGGGCATGTGGACGGAGTCTCGGGGACTGGTTACGAGCAATCTCGGAATACGTTCCGTGATTCGGCTTGGAAGGTCTTCGTCGACGGATCCTCTACCTCGAGGAGGGCCGGCGCCGGCATAGTTCTCCAGTCTCCAGAAGGACTAGTCATCGAGCAGGCCCTGACACTTGACTTCAAAGCATCAAACAATGAGGTGGAGTACGAGGCGTTGATAGCATGGCTGAATTGGAACCAAGGTCCTCGGCGCCCAACATCTGGTGGTCTTCAGTGACTCGCAGTTGGTGACAAGCCAGCTCACCGGAGATTACCAGGCTCGCGACGATAGAATGGCGGCCTACTTGACCCTCGCCAAGAAGCTCCTCTCTCGATTCCCGGAAGCATAAGTCAAGCAGATTGGCAGGGATTCCAACTCACATGCCGACGCGCTCGCCAATCTAGCCTCCGCCGTCGAAGCTAGAAGGAAGAGGACTGTGGAAGTAGGATCATTGGCATCACCAAGCATAGAGCTTCGGCCACCTCGACAAGTTATGAACATTAATCTCGGCCCAAGTTAGATGGACCCTATCATCTCATACCTCAAGGACGACCAACTCCCTGAAGACAAAACTCAAACTCACAAGATCAGGCTGAGAGCGGCCCGGTTCTTGCTCTCTCTAGAAGGAAAGCTGTACAGAAAGTCGTTCACAGGCCCTTATCTCCAGTGCGTCCACCCGAGCCGAGTTGAAGATTTCCTCTTCGAAATACACAAAGGCATCTACGAGAGTCACATCGGAGGACGGTCACTAGAATACCGGGCATCAGCCAAGGATACTGGTGGCCGTACATGCAGAAGGACGCACAGATGTACGCCATGAAGTGTGAAAAATGCCAGAAGTTCTCACACAATCTCCATCAACTTGCGCAGGATTTAAGCCCGCTCTCCAGCCCATGGCCCTTCGCCCAATGGGGGCTGGACATCGTGGGACCTCTCCACCGAGCTCCGGGGAATAAGAGGTGGCTGATAGTGGCCACTGATTACTTCACCAAGTGGATAGAGGCAGAAGCATTGTCTTCCATCAACGAGCGAGACTCCAAAAGCTTTGTATGGAAGAACATCGTCACGAGGTTCGGCATCCCTCGAATCTTGGTCTCGGACAACGGGACCCAATTCGACTCCTGCCTCTTCAAAAACTTCTGCCAGGAGCTTGGTATCAGGAATCACTATTCGAATTCGGCCTATCCCCAGAGCAATAGCCAAGCCGAGATCTCTAACAAAGTGGTCCTTGACGGACTCAAAAAGAGACTCGACGGGGCCAAAGGGAGGGTGGAAGAGCTTCTAGTGTCCTATGGGCGTACAGGACTACCCCGAGGCGCTCCACTTCGGAGACACCGTTCTCCTTGGCATATGGGATGGAAGCCGTGATCAAGCTCGAGATCGGCCTTTCAACCCTCAGATCCAAACTTTTTGACCAAGGCCAGAACGAGAAGAACCTGACCCTAGAGTTGGACCTGGCCGAAGAGCGCAGAGAAGCAGCGGCCATCCGCTTAGCTGCCTATCAGCAACGCTGGCGAAAGATTACAACCAGAGAGTCCGGGAAAGGAAATTCTCCGTTGGCGAACTGGTCCTGAAGAAGGCACTAACAGTGGACAAGGATCCGAACCAAGGCAAGCTGGCGCCGAACTGGCGCGGCCCATTCAAAGTAGTCTCGACTGCTGGTCGGTCTGCATACAAACTCGAGGATATGGATGGAAAGCAATTGCCGCGACCGTGGAACGCCTCGCACCTCAAAAAGTTTTACTTTTGAAATGTACTCAGATTATGCAAATCAATGAGGACGATTTCTTCTCAGAGATTTCTTTTCCTTTTCTAAGTCAAAGGCCTCAGCAATAACACCATTCTCCAGCTCGGCAACAGTGCGCAGGGTCATCCTAGCTTCGGAAATAAGATCGGCAAAGGAATGACTTCGCCCTCTCCAGCTCGGCAGAAATAACTCCGTCTCGTGCGATAAGCGCATCTCGGCCCTCGTGCCAGATAGCCAGCACGGCCCCTGGTGAAGAGCCAAGAGGGATCACTCCATTTCGTGCGATAAGCGCATCTCGGCCCTCGTGCCAGATAGCCAGCACGGCCCCTGGTGAAGAGCCAGAGGGACCACTCCATTTCGTGCGATAAGCGCATCTCGGCCCTCGTGCCAGATAGCCAGCATGGCCCCTGGTGAAGAGCCAGAGGGATCACTCCATTTCGTGCGATAAGCGCATCTCGGTCCTCGTGCCAGATAGCTAGCACGGCCCCTGGTGAAGAGCCAGAGGGATCACTCTGTTTCGTGCGATAAGCGCATCTCGGCCCTCGTGCCAGATAGCCAGCACGGCCCCTGGTGAAGAGCCAGAGGGACCACTCCATCTCGTGCGATAAGCGCATCTCGGCCCTCGTGCCAGATAGCCAGCACGGCCCCTGGTGAAGAGCCAGAGGGATCGCCCTATTTCGTGCGATAAGCATCTCGACACTCTCATACTAGATTGCTGGCGCGCTACTTGCACATCTATCGGTGGGCAGCAATCCTAATAATATAATACCGGGCTAGTCTGGGGCAGCTCGGCACCTACCCCTGCCAAGCTCACATACTTGTGCAAAATATTGGGAAAGCAAGAACACACGCAGAAAGGAATAATATCCCAAAAACGCAAAGGAAGATTACTTTTTATTTGTAACATATATTACAAAATGGCATTAAACATTCTCCATTACATTACAGAAAACACTCAGTACCTTGGACCACCCCTACAGCAAAATGGGGGCCCCACGCCGCACTCTAAGAGCTACAGCTGCTAAACACGGCTGATTGATCACGGGTTTCCAACAAAGAATGGTCCTGGGTCAGTCGCGCAGCCGAAAAGCGCCCTGCTTGCCCATATTCTGGAGCTCGTGAGATTGACTACGCCACTGAGGTGTGGGGAGCTCGGCCATAACGCCGAGGTGAGACACTTAGCGCATTCAAATCAAGGAAAGGGTTTAAAGACAAAAGTGCAAGAAAAAAGAATGCAGGACAGGCAAAAGGGGAAGAAATTTTCATTGAAGCTGATAAAGTTCTTTACATCATTAGCAAAAGGGCGCGATGCACATAGCAAGAAACTACATCAAGGAAAAAAGAGAAAAACAATGAAAAAGGGCTTCAGACAGCAAGGGTGACGTCACCTACGACCTGGGTCGCAACGGCAGCAGGCGTATCGGATGAAGATGGGGGGAGGTCCGGTTCCGGCTTAATCACGGGATCCTTCTCGGACTCCAGTGCGGAAACTGGCTCAGTATCCAGGCGCGGATATTCATCAGGGCTCACATAGGCCGGATGGTCGGTAGGAACTCCCGCCTTCTCGAGGGCGGCTTTCCAGCCCATCTCCCAAGCCGAGACCCTTATATCATCGACCTGCGCCGAATACTCTTCCCTCGCCACGTCAATCCCTTCCTGGTAAGCAGCATCAGCATCGGCTCGATTTTTGGACTCGAGCTCGGATGTCTGCTCTCGAGGTCGGCGATCCTCTTCTCCATCTCGGCCTCTCTCCTCTTGGCCGTCTCGAAGGCAGACTTTGCATTGTCAAGCTCGGCAAAGAGGGCGCGGTTCGTCTCCTCATACTCCCTCACCCTCGCTCTGCTCTCCTCCAGGGCTTTCCTGTGCTGCTCACAGTTCGCCTTGACCCTTTTGAGCTCGGCATGACACTTCTGAACTCGCTGAACCGAGACCTGGGCCATCTGCACAATCTGCAAGAAAAGCAAACCACCAATGAGTGACAGCTAGAGTCGAAAGGAAAATGGTCAGAGAAAGTGATGCTTACGCTCAAGCCTGCCTTCATCTGCGACGCTAGGAGGGAGATGTCATCCATCTCATCGTGTTTCTCCATGTCGCGCGGTAGAGTGCAGGCACTCCCCAGGCAAGCGATCACCAGCGGGCCCCCGGAGAGACGATCCTCCACCGTCATCGGCCTCCCAGGCTGGAGCATAAAGTTCGGCCTCCAGGGTGTAGGAGGAGGCCGCACTGCCGTGCCGGCAGCCGAACTTTCCCCAGTCGAGCCTTCGACCTTGACCCTTTTTCCTGGACTGATCATCCGTCCACGTGGCCTGGGGAGAGGTGACCACAGGAGTTCCGGTCTCAATCGCAGCAGAGGGTGGAGAAGTCGGAGCAGGAGGTATGGTAGAATAAGAGGGCGCGCCGGACGAGGGAGGTGGGCGCGAAGAAGGCACGGTACCTCGACCTTTGCCTCTTGCGGGCAGGGCCTTGAGGTCCTTGAACACTGGCTTAGGGCGGGTCTTATCCATCGCTTCCTCGGAGTCGCTCTCTGACGATAGAACGATCCTCCCGATCATCTCGGCATTCTCAGCGTCGGCTCCCGAGGTGGATGCCTCAGTATCGGATGCGGCACGGTCCTCAGCGTCAGCCGCGGCTTGCTCGTCCTCCTCTCCACTCTCCTCTTTTACCTCCGCCGCGGCCTCCGAACGATGAGCGGCGTATTTCTTGTAACCGCGATATCTCGGCTGGTACCCCAAAAGCTTCCACGCCGACCTGTCCTCGTGGCCGTGGTAGCTCTCCAAGGACTGGATCCAAGACTTGTTCCTCCTCCAACCGTCTCGGCTAGCTGCCGCCTTCCTCTGACGAGCACCTACAGAGCGAACAAATAACATAAGCCTGATAGTACAAAGAAGCAAGAGATATAAAAAAGCATGCTAAGACTGTAATTACTTGGAGGAGTGCCGAGATGACGAGGAATCTTGAACGATCTCTGTGCAATGGGCTCGTCATCACCAAATTCCCAGTTGCCCGAAACCACCAGACGGTCGTCCCCGGCATACTTATTGGAATCCTCCAAGGCTTGGACGAACGGCCTCCGACCCGACTTGATACGGAGGTAGTACATGTCACTCCCGGACTTGCATAGGTCATAGGCGTCCTCAATATCGTGGACGCCGAGACCAATGCCCCGGACCGTATTGAGCACGTCCATGCCCATTATGATCTTGAAGCTGTTGGGCATCAGCTGACAGGGGCAGACGTTCCATGCCCTGAGGCAATTCCTAAGTAGAGGGCGAAGGGGAAACCTAACCCCGCCCTCGATGACGGCCACTAAGGGGAACGGCATCCAGCCGTCGTAGAATCCACCATCGGCATAGGCGAAGGGAGGGGCCGCCTTAACTTGGACTCCGTCCGGTATCCTGTACTTGGCCCTAAGGTCGGCTAACCCCCTCTCGGACCCTATCCAGTGACTATATATGCCCATCTCTCGAAGGAAAAAACCAGAAGAAGGAAATACAGTGCCGGAAGGACAGAAAAACCCTAGACAGAGACCTAAGCGCAGGAAGAAATGAAATAGAAGAAAGAGGACTTACGAGAGCTAAGGGCGGGGTGGTGTTCGAGCCTGCGGAAGCAAGATTTCGGCAGCACCTCTCTCCGACGAACGCTCTCCTGCGGGAAGATTTCTGCAGGGTTCTCTCTCTGTTCTGGAAGGCAAGGATAAAGAGAGAAGAAGAAGGGTAGGGGGCGCCTCCCCCTACTTATAGCAAAAAACAGAGCGCCCAATGATGGCGCCTTTTCGAATTTCGAAAAGGCCGCGTCTTTTCACTGCGCGCGCCACTATGAAAAGACGAGCCAACCAAGCCAAGGATGACACGTGGAATCGCCAGCTTAATTTTTGTGCGCCATTTAATGCCTCGGGCATCGAGGCGACATCGGATAAGATCAAGGCACCCACGACCAAAGCCGTGATGAGATTACAAAATCATGAGCCTTTTGGGCTTCTTCCGAACCCGGATACAGGGCAGCACGGCATTGCGGCACACCGCATCTCAGCAATCCTTCTAGGAGTCCTTAGCTTCCGTCCTCAAAAAGTTGGGAGACTCTAAGAGCTCAAAAGCTGGGGGGCAATTGTGTGGGGATGTTTCCACTAAGCCAAGATCAGGACTAGCCTTGGAATAAATCCAGCTAATCATGCCTCCGCTCAGCCAGGACGGACCTCGGCTGATGGGTCGCGGCGCCTGCCGAGGTGAGAGCCCTGAGGTCGGATATCACTGGTCCCTATACATCGACCTCGGCATAGTGAATGAAGCAGATAATGATGGGACCATTGACAGGACGAAGGCACGCGCTTAAGCGTGCCCTGAGGCCCATCATTCCTGACAGAACAGCATTAGGCGGGCCACGTGTGCGCCCGCCAAAGCATGGCTCCAGGCCAGGCCCGATGGGACTAGGCCCGAAAGTCAACCACCGCATGGCCCGATAAGATTGGCATTAATGAGGAATGGGTAGGTGAGACTGGCATTTAATGAAGCATGGGCTGAGTGGACAGGGCCACTCGAGTGGCAAAATCCATCATGGGGCTCGCCCATGCAAGTCAACCCCATCTCCTATAAATAGAGGCTCCAACTCCATTCTAAGGTATGCAACAAAAAACAGATACTCTAACTTTGCCAAATTCTCTCCATCTCCCTTACTCAGTCCCTGAACTGACTTAAGCATCGGAGAGCCTTGTGCTGCCCACATCCAGGGTCCTCTGACTTGCTTCCTCTCTTCCTTTTTCAGGTCCAGCCGGAGCCACGTTAATCTTCATCCAGACTACCTAAAACAGGGGTCCTAATCCCTGATTCCAAGCCCGTAATTTTTAGGCACTTACAGAAAGATCGATTCATTTTTAGCTAATTGGTTGCAACTCTCCTTAAAACTCTCCATAAAACTTGGAGAGTGATATACTTATGAGAGCTGCTAATGCCACATCCCAAACTTGGTATTCCTATAATTGTTGATTGAAATTATGTTTTTTTATGATTCGATGGAATCTGATCAGCTGGAATGGAGAACATGATTATGTTAGATTCTGGAAGTTTGGTGAAATTCTCTGAATTCTGTTGTAAACATGTGAATTCTACACCACCTATGTGTATGGAGTATTTGTGTTTTCTTATTGATACATGCACATTTATGCTTAGTTGTTTCAATTAGACTGATGGAACTTATGACATGAATTGAATGGTGTTGTTGATTATATCATTCTCTAATGTGATTAAATCTATGATGTTGATATTTTCATACTATTGTTGTAAGATGATGAAGTGTCTCTTCCTATTTAAATAATTCGGGATATTGTCCTTACAACGGGTACCAATTGGGTAAGGGATTGGGGTTGATGAAACCCGGAGACAACCCTAAGGACAAAATCTCAAATTATCGTGATGATTATATTAGTAAATATTAATGAAAACTGTTTTCAAAATAAAATGGACCCACCCACTGGACACCCCTAGAACCAGCACGGGGCAAAGAGATGGATCCTTCTGATGTGGTTTTCAGGCCATTTTGCGTAATTGTTCTGACTCTTAGGTCTGTTGCACTCTGTTTGGCTATAGGTCAGCCATTCGACTAACTATAGTTTGTCATTTCTGTTTTGAGATATGCGTGATTGTTCTGACTTTTAGGCAGTTTAGAGACTATCTCTTTTGCTTCAAGAGCTGCGTAATTGTTCTTGCTATAGGCTAGTTGCACTTAGTAGCTATAGGTCAGTTATTCGACTGACTATGGCACGCTTTTGTGTTCTGAGGCACCCTTGAGGTGTATGTTTGTTTTGGAGACAGTGCACTCGATGGTTAGGCGGTGATCTACAATTGGAATTAGAGACCCTAACTAAACTAATGCCAACATATGTTTCCTTTTTGTTTGATTTATATATTATGAATGAATGGAATGGTTAAAGAAGTTGGATATGATAATGTATTATGAACTACTAGCACAGTATGAGTTGATGGTCTCATACTCAGAGTCTTTGTGGTTATGGAAATCCCGGACCTTTGGATTAAGGTTGTATTATGGATGAGGGCCATGGAGGCCATTGTGTTGGTTGGTCCTTGGTGGACGTTGTGTTGGCTGGTCCTTGGTGGACGTTGATAGAGAAATGATGCTTGAGTGACATATTAGGATATGTGCAGCCTTGGTGGCAGTGTATTGAGTGGCATCTTGGGATATGTGCAGCCTTGATGGCATTGTGGACCGGACGCAAGGATGTAGTTCAGAGATACGATTTGGGATGGAGATTGGGTTCAATGATATATTTCTTGTAATTAAATATTGTATGCTATTGGAACACTTTGCAGAGTTTCATTTATTTGATATGTTCAGCATCATGTTGGTAGTATAGGAAATTCTATTCAGTCAATATGACTGATTATTGTTTTCGCCCCAATCCCAGGTATGACAAACATAGAAAGGCAGGATCTACCGAAAGAAGAAGAAATTAGTTCTGGCATCTGCGGCTGAGTGTTTGTGATTCACAAATACCTAGACACATACTTGTAAAAGACTATTTTGGAAATTGTGTAGTTATTTCTTTATTTAAACATTATTGGATTTTGAATATTCTTTTAATTAAAAATTCATATTTTTGGGAAAAGCCTGGTTATTATGCATCGAATGATTTGATTTATGATGTGATTGTGATACTTTCATAAGTATTGACACGAAATTCGAAGGGTCCCGGGTTTCGAGCCGTTGCACCCATGCTAGGCACTGGGTTGTGGAGTGTCGTGCCATGGGCCACAACCCCTAGCTCAGCACAGCTTGAACCTTAGATGGGCTGGGTTGGGCCGTAGGATCTTGACCGACGTGCTGGGCCGTGCCGCGCCTGTGTGGCATTACCCATTTTACCTCTATTTGTAGTGGATCGATACGCTGAGCTTTGGCCAACATTGAGCAAAGATGATCGAGGGAAGGTACCTCTGTGCTAAATTTTGAGCCCATAATGTCTTAGGACTTTTAAGAAAATGTCACACCTAGTGTCTAATAAAGGTATGTAATTGAATCCTTAGATCGCACACAGTTTGTTATTTTGTATGGTGGAGTAAAATAAAATAAAATCGAGTGTCAAATCAAGAGAAAAGGAAAGTTGTGGAAGTTGGTTGAAAAAGCATAAAATGAAAAAAAAATACTTTTAGTTGCACAAAATCATAAAAAAAGTACTCTTAAAAAGCACAAAATGACAAAAAGATGATTTTACTCTCAACTCCTCTTACTTTCTTTTCTCGTTGACTTGATACTTCTTTTTAGGGATGTCAAAATGTCACAGGACCATCCAACCCACACGATATTAACGGGCTCAGGTGGCCTCTTAACGAGTTCGTGTTGTTAATGGATCGGACCCATTAACACGTTAAATTAGCGGGCCGTTAACGAATAAAACCGGTAACCCATTAACAACCCGCCAAACTGGTATGATTACTGACTTATTTTTGTTATTGGATTTTTATTGCAGTTGTTATTGTATACTATGGAATATGGATTGCTAGTGATAATTGGTGGCAAACTAAGAGACTATTTTATTTTTCACGGCAAATTGAGGGCAAATTTTATTTTTCACCTATTTAGATTTCAGGCCATTTAATACAATCAGATGGACAATGAGCCACTTTATAAATAAATAACGGGTTGATAGTAGCGGGTTATGCATGTTAACTGACATGGTCCGAAATGACCTAATATATTTAACGGGTTACACGGGTTGTGTCATGTAACCCGTTAAATAATCGTGTCGTGTTTGATTTTTGGATCCATTTATTTAATGGGTCCTGTTGGGTTGAGGTGATTCTAACACGAATTCGTTAACCCGCAACACGAATTCGCTTAAACGACACGATTGACAGCCCTACTTATTTTTATTTTATTTTACTCCACCCTACAAACAAACAGCCCAACTGCATAAGATGATGGATGATGTCTATCCAGAGAATGTCCAGTACACAGGAAGGCTAAACTTAGTGATTGCAGCCTCAACTGTAGTTTCACTGGGAGATGTTCATGATATGGCCAGTAGTTGGGTAAGGATGAGCAAATTGAACTTGGAACAAGAAATAGCAAGGGAGGTACCCATGTAACCCATGGATTTGCCTTCTTTCCTGATATTGAGGAGTGCAGAGCCTGCCTCAGAAGTTGTTGAGGGAGAAAAAAAGCTAGCTCTTTTGAGCATCGACTCTCTGCCTAGCCCTCACTTTTAAAGGTAGTGAAGCCAGGCCTCTGTTTTGGTATGAGATTAAGTCAAAGTTCCACTATAACATGGGTTTGTCCCACTGATTAAAAAAATCTTATTTTATTTATTTATTTCTTTTTTTCAAGGTAAGTAATCAACTCACATGCAAACACCTAAGGTAGCGTTTGGTTCACTGTAATGAATGTCAAGAATGGAATGGTCATTCCAACGAAATGGTCATTCCAACGTTTGGTTCGCAAAAAATTGGCGGAATGATCATTACCTCCGGAATCCCATTCTCTTATGTAGAGGAATGGCCATTCCATTGGGGATGGGAAGGAATGGCCATTCCATTCCTTTCTACTTTTCATTGAGACCAAAACACTCTTGTTTTACATCTACCACTATTATAAAAGAGAGGAACTTGTGTGGCCCCACCTATATAATAATAATATAATATATACATTATTATTATTATTATTATAAAATTATAAAAGAGAAGAACTTGTGTAGGCCCCACCTATATAATAATAATATAATCTATACATTATTATTATAAGATTATAAAGAGAAGAACTTGTGTGTGCCCCAACTATATAATAATAATATAATCTATACATTATTATTATTATTATTATTATTATTATTATAAGATTATAAAAGAGAAGAACTTGTGTGGGCCCCACCTATAAAATAATAATATAATCTATACATTATTATTATTATTATTATTATAAGATTATAAAAGAGAAGAACTTGTGTGGGCCCCACCTATATAATAATAATATAATCTATATTATTATTATTATTATAAGATTATAAAGGCGAAGAACTTGTGTGGCCCCATCTATATAATAATATAATCTACACATTATAATAATAATTATTATAATAAGATTATAAAGGAGAAGAACTTGTGTGGGCCCCACCTATATAATAATATAATTTATACATTATTATTATTATTATTAAGAACAAAATGACAACTTGTGTGGGCCCCATTTAGATAATAATAATATAATCTATATATTATTATTACTCTTCTAAAATAAAAGAACTTGTGTGGGCCCCACCTATAGAATAATAATATAATTCATACATCATCTAACAAGGGTATTTTGGTCATACTTGTGTAAAATTTATTCTATTCCGGGCATCATTCCCGCGTACCAAATACAGGAACAAGAATCAGTGGGTTGATTCCTCCAGTGTATCAAACGCTGAAATGGTAATCCAGCGTACAAAACGCTGGAATGGTAATGACTATTCCTGCCTCATTCCATTCCAGACTCATTCTTGTCTCCATTCCATTCCCGCCTACAACCATTCATGCGAACCAAACGCTACCTAAGTCTCTACCATTAGCACTACAACCAGGATTGTTTCTATGGAAGAGAGGTCCCTCACTAATTGAGCTACCAGCTAATGTGCATTAACAAAATCTTGTTTGTTATTAATCATATTAATTATCAATCAATGGTCGATCTTGTAGTGGGACCAACTCCTCTTGCATTAAAATTCGAGGATATCTAATAAAGGAGGCGGGCATTCATTTTGAGTGGTTTGAGTTTTCAATCAGTAGCCCCATGTCGATTCCCAATTAGGGGTGTTCATGGGTAGGGTTGTGCCGGGCTAATGCATATCTAGCCTCAGTCCACTTTAGAAACACAGGACTCTGTCCAGGCCAAGCCGGGCTTTTTGTCAAATGTGGCTTTCCAGCAATAATTTGGACAAATAATCAGTAAAATACAATTATAATATATTAAGCATGGAGGTTTTGGCTTCAATTTTGACTAAAGGTTACAATTTTGACCGACAGTTATGTAACTACTCATGCAACTACCCACTCATGTTTCGGTTGTTCCTATATAACTATATAATTTTTGTTCCAATTTCTCTATTTCTATTTTATCCAACTTGTCCTATGGAAAGAGGTAATTTTTTTTATTTGTGATTATTTATTTTCAAGTACAGGGAGATACCGTGCTAAGCACGAGTTATTGAACTAGTCACTCCTTATTCAGGCTGGCTAGTCAGATTTTGGCCTTTCTATCACTTAACCTAAGCCTAGAAACCCAACTCAGACGGCCCGTATGCAGAGGCTAGAGGGCGGACCCTTCTCTACTTTGTCTTTTTTTCATCTCTCCGTTTGAAGCCCCAAATTCCTTCTTGTTACAGACAAACTACGAAGTATAACCCATAAATTAAAGAAATAGGAAAGAAGAGACTCATTCAATCTGTTCATTTGAAGGTCGAATGTCTCCCTAAATCTGTTTAGAGAGAGAGAGAGATCATCGATTGGATCGTCAGGTATGTTGTTCATATTTCTACTTGCTCTTGTTTTTGATTTAGTTGATTAACTACGGGAAGAGGTCAGAGGGTCTCAATCTCTCTCTCTCTCTCTCTCTCTCTCTCTCTCTGTCTATCTGAATCTGATATTGGTTACTTATTATTTCATCCCCATTTTTGGATTTCTGGGATTTATAGATGGGATTTGAATTAGAATGGTTGACTCTTTGAATTTAGCTTATGCTGCCCAATTTTTTTTTCTCTTTCTTCTTCTTAATCCAATCTGGGTGTCCTTTTTTTTCATTCTCATCTTGAAGTTGTTTTAAAATTTGGATATGGGTTTGAGAGGAATGGGTGTGTTTAATTGTTTAGTTTGTTTAATCATAGTTGTTTGGGTGGACATTTTCAGATCCAATTGAAAGAGGTTTGGTCTCAGGAAAGTGCAGGAAAGATCATTATGTATTAGAAATTATGGTTGAAGATTGTTAGCAGTTGAGAACTGCGTTTTTTTATTTTTCTTCTTCTTCATTTGGTTTTTGTGATTTTTATAATCTTATGGAGAGATTTTGCTTGCAAATATCTGTTGTTGGTTTGTTAAATTATGGTAATCTCTTGGAGAGTAATTGGTTGATGAGAGTTGTTGATGGTGTTGCTTTTGCAGGTAAAGGAGGAGATCAGTACATCTAAGTTTCCTAAGCGCCTGCACGTCGTGAGACTATACGAGGTAACTCTTTTTTCGGTTTCACCTTGCGAATTTTCAATGATTTGGTTTTGTCTCTTCGTCTGTATTTCAAATTTCCTGTAAGATATCTCTCTTTCTCTCTCTGTTTGTGTGTGTGAGTTTTGGGTGGATGAGTTGATGATGTTGTTAGATAAAGAGGGAGATTGGGACATTGAAGCTTCTGAAGCATTTAAAGTGTGATAATACGACGATGCGATTGCCTTTTCTCGTCAAAAAGGGTGTGACAATTGTGGCCCACCCAATTGCCCACAAATAGACATTGACAACAATGGAAATTCTTTCCCTCAATGCTATTGTAAATAGCAAAGGCGATGTACTAGGATTATAAGTTGTTATTTTCTTTCACGTATCACTTATAATAATCCACGAATAGAGATCTTTCCAGTTTCCATGACCATCTTCTATAAGTATGGGCACATTTGTGCATTTTAAAGGAACAGAAAAGTGTTTGGTTTTCTGTGGACTTCGTTTTCCATCGTTTGGAACATACAATTTTCCACATGGAAGAGCAACTTTTTTGGCTTTATCTACGGAAAAGCCTTTCTGATTGGGGCAGGAGGAGGGTGGGGATTTGTAATAGGTCCACGTTCTACTCATGGCCTTGATCACGAGATAAATGTGTGACTGAACTATAATTGCTCTTCCGCTTATGCCCCATTTGGATCCTTTGAACTCGCGCACTTACTTTACCTATTAATGTAGTTACCTGTAGTTCTATTTATTGAATGACAATCAAACAATGGACATAAATTAAACAAGATGGAGAAATTTTTTAATACAAGCACGCGGCCTTTTTTATTGTCACTGTTGTTAAGTTCATTTCTTCCTTTTCTGTTGATGATGAATGTTCTAAATTCAAAAGGTTGAGGTGATTGCAAGAGCATTTGGCAAGTCCCAGAAGAAAGCATCTTTCCTGATTTGGTTGCCAAGATTTGTAGTTTCTCAAGCATTCTATTTGAATACATTTCCATTTCCTTTTTCCTTTGAAAGATATTGTTTTTTAATTATTTTCTTTTCCAGGTCTCTTGTGATATGAAATGTGACTGTCAAACAATTAAAACTATTATTCATTATATCTATATCAGCCGTTGATCCAAGGATACTGATTGAGCCCAATCATCAAATTGCTTGTCTTTTCGCATGATTTCTTCTATGAGACACAATTAATACTTAGTACCATTTCTATAGAATTACGTATGCCTCTAGATATATTTTAATATATTTAGGATATTAGATAAAGGTGCTACTTATTATATAATAGCGATTGATTTTTATTTTAATTTTGACTACTCAATCCCAATTTTGGCCTTTTCATTCAATTATTCTCAACTTTGACTTTCAACTACTCCACTATTCCTTCGATTTGCTTCAAATTCATTATTTAATTCAAATTTCTTTATCCCACAACGACCAAAACTCAAAACTCCTACGTCACTTCGTCAACTCTCTCTCCTTTCACAAATATAAGTCTTCTTAAAACTCACTATTATCACTTATTTTTCTCTCTTTTTAAAGAAGCCTCAAGTCCTTCCCTAATCTTCAAGCCTTTTTTTTTTTATTTTACCTATCCGTGCATCGCTCAATACCAATTGGCTTATTCTCCATTCTGTTCTGCTTCATAGTTCTCTTCCTAAAAGCTGGGAAAGGTTAGAGGTCCAATGAAAGTGGGAGTGACCTAATCTATGATGTTGCCCAATCAGATAATGGTAGGGAAGATGGGAAGAAATGCGTTCAAGCGCTGCTTACTCCAGTGGTATGACACCGCCTCATCCAACCATGCTGCTTACCAAAGAAAAAGTGATATCAGGAAGCTAAGAGGCAGTGAAAGGGCTTCTTCATTTTGTAAATATATCAGTAATTGAAAAAAAATGCAGTTGATGAAGTTTACTGGCCTTGCCACATGCATAAGTTTGCCATTGATTACAAGTCTACTAGACTATTTGTGGTACGTGTTTACCTTAGCTACCTAAGCATCTAGCAAGGCTAGAGAACCTTACAAAGATGCCATTGTCACACCTAAATTGGTAACTTTTATGCTTTTTGCACACACAACTACTAATTTCACATCTCCGACAAGACACGAGAGTTATCTTCTATTAGCTAACTTATGTAGGTATGAATATTCTTTAGCCAAATAACATGTCTGTACCACTCTTTTAACATCTCTTGAAACCCATGTTTTCTAGAAAATAGTCCTGTTTTTTTGTGAATATTCATGAAGACTATCATTTCATCTTCATGCATTTGCGTCTCATTTTGAAAAAAAATAAAATAAATATATATATACACAGAAAGGGTTAGGCGTTCTCCATGTAATATATCTTTCTATTACCCATGAAACAGTTTTATTGTGGTTTAGGAGACCTTATGATACAACATATCTAGATTTACAAAGATTCTAATGGTCCAGGCGACTGTTTTACGCAAAATGTAACTAAATCAAGACTAAAGGAAAGGAAGAAAACTCAATCCCTCCTACTATTACCCACTAAAAAGTTTTGTTGTAGTTTAGGAGACCATATCATACAACTTATCCAGATTTACAAAGATTCTAATGGTCCAGGCGACTGTTTTAGACGAAATGTAATTAACCCAAAACTAAGGGAAAGGAAGAGAACTCACTCTCTCCCACTATCCATGTGCAGCCTAGAAAATAAGAATGCTCTATAAATCTGTAAAGAGTGCAGCTTTCTTGGGTTTTTCATTTGTGTAATCATAATGTTTGACTGATTTACTAAAGTTCTTTATTAGTTATATGACTTGTGCTGTGCTTTTATGTTATATCTTTGAGATCCCCTTACTATGAGATTAGCTAACTAATCTCCCATGGCATCGATCCTTTGCCAGTTTTCACCAGTATAGATTGTTACATAGTTTCTAGATATTTAACTTTAACGTCTTTGTATGACTTCCGCATCTGATGTGCTATTTTTATTTGGGACTTTGAGTAGTTAAAATGCTGCCTTCTTTATCAGTTGTATAAAAAAAGTTGACCCTCTACCTTACACATTCTTATTCGGTCTTTTATTGAAACAGATGAGAGAGACTAGAGATGGAACCAAGGGCGATAAATCTTCGAAAGCTTCATCTGTTGGCTCCCTTCCACTTATTCTTGACCTAGATGACTTTAAGGTATTCTTTAAATCCATGGTTCTAAAGAAAATGTAATTATTTGGTTTAACGAAATAATGTGAATTCTTTTCTTTCATCTTCGTACAATCTTCAATCTGGATGTGTTGGCTATGTCGGGAGATGGTCCTAGAGATACAGTGCTCGTGAATCTCTTGAAAGAGCTGTATCTCTTGCTTTATTTCATTTTTCTTCTTGTCTTATGCTAAGTCCAATGACCACTGCTTAGCATAGTTTTTGTCATGACTGCATTGCACATTGTTTGATTTTGAGTACATGTACTTTTTTTTTGCTGAACAGTACATGTATTTTTCAGATGAACTGTTGCATCCAACTTGTTTTTTGATAACGGTCAATTTTATTAAAGAAAAGAACCACGCAAAACACATCAAAAGAAATATTTAACCGAAGAACTCCATCCCTTGCTAGACCATCCGCCATAGTGTTAGCTTCACATGAAATGTGATTCAAAGAAGCTTCTAATTAAGTCGAGATATCTTGCACCTCCTCTACCAAGTCTGCCAATCTCCATGGGAAATTAGATTTTCCAGAGGCCCATTGAATTGCTGAAAATGAGTCACCTTCAATGATTGCTTTGTAGCCTCCCAACTTACGCAATTCACGGCAGCCAACAAGTAAAGCATAAACTTCAGCATCATTGGAATCTGACGAACTCACTGGACCAGAAATTTTTTTCACAACAACACCTGAAGAGTCTCGAATGACACCACCAATCCCTCCAAAATGGATATGCTTTAAGAAACTGCCATCAAAATTCAACTTTAGGAGACCAGCTGGAGGAGGGTTCCACTTAATTCTATGCACAATCTTGGAGCGGCATCCCCCTATTAAATTGGCTGCCCAAGATCTATTCAAATCTTCTAAAGAAACTCCTGCAAATTCTGCCTTCTTACTTGCGCACTCTGAAACATTCCAAACAATAGACTGAACAATCTCATCAGCAGAGTTTCTTTTATTTTTGAAAATTTTATAATTCCTCTCCAAAAAAATCTTCCAAAGGCCAGCATAAAGGGACAACCGCCATAATATACGACCTCAGATTGATCTACCTCTATATTTCCACTGTTGGAAAAGATCCATAACAGTACTAGGCATGACCCAACTCATGTCAAACATATCAATAATTGAAAACCATACTTTATGCGCAAAACTACAATAAATCAACAAATGATTTGCCTTTCCTCCCCATTTGAACACAACGGGCATCCATTGACAATGATACCGTTTTCCTTCTCAATTGGTCCATTGTAAGAATCTTTTGCAGACTCGCCACCCAACAAAATACCAAAACTCTTGGGGGAACGTTAGAGTCCCAAAAATGCCTCCCATCAACCATCCTAGCAAAAGCACCAAACAAGACAGTATGGAAAAACTTAACTGAAAAATGATCCTTAGTGTGTGGCTTCCATAATCTTTCATCTTTTCTCCCTACAGAAAGATAAACCCCCTCTAGCAAAGCGAGCATTCTCACTAATTCAATAACTTCATTATCATGTAAATTTTGACGAAACAAAAAATCCCAGAACATATAACCACCCACTGTTTGGAAATTTTCTACAATAGCAGCATGTTGCCTTCTATCCAAGGCAAAAAGACGAGGAAATTGACTCTTCAAGGTTGACTGCCTACACCATTCATCATGCCAAAAAAGAATCTGATGTCCATCATGTACTCTGTACCTTATCCATTTGTCAAATTTATCCTTAAAATAAACAAAAAACACTTCCAAAAACCTGAAACCTTATAATTCTGGATCAGAACAGACCACCCATCCTTACCCAACTTATACTTATCAATAAGAATTTGTTTCCATAGACCTTGAGTCAAATCACCCACGCTCCATAACCACTTCCCAAGTAAAGCTTTATTCATCTTTTCAATGGAAGCCTTGAGAAAGAGGTTTACAAACAATCTCCCATCTAACTAAATGATATTTCCTATGCTCAACAGTATCATTCCAAAGAAAATCATGTTGGATTTTCTCCATTTGCCGCACCACATTTTTGGGACATTTAATGCATGACAGAAAATATATAGGGATACTAGAGAGAACAGACTTAATAAGGTTAACACGGCCTCCCATTGACAATTATTTGCCCTTCCAAGATCTAAGCTTTTTATCAAGCCTCTCCACAACTGGATCCCACAAACTTTTCTTCGGTAATCCCTAGCATAGTGGCAAGCCCAAATATTTTGTCGGGAGCTGTCCAACTTTACAACCAAATACGTCAGCCAAATTTTTAGTATCATTGTCCTCCATACAGATACCAATCAACTCACATTTCCCGTAATTAATCTTCAAGCCTGATAATAACTCAAACCACGTCAAGGTATTTTTCAAACAGTCTGCTTGTTCCAAAGAAACATCACAAAAAATAATTGTATCATCTGCAAACTGTAAATGAGTTACCTCATAGGCAGCATTATCTATAGAAAAACCAGAAATCATCCTTGAAAGATTAGCTCGCTTCAATAACGCATTGAGAGCTTCCACCACAATGACAAAAAGTAAAGGAGATAGAGGATCTCCTTGCCGCAATCCTCTAGAACTCTTGAAATAGCCTTTCGGAGAACCATTAATCAAGATGGAAAAATGAGCAGAAGAAACACAACTCTTTATCCATCATCGCCATTTCTTTCCAAACCCCATCTGAGACATCATATATTGTAAAAACCCCCAATCCACCTTGTCATAAGCCTTCTCAAAATTGAGCTTACACACCACCCCAGGAGTCAGGACGATGATGTCGAAACCTTGAGTCAATACACTCATGGGCAGTAACCACACTATCAATAATTTGGCGGCCATCAACAAATGCCCCTTGGATATCTGAAATAATCTCTGGCAGAACTTTCCGTAACCGATTAGCTAACACCTTTGCTAGAATCTTGTACAAGCTCCCAATTAAACTAATTGGACGAAAATCCTTCAGCAAAACAACACCTCCTTTCTTAGGAATTAATGCTATGAAAGTGGCACCCAGCTCCTTAGGCACTACACCATTCTCATGAAACTCATTAAAGAAAATTTGCAGTTCATCCTCCAAAAGATGCCAGAAATGATGAAAAAAGACAATAGGAAAACCATCTGGGCCCGGAGCCCGATCCCCTCCAAGATCAAAAGCAGCTACCTTTATCTCTTTTTTAGAAAAAGGAATTTCTAAAGAAGTAGCACTAAGAGAAGAAAGAGACTGAAAAGAAATCCAGTTCAATCGAGGCTGCATTCTCTCATTAACCGTGAAAGAAGCTTGAAAAAATGAACAATTTCCTCCTGATTATCCTTTTTAGAGTCTAGAAGTCTTCCTCTTGAAACAATCGATGTAATCCGGTTGACCAGCCGACGAGCACTAGCTATGGCATGGAAAAATTTGGTGTTCTGATCTCCTTCTTTTAACCGTTTATTTCTTGAATGTTGCTTCCATTTTATTTCATCTTGAAGAATCAGCCTGCGAAATTGCTCTTGAAACAACATTCTAGTATCCTGATCCACACCATCTAAAACCCCACCTTTTGCTCTACTATCAATAATTTGAACCCCAGCAAGAATTTGATTTTTCCTCTCTTGAAGATCGCCAAAAACTTCCTTCCTCCAGCAAATCAATTTTTGTTTTAGATATCTCAATTTATGAGCAAGCTGAAAACTCATCCAACCACTCACTGATTTTTCAATCCACCATTCACTAACATGCTTAGAAAAGTCCTTTTCATAAAGCCACATAATTTCAAATCGAAAAGGAGGGGGACCCCAATCTTCCATACCTGTTTCAAGAAGTAGAGGACAATGATCGGAAATAGGGCGAGCCAAGGCTTTCTGAACACAGTCTGGAAACAAGTCCATCCAATTAGTAGAGACTAGAAAACAATCCAGCCTACTCATTGCTGGAATCGCTTGATTGTCGGTTCAATTGTATCGAGCTCCATGCATAGGTAAGTCAATAAGATTTTGCTGTCGAATCCAATCAGAAAAGTCCTTCATAAACGTTTTCATAGAACAACCTTCCTTCTTTTCACAAGGAAATCGTATAACAATAAAATCTCCCCCCAACACCCATGGTCTATTCCACCTACTAGTCACTTGATTCAATTCGACCCAGAAAGCTGAAGTAGCCACCCATTCAACGCCTCTTCTTGCATCTTTAAATAAAACAGATACAGAAAACCTCCCTACATGCTCATCTAACTTCTGCCATAGGGTAGAATTCCAAACCAAACCAAACCAAACCAAGCCTTTTCCCACTAGGTGGCGTCGGTTATATGGATTTGACGACGCCCATCAAATCTATTTAGGGCCATGTCATCCGTTAGATCCATGTAGGCAAGGTCATGTTTAATAGTTTCTTTCCAGCTTCTCTTGGGTCTCCCTCTACCTCTCCTACTCCTGGCAATCTCCATGCTTTCACACCTTTTAACAGGTGCCTCCGTTGGACGCCTTCTAACATGGCCGAACAATTTCAGTCAATTTTCTCTTCAATCGGTGCTATTCCTACTTTGCCCCTAATCTCCTCATTCCTAATCCTATCTCTCCTTGTGATCCCGCACATCCATCTTAGCATTCTCATCTCCGCAACTTCCATCTTCTTGACATGATTATGCTTTACTGCCCAACACTCTGATCCATATTACAATGCTGGTCGTACCGCCACTTTATAATACTTTCCTTTAACCTTGAGGGGGACTTTCCGATCACACAAGACCCCCGAAGCACTCCTCCATTTGGTCCACCCGGCCTGAATCCTGCGACTTACATCAGTATCAATCCCTCCATCCTGTTGCACCATAGATCCAAGGTACCTAAAGTTTTCTTTCACTACTATCTTTTGTGTGCCCAAACTTACTTCTATGTTACCAGGTGTCCTACTTTGACTAAACTTGCATTCCATAGGGTAGAATTCCAAACTAATAAAATTCCCCCTGCTGCACCAATCAAAGAGCTCACCACAAATTGACTATCAAGGACAAAAAGATCGAACCACCTGATCTTCAATAACCTCCATCTTTGTCTCTTGAATAAATAAGCATTCTCCTTTGACAGATTGAAACACCTCCTTTAGCACTGCTCTCTTTGCGACAGAATTCATCCCACGAACGTTCCACGAAAGCAACTTCATAATCCAATTAACTGCACTCCTAGTTTTTTCTCACCTATTGGACGATCATAATTAATGGATGAGGCTAATTTGTCTAACTCCCTTTGTACTCTTGAGTTTTTTCCTGCTTCTGTTACTTTCCTGTCGTTTGCAATTTCCTCTCTTTATGCAAATTTTTGCTAGTTTTGAGTATTGATTTATGCAATTTATACCCATAGTAGTAGTTCATGAGTGGTGTGTTTGTGTCTGTGGTACCCGCTGGTGCTAGTTCGTTGGGGTTGGTGGGATGTGTAAGGCATCAAATGGATAGGGCGCGAGTCAAGTTTTAGCCCATATTTGATAATCCTAGGCTTGTGATTTATGCACTTATAAATTTGACTTAAATGAACATTTGATTTTCGCATGTGGCCTAGATCACACCCCCTGGATGATTGGATGGGGATTAAACTTGACCAGCCCCCTATTTATGTAGTGTATGGTACACATCGACTACATGTATTGGTAGAGGTCCAGGTTGGTTCCAAAGGCTTCCATTGTACTAGCACACCCAGAAGTTATTGTTTGTGCGCACGTGTAGAGTGATTGAGAGATAGAGAGATAAAAGGGAGAGAGAGAGTCCTGATCTGGTGCGGTGGGGCCATGGGGCCTACTCGGGCTGATGGGCAGGTGGGATATGTAGGGGACGGCATAGTTTGGGGTTGGGTCAAGTTTGCCTTCGTTAGATGATCCTAAGGCCATGGTTTGAGCACTTGAAAATTTGACTTTAAAATGTCATTGATTTTTGTATTGCTCTGATCACACACCTTGGACTATTGGATGGAGTGATAGCTAACCCACCTATACATGTGTTCACTATCGCATCCCCCTCACCCCATGTATTGCTATTGCTCCCAGTTGCCTTACCACGTTGCCACCATCCACACCACCTGATGATAATTACGGTGTTTATAGTAGAATTTTCAAGAGCTAATAAGATAATATATGCATGCATATACCAGGAGAATTTTCAGGAGAGAACTGATTCCTTACTTTAAGAATGGAAACTTCTAATGGATCCAACCTATGATGAATCTGGGCACTCACCCCAATTCAAGACTCATTTTGATTGATATGAAGCCCCTTATATATGTATGTATTAGATAGATAAAGTGAGCAATAGAGAGCACTTTTTAGAAGTGGATATGTCCTTTCTTCTGTTTTCCAAAATCTTTGCTATGGGCATGCCATTCATGAATTGAAACTGTGCACCCATAAATTGGAGAGTGCCAATGGGCTTGCAGTTATCAATGTTGTTCCTATAATATTTCATCTCATCTTAGTTATTAGTCTCAAAGTAAAATGAAGTGGACTTCAAGGCTTTTGTTTTTTGTAGGGCAATTTTTCTTTTGATGCGTTATTTGGTAACTTGGTAAATGAACTCCTTCCATCATTTCAAGACGACGATGTGGATTCGTCAGAGGCGAATAGTAGTGTTGGGGGGCAGGATACTATGTCAAATGGTCATCTGCGATCAGAAATGGCTAAATCAGCCCAAGCACCATCTTCTCCACTATTTCCAGAAGTAGATGCTCTTCAGACTTTGTTGAAGGATTCTTGCAGAGAATTGGTTGATCTTAGGAGCCAGGTATATCCTAACAAGTATAGGTAATTTAATGTATATCATGTTCCCATTCAAATATTCCAATCAGGTTTCATCAATATTTGTTTTGCTTTGAAGATTGATGCAAGACTTCACAATCTCAAGAGGGAGGTTTCCATCCAAGATTCAAAGCACCGGAAGACACTTTCTGAGGTTAGTATAGTTATCATCAACCAGTACTTAGCACGTCCTAACCTGGTGCTTCTTCAGCTTTGTTGAGTCTCTTAGCACTCTTATGCTTTCCTTCATTAGTGTTTTTTTAATATTATGATGAACATATCTTAGAAGTTATTCAGTTCATCAGAGCAATGCTATTTTTTTTTCTTTTAGTAAGTTTGAAAAATGTACAAAATTTCAAATGCTTCTTTTGTTCCTAGAATGATTGCATTACTTTCAGAGAGAGAGAGAGAGCATATTTCTCACTGGTCTAAGTCCATTTTTTGCCTGTATCCTTCCATTTGGGAAAAAAGTGAATACTTTTGAGTTTTGAGTTGGACTCTTCTATGTGGTAGTAATGTCTCGTGGAACCTTTCTTGAACAAGACTAACCATTTTGGAATTGACCTGTCTTGTTGCAATGTGACAAGACATTTAAAGAACTACTCGTGTTTTTTCTTTGGGATGGAACCCTTGTTCATGAAAATGCACTTATTGAATTGCCTAAAATAAATAAGCATGTGAAGATATATGTATATATGTATGTATGTATGTATGTATACGTTTTCGTTAGAAGTCCTTGTTGCCGCGATATTGCTTAATCCGGTATCCCATTTGGTCTTAAGAAAGTCACAACAATGACAAGGGTCTGTGGCATAGTGGAAGCCTGGAAGGTGCTCACTATTGCAATCTTGAGGTTGTGGGTTTGAGTCATGTTGCCAACCGTAAAAAAGTCACAGTATTAATTTGTTAGCAAGAAATTTAAAGTTTTTTGCTGATAGGGGTGATGCCAATTGTCACAACCCAGGATCCACGGCCCTTCGAATCCCATGTCGTGACACTTGTAAAAGCATCATATCTATACATGTGTCAAATCCACTTGCATGTTTAAGATTTTAAAATTCAAATAACAGTGTCAATCTGAATATGATTAAATAAAACAAAACTGAATATAATTAAATAAAATAAAACTGAAAACAACTACAAAGTCTTTGGAAGTCTAATTGTAACAAAAAAATAATAAAATAATAAAACCAGTTCTTTATCTCTATCTTCTATGTGAATCCGTCGCTCAGGAATGCATATCGAAGCCTATCTCTTGATCATCATGGTAATCCTTAGACTCTAAATCCTCGTTACCTGGATTGGGGCAACAAAAACAACAATCAGTGAAACTGATTGAATAGAAACTCCAATCTACATGGTTGCACAATTTCATGTTAAACAAGAATAATAATACTGAAATTATAATAGGAATGTATTTATTAAGGTCTGGTCAAGGTTTCCTAAAACTAACCTCCAGACAATGCCCTAACCAATTGAGAGCACCACTCTCATAAAATGCCTCATGGATGAACACATATCCTGTAAAAAAGGCTGACCTATAGTAAGCATAAATGGCTAACTTGTTGTCATTTGAGAAACATTACTGACCTAAAAGTCGGGGAATATCACATCTGACTTGTGAGTCAGAGAATCGGGTATATCTGACCCATGAGTTAGGGAATAACATATCTGTCATGGCCTTGTGATGCGGACAACGGAGGGAAAGATGCAGGGTGGATGGAGATAGGGAAGATTGGGCTCCCATTGAACTCCGATCCGGAGGCTTTTGGGAATTGGGCTCTCACCAAACTTCAAACCAGGAGGCATTAGAGATCTCCAAGAGGAGAAGGAGAAGAAAACTCTATTTTCATTAATCATCAACCATTCCGATTAGCCAAAGAGGCTTTACTTCATTATATAGGAAAAGAACTAACCCTAGGACTAATCTGGACCATCCAAACACATTGATGGCCAGGATTAAAACCTCCTACTAAAAAGACTTAAAAACATAATTAAAAGTTCTAAATAATAGAAAAATAACATAAAATAAATGGATCGGGCCCAAGGCTTGGTCAAGGCAGATGGGTTGGGCCCATTAGTGGGTCGACCCATGGTCCCCGTGGGTCTGTCCTGCATCACCTTGGTATATGCTAGTGGTCTAGGGGTGTCTAATGGGTTGGTCCCAGTCACGTAGGTTTTTACAAAGATGTTCTCACATAACCTAATTTTGATTAGAATAGATTCCTTTGCTATTCGCTCGAATCGCACCACCTACAACAAGGAAGCTTTAGACCAGCCCTTTCACAAATTCTGGAATTTTATTATGCCTCACACGGTTTCATTATTGGTATCTTGTTGTGCAAAGGCAATCACATAACTAGCCTCATATAGGTTTGAGGTCTTATGTTAGTCCACATAGTTCATAGACATAACTGGATTAAAACAAACGTCATAAGCTTCATGCCACATGTATCTACAGATACCAATCATCCACTAAAAATCATGGTTCAGGTTTAATATTCAACTAGTGCTATGAGAAAAACACCAATATACAGTATTACAACCATAGTTTCAGAAATCATTATTATTATTCATATGAAATCTAATGAAAAATAGATCAAAAGGAACCACAAGAAATCCTAATCCCCACAAGACTAATTAATCAAATCCAACATGAAAGATCCATTATACATTTGGGAATTTGATATGTGAAGATTTTCTTAGCAATATATATCAACCATAAGGAAACCTTAACTCCTCACGCTATGATATTAATCTCATCACACAAGTCACAAACTAGGTCCAACCACTTCCTGCAGCCATATGTGGAGTTTGGTGAGGGTCTTCATGAGAAAACTTGCAGGGACTGTTGTGCAATTTCCAAAAATCTCTAAAACTCCAAACAGTTTTTAGATCAGCAGAGTACTATTCTCGTGCAGGGTTTTTGGGCCCATGGAATGATGGGACAACCAGGGTCCAATCCACATGTGTCCTATGTCCCTGGGGTTGCCCATGAGTTTTCCGCCAGATCCTCGGATCTGATCAATGATCAGATGGGCCCTTTGCTCACACAAGCCTTGTTGATCAAGGGGGTGCATTGACGATGTAAAACTGAGGAAATCAATTTCTGACTTGAATTTTCTTGTTGAATTTTGATCTTTTGAGATTGAAATCATCAGCCAAGAAGCATTAAGGACATAGGAGATCAATTCATTAAGTTCTAAATCCAGAATTTGAGGTTTTAGCATCAGACCCATCGATTGAATTATCAAAAGGGAGACCACAGTACTGCAGCAATCACTTGGTGAAGAGAAACTCAACCCACATTATCTCACACCGACAACAGAGTCGAGGAAAATTCAAACAACAAGGATTATAGGTCTGTTCCAAGGTTCTGCACATCGATCACCAAGATTTTAAGCATCATAGGGTTTTTCTACAAAAGGAACAGCTGCATATGCCAGTAGATGGGAATTCTACTCACCTCGATTATGCTACAATGGCTCTATCAATGAGAGAAAAGGCTCTTCTACTGCTGGTTCTTCCTTCTTTACTTCAGATCTCACTTAGAACTTGTAATATCCTGAGTTACTTGGGCCATGATTAGTCTGGCCCAGGTAATATTTTAGTTAGAGGCTGGCCCAAGTTATATGAGTAGTAGAGTCCATACTTTTTGTAACTGGTAGTCTTCCCACGTGAATGGTTTGGAAGGAGTAGAGTTGTATGACAACTCTAAATAAGACAATTTGAAAGGAATAAGGAATTTCCATCTTTCCCTTTATATATGGAGAACCAACGACCTTTATTGTTATAACATCTTCATTGGAGAAAAGTCTGAGAGCATTGTGGATTGCAAATTAGGAGAAGGAGGAGAAAGCGGCTGATGTCAAAGACGACAATTGTTTATCAAAGGTGAGTGGATTTTCCTGATGATTTGCTAAATCTGAATCTATGAATTGTTTGGTGATGTTTTATTACATGTCAACACTGGAATTGGTGTTCGATGGAATAAAACTCAAGGTTCTGTTGTGTGTTTGATGGTATAAAAACCTCAAGTTCTGTTGCTGTGATATGATGAGATGCTTCTTATGTTTTTTATGATTCACTGTATTTATAAGATAGAAAGAAAGAGGATCAGCAGGAGAAATCAGTCATAACTGGATTTCCAGTTCCAGCAACGACAAGAACAATTTTGACTGTTTGTAGTTGTGGGACCCCTTGGCCCACTTGATCAGAAATCTGGACCAGGGATCCATAAAAGGACCCATGGTCGACCCTTAAGATGAAGGACCCAAGAAGAGTGGACCCCACCTGAGCCTCCATCCAATTACTATAGTTTATAGGAGGTGTTTATTATAGAAAATTTACTGTATGCCGTCAAAGCTTGCTGAAATCCATCTGACCATAGGATTGAAAATCCAATCCAGTCATCAAGTGTGGGGCTCCTGGGCGACCATAGAGGTCAAGGACATCTAGGGTTTGTGAATAGTGGGACCCACTAACCAGTAGACAAATTTAAACCTAGGCGTGACTTGTGGAAACCTGAAATAAAGATCTGTTTTGGATCTGTGGGCCCAGAGAATGGTCTGATGATGAATCAGATCCATGGATATGACAATTCAGCCTTGGGCGACCACAGACATCAAGTCTGATCTTGGACTAGCCAAGTGGGACCCATCAGATTTTCATCAAGGTATATCAGGCCTGAAACACTAGTCTTTTCTAAGTTCTAGGAATGTATTTGTGGCCTGAATGGAATCTATGAAGGAGGATAACTCTGGATTTATATGTGGTTGAAATCTGTTCTTCCTATTTAAATTAATCAAGGCCTTATGTGAATTATGGGGACTGTTGTAATGAAGTTAGATGTGATGCTGTGTAATATTCAACTTGTGATAAAGAGTGGGCCACCCCTACAGCTATTAATAAATGTTATGATCAGAAGCAGGGCAATAATCTGATAAGGACTTGCATGGGGCTGGGTCCACATTACTAGTTGTGTATGTTATGAATAATGAATTCTAGTTGCTATGTGATTATAAGATATTGTGCACTGGTCCCAGATTTTGGGATGGTCCCAAACGTGGGATGTTGGACTTGTGTCCGGATGATAGATGGCTTCGGGCCATGGTGGCCATTATAGCGGCTGGTCCTTAATGGACGTGAGGGGCCATTATGATGGCTGGTCCTTAGTGGACGTGTCTGATGAGACAGGGTCATGGTGACCGGTATACATGTATACGATAAGGCCCTTGAGGCGTGGTGTTGTGCATGGGCACGGATTTGTATGTGAAAGAATCTTAATAATATTTGATTATTGATTTAGACCTGCTAAATTATGTGATGCTATATTTTATGTGATTTGTGTAATTAGGAATATTCATTCACCAGTAGTACTGATGTTGTGTTACCCCCTTCAGGTAATCATGCTGCAGGAGGGACAGAGCGGAACGATGTTCAGCACGTAGATTTCAACATGCGTGGCTGACAAGAGAGAACGAAAAAGATAAATTAATGGATAAGGGGATTAGCCCTTGCTTAGGAATATTATGTTTTAGTACATTGTAGATGCAGACATAACATATTAAAGTTTGAGTATTTCTAACTCTTTGATTAAATGAAATTATTATTTGGTTTAAATGCCAAATGCTTATGAGAATTATTTGATGAATATATGGTAAATATTACCAAGTTATCACGATCCAGAGATCTGACAGGGCCCCAGAATTTGGGTCGTGACAGAACTTTCTAATTTCTACAGATCCTCACTAGTGGCTCTAGGGATTTGGCGTCATTGATTAAGAGAATTGCTTATGAGTAGAGAGTTGAGAGGAGATCAAATGAAGGGATCTCAAGTGTCGGCTTGCTTATATAGGGCCTGATTTCCTTCTTCTAGTCGAGAGTGAGAGTCCTCCCTTTCTATTCTTGTTAAAAGTGCTCTTTCTATTCTCGTTTATGAGTCCCCAAGAAGTCTTGCACAAGTAGTTTCAACTATGGAGTGCTTCCGAGGGTAGAATCTTGTTCCTGCCCAACGAAGAAGACCATCATCTAGAGTCTTCTCCCTCTTTGTCTCTAATCTCCCCCCAGAAATCTCCAAGACAGAGCTTCAAGTTATGTTTTGTAGGGCAGGCACTGTGATAGACACCTTCATCCCTACCGATCGATCATCTGGCAAGCAGAGAGGCTTCGGTTTTGTCAGATTCAAAACAGAAAGAGAAGCCAACCTAGGTCTTCAGATCGTTAACGGGAGATCCTGGGGAGGAAGAAGAATCCTAGTTGACCTAGCTCGTCCTCGATCCACAAGAACAATCGCTGATACCTCTCAGGTTTCCATCGAGAACAAATCAAGCCTTTTGCAGCCTCCACCTCCCATCGATAATTTAGGGCTTCTGTGCCATCAATAGCCTAACGCCTGGAATCGCCCTCCAGTATGCATCCCTGACTCATCTGCAGGGTGGATTGTCAAGAATGGCCACTCTCACTTATTCGTGTGGCCCCTTCGGTTGTTGAGTCGGAGAAGAAGGTCCTCTGCTTCAGTTTGATTGGCTACCTCAAGCCAAACACGTCTGTGGACGATGTAGCTCGCTGGCTTCACACTCAATGGGGCAAATCGGATGCTAGGCTCAGATTGTTAGAAGTTGATGTCATCCACATCCAACTTCTTTCGGAGGAGGATGTTCGCCAAGTTCTGGGATGTGTAGCAGCCTCATCTCCCAACCCCTTCGTTGCCCTAGACAGATGGATGGAGGTCATTGGCTCACCCCCGATTACCAAATGGATTCATTTCCATGGCGTTCCACTGCAAGCCTGGAACGAAAGAGTCTTCCGCCTTCTGGGCGACTTCATCGGTTCAACCTTAGAGGTTGATCGCCTCACTTCAGAGAAGATAAACCTTGTCTATGGGCGTGTCTAGGTTCTAACCAGCAGGCTATGTGAGCTTCCCCAGTATATCCCTCTGTTCGTTGGAGATCTCTTCATCTCAGTCAGGGCTGAAGAAGAACCCCCTCCCATCGCCTCCGACTCTGCTGGAACCTCCTCTGGAGCAAACAGTGGCGCGCAGCTTCTTGACGAAGATCCAGGTTTTGCTGGCGAAGAAGACTTCGCTATTCCTGCTAATGGAAGACTCCAGATTCGAGCTAGGGCTCGCAAGCAGGTCAGGTTAGGAAGATCCAGGGCCTTTAACTCGACCCAAGCCTGGACCTGGCCCACAGTTAATTTCACCTCTGCGGGCCACGGGCTGACTAATAGAGAAACTCTTTGCTCCTTCCTCAGTGATCTGGGTCGGCCCAACTTCTCAGCCCCAGCCTTTGCCCCTTTTAAACATCTAAAAGGTTTGAAGTCTGCTACCTCTGGCTTACCTGGTGCGATGGCTGCCTCTTTCTCGCCCTCCTCCTCGGACTTATCGACCTCTTCCGTTATAATTTCGTCGAGCAAACTCTCCTTTGCCCCTTCCTCATAGGACCCTCCGATCCTTCCTCGTCTCATACAAAACAGTCAGCATATGGATTTGGTAGGAAGCCATCCCCTGCTAGCACCAGTCGTCACCACTCGCCAGGAGAAGGAGAAGGCTGACGTTCTGCGGCTGCTTGCTAGCTCCTATGTTTCGGACTCGGACTCCCCCAAATCAGGTTCTGATACCCGTCCAACCCTCCCCTCCTCTCCTTGTTCAGTGCCGGCCACTGTTCTCTCTGGCTTCAGGGATTCTGCCTTTTCTCCCTCCCGGCAGAACTTTGACGAAGACCTCTCTTTCATCTCAGAGTGCCCCCACAGACACTCTGCCCTTGTAGACAGTAGCTACTCGCCAGTCTCCCCCAACTTGTGGTTACCTCAAAAAATCAAAACCTGTGGTGAGGCAATAGGCATCTCAGTGGACAACAACAAAGGAGGGTGGGAAAGCCTTTTGCTTTTGCAAAGGATAGAGATTCTGTTCTTCAAAGACCTGTCACCTTTAAAAAGAAGTCAAAGACAAAGAGAAACAGAGAACTACATAACCTATCGTGCTTCATCAACTACGATAGCCGGCCACTTGTGAACAGAGTCAGAGATTCAAAAAAGTGTTGTCAATGAAGGCCATCTCCTGGAATGTTTGTGGCTTAGGGAACTCAGTGAAACGGGCAGTTATAAAGGAGGTTATTCATACTTTTAGAGCAGACCTTCTCCTTCAAGAAACTAAGCTAAGCTCGATGACCCAATCTATTATCCGGGATATTTGGGGTACTAGTAAATGTCTGTCGGTCACCCTTGATGCTGTGGGTACTTGTGGAGGTATTCTTCTTTGCTGGAACAGTAGGTTATACACCATGAAAGATCATTTCATTGGTTCCTTCTCTATCTCCGCAGTGCTTGAAGATCGAGTAAATGGCTATACCTGGATTGTCTCCTCTGTCTGTGGCCCTACTGACCACACTCTTCGTAGCAGTTTTTGGAGTGAGCTTGACTTCATTCGTAGCAGATGGGCTGGTCCTTGGTGCATTGGTGGTGATTGGAATATTACCAGATTCTCTTCAGACAAGTCGGGGGCAGGCAGAATTACAGCTGATATGGAATCCTTCTCGGACTGGATTAACTCCCATTACCTCATCGATCTTCAGCTAGGGGGGGCAAATTTCACTTGGTCTAATCACCAAAATCCTCCAACCTTGTCGCGTCTAGACAGATTCCTGGTTACTGGGGATTGGATTGACTTGTATCCTGAAGTTTGCCAAATTGCCCTCCCGAAGCCCACTTCTGATCATTACCCCATCCTCCTTGATTGCAAAAGTCTTAAGTGGGGACCCTCTCCTTTTTGCTTAGAGATAATGTGGCTGGAAGATAAAATTTTCATTGCTCTAATTAAGGAGTGGTGGAATAGCTATGATATCAATGGTTGGGCAGGTTTCAGACTATTCGAGAAGCTCAAGCAGCTGAAGCTAACCATTAAAGATTGGAGAACTACCAATTTTGTGCCTATTGATACTTTCAAGGCTAAACTTTAGAAGAAATACAATCTATTGACTCTAAGGAAGAATCCCAAGGGCTGTCTGAAGCGGATTTCGCTATGAGATTGAATCTCAAAGATCTTTTTGAGTGTAAAGTCCGAGAAGAAGAAATCAATTGGAAACAGAGATCTAGATGTCGTTGGCTAAAGGAAGGGGACAAGAACACCAAATTTTTTCACAGTTTGGCCACTACCAGAATGAGAGGTAACAAGATCAATTACTTGATAGCTGATGGCAACAAATTAGAGGACATGGATGGGATTACTAGCCACGTTCTCAGCTTCTTTCAAAGCCTGTATAAAAAAGATGGTTTCACTAAGCCTTCCTTAGACAATCTTCACTTCTCCACCATCAGCGATGAGAATGCAACTTGGTTGGAAGATGAGTTTCGGGAGGATGAAGTCAAAGCGGCGGTTTTTTATCTTTCTAGTGACAAATCTCCAGGCCCAGATTGTTTCCTAATGTCTTTCTTCCAAAAATTTTGGGACCTCCTCCGAGTTGACATTATGGCCTTCATGAAGGAATTTCACTCTAGAGGCAGGCTTTCCAAATCGATCGGTGCCTCTTTTATCGCCCTTATTCCAAAGAAGACAGGGGTTGACAGTATTAAGGACTTCAGGCCTATAAGCCTCTTAGGCAGCATCTACAAAATCTTGGCTAAAGTGCTAGCTTCTAGACTTCAAAAGGTCCTTCCTTCCATCATCTCTCTCTCTCAACGAGCTTTTGTTCAAGGCAGACAGATCCTAGATGGGGTTCTTGTTGCCAATGAATGCATTCACTCCAGACACAAGGACAAACTTCCAGGCATCATTTGCAAACTTGACTTGGAAAAGGCCTTTGATATGGTGGACTGGGACTTACTCCTTTACTTGATGTGCAGGATGGACTTTCGATCTAAATGGAGGACTTGGATCAAAGAATGCATTTCTTTTGCTACCTTCTCCATTCTTATCAATGGCTCCCCGAATGGTTTTTTTTCTAGCTGAGAGGGGCCTACGTCAAGGGGATCTTCTGTCTGCGTTTCTATTTGTCATTATTGGAGATGCCCTCAGTTGGATGCTTTCCAAAGCTGAAGACTGCAATCTGATCCATGGATTCAGGCCTTCTCATAATGCTCCTTCTATCACTCATCTTCAATACGCAGATGACAACCTCCTTTTTTGTGATGCTGATGAAGATCAAATAAAAAACTTGGAAGCTATTCTTAGATGTTTTGAAGTTGCTCGGGTCTTAGGATAAACTTCTCTAAAAGCTCCATTCTCGGAATCTCAATTGAAGACATTTCTCTCAATCACTATGCTACCATCATTGGGTGCAAAGCTGACTCCTTCCCCTCCACCTACCTAGGTCTTCCCTTGTGCCTGGACAGAGTGCCTAACTCTGTTTGGAATCTTGTGCTGGAAAGGATTGAGAAAAAGCTATCTTCGTGGAAAGCAAGTATTTATCCTTGGGAGGAAGAATTACGTTGATCCAATATGCACTTGCCAACCTTCCTATCTACTACATGTCCATCCTTAAGTGCCCCGCTTCAATCATTGACCGCATTGAGAAGCTTCAAAATGACTTCCTTTGGCATGGTCGTGAGGATTCTAAAAAATTCCACCTGGTGAATTGGAAAACAGTCTACTCCTCTAAAGACTGGCGGTCTTGGAATAAGACCTTTAAGGATCATGAATCAGGCTTTGTTGGGGAAATGGCTTTGGAGACTTGGTGAAGATTCAGAAGGCCTCTAGAAAAGAATCCTGGTAGCAAAATACAAAGTGAGAAGAAATGGCTGGGAAATCTCTCCTCCTCCGCGAAGATGTTCAAACTTCTGGAAAGGGATATACAGCTCCAAGGCTTCTTTCACCCATTCTATCCGCTACCGCGTCGGTAATGGAGAGAAAATCTCCTTTTGGCACGATGTTTGGGCTGGTGACACCTCTTTAGTGCTTCAGTTCCCTGATCTCTACAGTTGTGCCAGAAATCGTAATGCTAAGATCAGAGATTACCTCGACATTAGCACCAACATTCAATTGTGGTGGCCTAACTTCAAAAGGAATCTGTCAGAGGCAGAAGAAGCTAACCTCTTCAATCTTCTCGAGGTGCTTAATGGCATGAATGGCTCGAGAGAAGGGCAAGACAACAGGATATGGATCCCTTCTACTGATGGTTCTTTTTCGGTTTCTTCTTTCTTCTCCGCTTTATCGACAACTCTAGTGGCTTCTCGCAGTTGGTCTGCTTTATGGAAGATCAAGGCCCCTCCCAGAGTTATCGCTTTTACTTGGCTTGCTCTTCGGAAAAAAATTTTAACTTTGGATAATCTTCGCCGCATACATATTCTCCTTGTCAACGCTTGCTCCCTATGCTTAGCAGACGAGGAAACAGTTGATCATCTTTTGCTCCATTGCAAGCAGACGAAAGCCCTTTGGTCTACAATCCTGAATGAGTTCAATTGTAGTTGGGTCATGCTGCAGTCCTTAAATGACTTGTTTCTTCAATGGGCTTTCCCGATTAATACCTCCAAAGGGAAGATCATGTGGCGCCTTACTTTTTTGGCTTGCATCTGGACAATTTGGAAAGAGAGAAACAGAAGGTGTTTTGAAGGGATTTTGCTTCCTCCCAAGAAGACATAATCCTTAGAATGAAATTTTGCGTTGCATCGTGGGTCTCCTATCTTCCAGAATTTTGGGGCTTATCTATAGATGTAATGATGTTCAATTGGAGGGAAGTCACTTCATCTTGATTTGGCTCTCTCTTTCCCTCTCCTTGTTTTGGTTTCCCCTCCTTTTGGGAGGTGGTTATTTTTGGGGCTTTTGCCTGGCCGCTTCTCAGTATGATTCTTTTATACTGTAAAGCTTTTTCTATAGTTCCTTTTTCTTTCAATACAAGTTACCATTTCAAAAAAAAAAGAAGTCTTGCGCAAGTCCTTTATTTGGGACATGGGTATCACGCACAAAATTGGGTCCAAGGGTTGGGTCCCATCTCATATGACTTAAAGTTCCACGTAACCTTATTAAATGGCTCCCACTTATATCTTAGCAACTTAACCCAATAAGAGAAAAGGCTTAGTAAAAAATTAGTGTTGCCCACCTAAATTATCATCATTAAACAAACAAATAAATAAAGAAATAGATAAATAAATAAATACTGAATCTCATTAAATAAAAAATCCAAGAGAAAAATAACAATTAAATAAATCATAAAAACTCACACCCCTAATCTAAGTTTAGGGATATTACACCAATTAAGGAATTGGCTTTGTGACACTATAGAAAAGGACTTGCTACTTTCTATTTAACATTATTATAGTTGGAAAGCAATTATAAATGCTTGATTTGCAGGGTAACCATGATGAGTATGCATCCGTGATTTATGTTATTCTTAAAATACATATTCATCTGTGTTTCTGCAGCTGGAAAAAGGTGTAGATGGTCTTTTTGATAGCTTTGCTCGGCTAGATTCACGAATCTCTAGTGTGGGACAAACTGCTGCCAAAATCGGAGATCATCTGCAGGTAAGATGCTGGTGTATGGGGATTTATTTCCATGGTTTTCTGATTCAGCCGGCAATATGTAAATGCTTAATCAATTGCATCTCTGATGATACCACTTGCTGAAGATACATGTAGAATAGGATTTTGTCTGATTGATAATCTAAAGTATTTGAGTTACCTATCAGAGTGCAGATTCTCAGAGGGAAACTGCTAGTCAGACAATCGAACTCATAAAGGTAGGCACATTGAATTGTTTTCAAACTTTTAAATCTTTTTACCTTTCTTTTTGAAATTTACCTTCCTACAGTTTTCTGATTCATTGCTTGATGCCTTATGCTATGCTATTGATGCAACTTCACAGTACTTAATGGAGTTCAATAGCAGTCCAGGTGACCTGATGGAACTTTCACCTCTATTTTCTGACGACAGTCGCGTTGCGGAGGCTGCTTCTGTTGCACAAAAATTGCGTAAGTGGATATACTCATATTGTGTAACCATATTTTGTCTCTCTTTTTGAAGATATCGGACTTAAAATTGTGTTTTTACATGTGCATGTGTGTTTGTGCATGTGTATATGGTCTTTGTTGCAGTCTTAAATTAATTTCATTTTGTTATGCTGATCAATGTGCAGCTTACTTATTTACTTGCAACAGTAATTCAATGTACTTGTTAGGCTTACCAGCTGGTACTACCTTATCAGTCAGTTGTTGGACAACGCTTTGGCTTGCATTCTTAACGGCCATATGCTGGTGGCAATTCCTTTTTATTTTATTTTTATTTTTTGTTTTGTTGCATGCATGCCAGGAAAGAGAGCATGCTGGCAATCTGTCCTAGTATGGCATGGCTTCTTGCTTTGGATCATGTTAAGTTACTGATATAAAATACAATGTATTGTGTTAAGTTGGAAACTATAATATTTTGATTTCTTGCACATCCAGCCTGCTGATTTATAAAAATATTGTATGTTGTGCTGAAGGGGCATTTGCTGAGGAGGATATTGGGAGGCATGGCATAGCTGTGCCACAAGCAGTGGGAAATGCAAACCCAAGCAGGGGTTTGGAAGTGGCAGTTTCTAATCTTCAAGAGTATTGCAATGGTTAGTTAATGGATAGGCACCGTTTCCTACCTGCGCTATTCCTTGTGAGACTTCCATTAACCAAGTCTTGTTTGTCTACGTTTCTCTTTTGTAGAATTGGAGAACAGATTGTTGGCTCGGTTTGATGCAGCATCTCAGAGGCGAGAGTTATCCACAATGGGAGAATGTGCTAAAATATTGTCTCAGGTAATGCTTTCGTAATTCTATATTTAGTTGTCCACTGGCCTATACTTGCTAATTTGGCCGCCTTGAATAATCTTCTGATATTTTTTCCCAGCATATCATTCTTTTTCTTCTTTATTTTCCAATTCAAAAATTAAATGCGCAACTGTTTTTAGTTTCAAATGTTGACGACTATTTCAAGTGCCAAATGATGTTGCAATGCTATGATTTAAATCAAGTTGGATAGTATATGGAGTTGCCACTGACCCAAGATCATGCTATTCCATCACATATTGGGCATGTAATGACTGTTTTGTGAAGCATATTTTTGATAGTTACGAGTTTAGGGGATACCTTTTGTAACTGTTGTGATTTTTTACATGGCTTGAGAACATGACAGGAATACAGGATAGTAATGTTCAGTTATAATTTAATGTTTGCGATTAGATATTATGAGTAACTAGTATTAATTCTAGCAGATTTTCTTAGTTTTGGAGTTATGATAAGCATTGTGAAGGAAGTTATATTTATATTGTTATTGAAGAAATTGCATTGGTGCAATGGTAAAACTCTCGGGTGCCATGCGTGATAATGTAGGTTCGAGACTTGCGAGCAGCCACTTTGTGCAAAATTGCCAAAGGTTAGGTCTCTCTCAAGTTTGGACCCTTCCAGGACCTGCTTCAGTGGGACCGCACTGGGTGATGACCTTTATTGAAGAAATGAATGATCTTTTTATTCTGATTTTATAATGGTTGTTTTCATTTTGTGCACATGTTTCTTTTTTTAATGTTGAATTTGATTGGGATTTTAAGATTTAAAAGCCTAAATTACTTGATAGCCTTAAATTAATATAATTTTGAGCTGCAACTATAGTACGGTTTACTACCGGTCCCAAGCCCGAATAAAGGAGGGAGGTTGGATTACATAGATTGTTAGCCGGTGTAAAACTTTGTCCCAACCCAAACATAAATTCTGAGAAAACAATATTCCATGATCATGCTAGGGCATTTCCCACTATATGAGACACACTGCAACGACACCTGGTTGTAGTGAAAGTAGGCAAAGGTTCCATGATTATGCTAGGGTGCCATGCGTGATAACGTAGGTTCCATCACAACTTTTGGAGGCTGTCTCAAAAAGATACAATTTGTATTAATGCAATTTGAAGTAGAGATGAGAAAATTTGTTCCCAAACGGTCTAAAACTGTTTTGAATCAGTTTTAAGAGATGTAGAGGCAAAAATTAGAGATGTCAAACACCACCTTATAGTAACCAAACTTGTATTAATATAATATATATCATTAGTGCTGATGCACATTGAGCAAGATCAGATGAAAGTGTTAAGAGACAATTTTGGAAGGAGATGGATGGTTTAATCTGAGAAATCCCAATTTGTGAAAAGATTGTCCTAGGAGGGGACTTGAATGGGCATGTAGAAAAGGATAGTAGAGGGTATTAGAGAGTGCATGGAGGGTGAGGATTTGAACGAAGGAACGAGTTAGGAGACACTATCTTGGAATTTGCATTGGCATTTGACCTTGTAATGTCAAACACCCACTTCAAAAGGAGAGGTGCATTTAATTAATTCTAAGAGTGGAAATAATAGGAGCCAGATAGATTTTTTTCAAACTTAAAAAACATGACTGACTAGCTTGTAGAGACTGTAAAGTTATCTCTGGGGAGAATCTGACCATATAGCATAAGATAATAGTTATATATGTTTGCATTAGAAGTATAAAGAGAGGGGTAGTGAATTAAAGGTGTTGTAAAAAAGAGGAGGGATTTGAAAGGGACCATTCAAGCATAAGGGCACGTTTGTGTAGTGCTCCAAAATCTTGGTTCTACTAAAAACACCAAGTTAAAACCCCAATAGGAATTGGTCTTTCACAAAATCGCAGAAAACTCTATTCATTTTTCTGTTTTTCCTTACTAAAAGGGGGACACACCAAACATGAAATTTATTATAGGGCGGAAAACGTTTTTTGCTTCCCACGTTTTTCCAATGAAAATCGTTTACATAGTAACACAATCGTGCTCTAAAGTGATCGAGGGGGAGAATGGAATTTGGAGGGAGAAACTATAGTGGTGTGGAACCAAATGGCAGCCTGTATTGAACTGATTATAAAAGAAGTGCTTGGAAAGTCAAAAGGGAAACACAATTTTGATCAAGAAACTCGGTAGTGGAGCGTAGAGGTTCAAGAAGCCATTTGAGAGAATAGGTATTGCTACAAATTTTAGCAAGGGATCAAGAATATGAAAAATTATGAAATGTATAAGAAGGCAAAGTGTTCAAATTCCAAAGCATATGATGTCCTATATAATAAGTTAAGGACAAGAGGCGCAAAGAAAGATATTTTCAAGCTCGCAAGATGTGTAAAGAGCACCAATCAAAATGTTTTAGTGAAGGACAATGATTTTAAATAAAGGCAGAGAGAACATTTTGGCAAACTTTTACGTGAATGTTCTATAGGAGGTTTGGAATTGACAGATTATACTTTTCAAGCAGGACATACCTTTTACCCTAGAATTAATGTAGGAGAAGTGAAGAAAGCATTGGCACAGATTAAGATTGGAAAAGCTATAGGGCCAGATGCCATTTTGATAGAGGCTTGAAAATGCATAGGAGAAATTGAAAAGTTTGGTTAGCTAGGAATTTTCATAAGAAATTAAGGACAGTAAAAATGTCGAAGTATTATAGTACCTATATACAAGAGAAAAAGGAACTATATACAAGTTGCACCAATTATTGTGGGATTAAACTTTTGGGACAATAAAACTATGGGAGAGAGTGATCAAGCAAAGACTTACACAAAGGTCCAAGTTATTTGAAAATCAATTTGGTTTCATGCAAAAGAGGTTAATTATGGAAACTATCTTCCTACTTAGGCAACTAATGGAAAAGTAATTAGAGAAGAGGAAAACTCTTCATATGGTCTAAATCAATTTAGAGACAACCTACAGCAATGCACCTAGAGATTTGATTTGGTGGTTTTTTCAGATAAAAGGAGTCTCCCAAGTCCCAAGGGTTATATTGATGTCGTTAAAGGAATGTATGAGGGAGCGGTGATGGCTGTGAGAATTCTAGGCAAGTCAAAGAGGGAAGTGGACATGTTGATGTAGTAACACCAATAGACTATTGCAAGAAGGCCCGTGGCCCATGTGTGGGACCACCCAAGATTATTTAGAATATTATTATTTCCTAAATTCAATTGTAATTAGGGAAGTTTCTAAGTTGCTCAAGTTTTCTAGTTTAATTAGTTTCCTTAGGGCCTAAGTTTCTTTTACTAGTGTGATTGTTTATGCTGAAACCCATCATTGTGTAGCGGCACCTACGATCCAAATCCTAAATCTAGGGTTTGTATCAATTGGTTTCAGAGCCAAAGATCCATCTCCGGATCATTCAGATTTTACCCCATTCCATCTCCGCCTCCACCGATAATATCATCCCCTACCAGCCCTAAACCAAACCCCAAACCTCAATTCCCTACTTCCAAATCCAATCCCTTCCAATCCGTGTCCGATCCAATCAAATTCCTATTGCTCGAGACCCATACCAATTCAAAATCCAATCCCGACATCAAACCAAGAACCCCAGCCCACCTTGCCTGCTATCACCCTTGCCGATCTCCATTTCCATCACAGAACCCATACCCAAACCATTACTGAATATTCCTCACTTGAGTGTCATGAACCCTAGACCCATCTAAATTCATACCCGACACATCCCTACCATCACTGTCGATACCTAATCCCTACCCGTATATCCAAACCATCATCGTTCCAGACCAGACCCTACCCTACCATATCTCGACTCTATCCCCGTTTCTCGAACCCTAGCCGAACGCATACCACCTTCATTCGAGCCAACCCCTATCCGTCAAACCCTAGAGGAACCCAATTTTTTTCGAAATCCCTAACCCATTCAAAAAATAAATAAATAAAATAGAGGGAGAAAGAAGAGAAGAAGATTGAGGCAGAGAAGCATACCTGGCACTTGCTAGCAGCCCCATCTTCGCCAGCAACCTCACAATTGCCACCCGCACCTAGTACCTACACCATTGCCCACTACTAGCATCACCATTTTTTATCATCGTCGCCATCTTTCCTTTTCATCGACGACCAAGAAGAATCCTCTCTTTCCCTCCTCTAGCAAACAGAGAAAACGACCCCGTTTTCTTTTCTCCCTTCGGGTGTTAGAATCAAAGTCACAGAAGAGTCCACACATGCCCCTCTTGTGACACATTCCCGGGCCTAGTTTTAGATACATGTTAGTATCAAAGAATGCAAAGATGCAGACAAGTTGAATGGAATGGGATGATCTTCCCATGATCGATTGATCTCTATATATTCGACTAAAGGAAATGGGCTTTAGTTTACAAGTGGGCCTTTGGCCCGATGGACCCATAATCTTTAACAGTTAGTTCAGAACAACGACCCAATAACAAATTAAAAAATAAAAACTGAAGGGCTGATGTCATCAGGTTGACCTCTGCAGATCTCATTCAAAGTTCAAACACTGGCCAAATTTGACCAATCAGAGGGAAGAAATTTGACTTTACGATTGTGAGGCGATTTGAAGTCAGATTTCAGATCAGTTTTCGCCTGCACTTTTGTGGAGAGCATATCTACACATTAAGTCAATTAATTTTTAAAATTGCATTAAAAAAATGGCTCAAAAGAAGAAAGCTAAAGTGGAGTTTTCATCCACATCCATGGAAGAATTGGCTGAAAACATTGCGGAATTATCTGGAACTGTTGCTTAATTATCCGCAATGGTGGCTCAACTCCAAGAAACTCTTGTGTAAGGATGGATATCAGAATAACAAATTTAGAAAATAATCGGCGTGGGAATGCTTACTGAGATGGAGGAAATATTCGGAATCAACGAGATCAATCGGCTGTCAATGTTGATCGAGATTTAGGGATCAAACTTGCGATTCCTGATTATGAAGAAAAACTAAAACCGGATGAATTTATGGATTGGTTACTGTGCGTCGAAAATATTTTCGCACATAAGCCAATGACTGAGGGCCATAAAGTCACTCTTGTAGTAAGTCGATTTAGCAATTGTGCAATGATATGGTGAGCCGAGTTGCAAAAGAAGAGAACTAAAACATATATCCTATTTAGATATGGATTGAAATGAATAATCTTTTGAAATAGAAGTTCCTCCCTATCAATTACTCAAGAGATCTACACTTAAGCTTTCAAGACTTAGAAACAAGGATCCAGGACGGTTGAGTATTCTGAAGAATTTATGACAATGCAAGCTCGTTGTGGTTTAAATGAGGCCAATGATGTTTTAGTTGACCGATATTTTCATGAGTTGAGAATAGACATACAACATATACTTGCATTTAAGAATTTTGATAATGTTGATGAGATCATCCAGCATGCCATCAAGGCCAAAGACATAGCAAATTATCTCTAAATGGACTGCCCAAAAACCTTCCAAAAAAAATAAAATAAATGGACTGCTCAAAAGACCCCATTAATGCAAGTTTCTATACCAAGTGGTAGTTGATCAGAAAAGGTTTTCATCAATCTTGAAGGCGAGAATAGAATCACATGTTTACATTCTAAACAACAAGGACATCGATCATTTGAATGTCCCAAACGCATAAACCTCATTGAAAATGAAAGTGATGTGAAAGATACACTAGATGATCCTAAAGAGAAAGAGACCGAGATGGAGGAAGTAGAGATTGTCGATCCCTATGATGGTGAAACTCTCATGGTTCTTAAAGTACTTTAATTGTTAGGAAGAAATGGTTGCGCAATAATATTGTTCGCTTAATAGGTACTGTCAATGGACAAGCATGCACAGTTGTGATTGATGGACGCAGTTGCGAAAACATCATATCTCAAGCTCTTGTGGATCGTTTGAAGCTTAAGGTTCGAAAGCATTACCGCCTCTTTTTTGCTAGATGGCTAACGGTGGGTGAGGAGGTGCAAGTGCGACATCCATGTCAAGTTACTTTTTTCATTGGTGAGGACTACAAAGATACCGTTTGGTGCAATGTGCTGCCAATGGATAGTGGTGATATATTAATTGGGGCTCCCATGGATATATAACAAGAACGGAACTCATGGCATGCGCGACAATTCATACACATTTGCTCATAATGGAAAGCATATCACACTCCATCCTATGGAGCAGAAACCACCAAAGAAAGGATCAAGGGTCCGTATCACCAAAGAAGTGTTTCAAGTCACAATGTCTATAGAAGTAATGCCAAGAAATACTGGTCAAACTCTTTTCCAACCTGGGGGGAATGATGCAACAACAATAATAGACTACTACAAGAAGGCTCGTGGCCCATGTGTAGGACCACCCAAGGTTATTTAGAATATTATTATTTCCTAAATTCAATTATAAGTAGGGAAGTTTATAAGTTGCTTAAGTAGTTTAATTAGTTTTCTTAGGGCCTAAGTTTCTTTTACTATTTATATGGAATTGTAGAGATCATAATTTCAAAGTTTTGAGTTGAATATAATTTTCCCCTGTGGGATTTATCGTTGGAGAGTGGTTTTCATTGTGTGATTGTTTCTACAGAAACCTATCATTGTGCTGGGCACCTACGATCCAAATCCTAACCCTAGGATTTGCATCACATGTGCGCAATCAAGCCATGGGACTGCTATATACAAAAGGAGGCCCAACCGGCTTGGATGGCAAGCTTAATTTTGCCACATCATTTTGATGGACTTATTTAGATCACATGGATCTAAACGTCTAGCCATTTAGAAGATTGGTTTTATTTTATTTTTTACTTATTTCAAGCTGTGAAATAATCTTAGGTGCTGTTTGGCGAGTGTAGAAATAGAGTCTATTTGACTTGAAATTGATCCAATCAGGTTCTTTAGTGCTTCAGACCATTTGGGAAAGTTTATTTAAAGCAATAGAATTACTTATGTTTTTTTTTTTTTTTTGACAAGTTTGCCTATATAACCTACTATATGATAAGTTTGCATGTACTACTTTTAATATATGACAAGTTTGCCCATATAACTTTTACTATTTGACAAATGTGCCTTTTCAATTAAATCAGACATGCTATGCATCTTTCCAAATGCTCTATTTGTAAAATACTCTAATTGATAAGTTTGCCCATATAACTTTTACTGTATCACAAATGTGCCTTTTCAATTAAATCAGACCTGCTATGCATCTTTCCAAATGCTCTATTTGTAAAATACTCTAATTGAAACAACTTTATTTCAAACAGATCTAATCAAATCAGCCCTAATTCAAACATATCAGAGTTTCAAACAGGCCCTTAGTTAAACTTAAATATTAGAAGTAGATTTATCATAATAGTGATAAAAGTAGAAGTTAAGTCTAATGTAAACACAATAAGGAGATGGAGCCGTCCAAGCTTCTCGATAAAGGAGTATGTACTCTCTATTTTCTACATTAAATTCAGATTATTTGCTTGGTTTTCTTCATTTTGGTGTTAGTTCCATCAATGATGCTTATTTTTATTTTTATTTTTTTTCTATTTTTTATTAACAATAACTTTCCATTAAAAAAGAAAGGAATATAAAGAACCACAGGCCCTGACCAAAAGGGGACCTAAAGGTATACAAGCATTATATCTACACAAGGAAAACGAAGAGAGCAACAACAAAGGAAAAGCACTACAAAACAACTAGGTGAACGCAACAAACCGAAGGGATCTTTCCACCCCTTGCTTAGCCATCAGCGTTGCTTGATTGGTGAGAGCCTAAGCTTCTTGAGGATTGATCTGGTCTGTCCCCCATTCCCCTAAACCCCCTATCATGAAGCAGCCCAAGTGCACCACAAGCTAAGGGCTACAAAATGGAGGCCCGAAAAATAGGCATACAATCAGTCAGCCCATCAGGTCTAACCCATTGAGCCAAGCCGATAATATCTAGGGCCAAGCCAATCGTCAGGCATCCCATTGGCCCAAACCACATCTAATTTTTTTTGTATAGAAATTTCCAATAAATTCTCCTAGATCTACATTCTTAGCTTATGAAATCGTCAAGAAGATTTTCTAGAGATAAATTCTTGGTTAAGAAAATCCAATGAAAATTTCCAGATTTGTTAAGGTAATTGATTGGCATGTAAGAATCCAATGGCGAGGAAAGGAAATCTTCTATTGGATCGCTCTTAGGGTTATCGTTTCATCCTCTATCCCTTGTATTTCTCATTTATGCATTCAATGAAAATTTACACTTCTCTTTATTGTGCTTGCATTTAGCAAGTCTTTTACCTTGTGGAACTCCTTGGGTTGCCAATGGTGATGACTGTATATGCCATGTATCATTGGTGAATGTGTGAAGACTCCATCCATCATTTCATCATATCAGCCGCTCTATGACCACATTGTGGGTTACTGATGGTCCATATATGGTCCAAACAATTGAAACATTCGACCCATTTGGGACAGAATGATATAGAGGTTGGTTTGGAAGCCCGTGGCTAGTTCGACTCTAGCATTACAGACTAGATTCTATTTGGTTTGTGTTGTTTTACTTATGTTTCACATAAGCAGGATTAGTATTTACTGTTTTGAACTCTTATCACTGTATTTTGATAGCTGCGATGAAAACATCTGCGGTCACATTCAATGGTATAGATTGCTAGACACATACATCATAATAGGGCTGGACAACGTACCCTTTTCTTGTGAATTTTCCACTTTGATGTGAAATTGTTGAAATTCTTTCGTTTGGTCTGACTTTAGTTCGTTTGAATATTGTTGGGCTTGTGAATCAACTGTTTAAAGCCATCTTACATTTAAGTTCTTTCCTGATTTACCCTTGTCTTTTTGTGAAGTTTTTGGTTGATTTAAGATCAGATTCAGGAGTCATGCCTAGGGCTGGATTGTGTCTCAAATGCTTGCTTTTGCAAGTGCAATCATGGTTCAAAAGAGCTACGTAGCAGCTGTATTTTTGGCTGTAGCGGTTGAGGCCACTATGCTATTTTGAAAATAGCAGCGCTACGGTCTAAAACTTAAAAGAACAAAGTAGTTTTAATTGAAAACACTTATTTATTTATTTATTCTCCTCAATAGGCTTTCCTAAAGTTGTCTCTACCCTTATATGGTCCCAAATCACTCAAAAAACCCCAGATTGGCTTCCACACGAGATTTGAATTCTTTTGACCACTTAAAAAGTTCACACCGCTATGCCGCTATGTATCGCCGCAACCGCTGCATAGCGTTTTGGCAACATGCCGTTACGCCCGCCGCATAGCGTTTTGATTCTTGAGTGCAATAAAATGGTTACAATTGTCCAAACAGTGTGTTTTTCAGGTTCTTGCACATCTAAATTAGCTTACTGATCTGTTTTTCATGGACTAAAAACCGGCTCTCATTGAATGCAACAAAATACAACATAATCGGCTAGTGTGCTTACTGATCCTTACTGTAAGATCAGAGGCACACATCACTGATATAGTGTAGCCAGAGCTTCCATAAGGTCTCCACTGTCTGATGAAATCCCACTTTAGCATTACTTGTAGATATACCTTATAGTTAAGTGTTCTATGGGAGCCTAAAATATGAGAGTTCAAGTGCATCAATTTGACTAATGCAAGTTAAATTCAGAATAAATTTGGTGAACTAGGAAGAAATTTGTTGATTTGATGTTTTCTTTTGTCACTTTTTTTCTTCTTACCAGTTAATTTGCATGTGCAGTTTAACAGGGGCACTAGTGCCATGCAACATTATGTGGCATCTCGACCTATGTTTATTGACGTGGAAGTGATGACTGCAGACACCAAGTTGGTTATAGGCGATCAGGGTCTGCAAGGTGGCCCCAGTAATGTTGCCCGTGGACTTTCTTCATTGTATAAAGAAATCACAGGTTCTTGCATAACTTTTTGTCTGCCATGCAGTTCTGGTGCTAACCATGTATGGATCTGATCTGTGTGGATCTACTGTTTTGTAGAAACTGTGCGAAAGGAAGCAGCTACCATTATGGCTGTATTCCCTTCTCCTAACGATGTCATGTCAATACTTGTGCAGGTATCCAGGGTTTTTACTTATTAATTAATTTTAGAAGCATATTCTTCTGGTACTTTTCCCAAGATTATTTAAATGACTTGATGCATGTTAATTATGTTTTACTGTGGGAATGTGGGTTAACATGCAGCGAGTTTTAGAGCAAAGAGTAGCAGCTATTTTGGACAAGCTGTTGGTGAAGCCATCTCTTGTGAACTTGACTCCTGTTGATGAAGGCGGACTTCTATTAGTGAGTTATTTTTCTGTCGTGGCCTTCTGTTTCCCCTGTTACTGTTTTAAAACCTCCACCAGCTAACCTCTGTCAGCATTCTGGTGGTGTTGCAGTATCTTAGAATTCTAGCAGTCGCATATGAAAAAACCCAGGAACTCGCTAAAGAATTAAGGTCCGTTGGCTGTGGTGAATCGGATGTTGAAGGTAGTATGAGAATTTGAGGTTTTTATTTTTTTTATTATATATATATAATCAAAATGTAAACATCTGCAGTTTCTTACGACAGATATATAATGTAGGTCAGGTTTCAAATATAATCAAGTTTTTAAAAACTGGAGTCTGGGATTGGGGCACACTTGGGTTGAGTAGACTTTGTTGAGTTCGACAGTGTCTCACCCTGGAGCTCAATAGCCTTTAAAACTTGAAAAATAGAAAGAAGTGAATAAAGCAATAAAAAAATGGTGGAAATTTACGACCTGTTATTTTTTTTATTAATAACGAATTTATGTAGTTATTGCATTCAAATTCATACTTAATTCCATCAGATTACTTTTGATATTTAGATCTTCCAAAATAAACTGTGGTTTTGATCTTTTGCAGGGTGTGAGGGGGCGACTTGGTCACGCTTGAGTTGAGTGGTCTTCGCTGAGTTAGACCATGTCACACCCTAGAGCCCAATAGCCTTTAAAAAATTGAAATATAGAAAGAAATGATAAAGCAATAAAAAAATGGTGTTCTACAATCCTAGAATCGTATGACCTTTTTTTTTTATATTAATAACGAATTTATGTAGTTATGGCAATCGAATTCATACTTCATTCAATTTGATTACTGTAGATGCTTAGATCTTCCAAAATAAACTGTGCTTTTGATCATCTGTGGTCAGTGAAAAATGTCCCTAGGAGCCATAGCTGTCAATTCCGTTCCGTTCCGGCCGGAATTGGTCGGAACATTCCGGGATTAGCCTTGGACGGAATGGAATGGCCCCCTAAAAGTTTCTGGTCTTGATTCCGGTCTGTTCCGGCCATTCCGGCTCCAATTCCGGACCAATTCCGCCCCATTCCGGCCAAGGTTTCATACTTCCATTCACATGTAGTGAAAACTAGAAAATGGTCAATTGTAGAGTGTCATTTAATTTAAGTGATGTAAGCATGCATTTTTAGTATTATTTTAGCATTCAGCTATTTTTGCAATTTTAGGTATTCTTTTATATTGGTTTTTTCATTTTTCGATCGTGTCTTTTCTGGAACAAAATATTGGAATTGACCGGAATGCCGACACGTTCCACTATAGGGTCAAACCGGAACGACGACCAGAATGGAATTGACAACTATGCTAGGAGCCTCCCACAATAGAAAAAATTGGAGATGAGTGAGTCTGGGACCCTAAAATCCATAGCGCTCAGCCAACTAGTAGACTCGGGTTAAGTTGGTATAGCATTCTTCCTCTTATATGATTCTAACTGAGCATCTGTTGTAACAAATTTTCAATGAAATGAGCTGAGGCATTGAGGTCTTTAGTGCTTTTGTGCTACTTTATAAAAATTCTTTACCATGATGAACTTGAAGTCCCAAAAAATAGGTTAGTAGTCCAAGATCTGCCATCTTGAAGGATACATAACTGTTGAAATCCTGAATTGCTTGAGCATCATCATTGGCAACTAACCAATGGTTGCCAATACTCAATATCCTTTCGTTTCGGCCAAAACGGTAAAAAAATTTGTTTCAGAAAACTGTCTGAAATGAAAACCCCTCAAAACTTGTGTCCAAATTTCAGATAGTTTCGGCCAAAATGGCCAAAATCCTTATTTCGTCCCCTTTTTTCTTAGGAAAAAAAAAAGAAGAAATCCTAACCTTAATTGAGAGAGAGGAGAAGAAGAAAAGGACGATGAAGAAAGGCAGAGGCCCTGGTTATGGTTTAGTTGCAGTGAGGAAATAATGAAAAAAAAAGGGGAGGAAGACAGGGAAAAGCACCTAATGGCTTGCCGGGGTCACAAATCACCAGTGCTGCTGCTGATGCCAACCTTTTTTTTTTTTCTCATTGCCCATTTCTTTTTCCTTTTTTTTTAATAAAAAAAGTCCATTTACTTTTTGAGTGTTGCGTTTACATTTTTTTAAGACCTCAGGGATCAATCCCTTGTTAGAATGTTGATGATGTGGGACTGTGTAGGATGTATGTGGGTGTAGTGGGACTTTAGCCGAATTCCAATCTAATACTAAAATTATAGTATTTATCTTTTTTTTTTTACATATATTTTTCAATTTTTTTTAAATGTAACTCTGAAACATTTTGTTGAAGTTCCGAATCGGCTGAAACGTTTCATTTTGGAGGCCAAACTGAAATGGGGCCCAAAATGAAATTGACAACTATGATTAAACCTTTCAATGTTAATCGGTAGATTAGTCAGTGATACAAGTGATATGAGTAAGCATTCTCCTGCAAGCATCTACTTGAGGATTACCTCTTTGAGTTTATAAAACAGACATGGTTAGCCTAATAAAGGCCAGGGAGGGATGTCCTCAGGTGACGAACAGAATCTAGATGAAATGAGCTACTGAGGGAGAAATCATGTAGACATTTTCATTCCTTGAAGTTCTGTGTAAAAAAGGCATTTTTCTGTCCATCTGAACATCGAAGTTTAGTGGCACTGAAAAGGCAGATCTTTGAAATTGAATGTTGATGGTTCTATTTCGTTGAATACATTCCTTTCATTGCAGATTGAACACGTAGGACCTGTTTGTTTGCTAGAATACATGGGAGTTGAATACCGATGAATTTTGCCGTAAGTGGTTAAAAACGAAGATCCGAGTTGTATATACAAAATGACTATCAAATAACCCCCCCTTTAGTGGAAAGTGAATCAAGGGAAGATGGGAAATGAATAACCAGCCATCACCCTAGTAAATCAAATGTTTGGAAAGTCAAGGTCCTATCTACATTGCTACCTTATAACCTTCACCCTTACCTCATGTCTTTCACACTTCACTTCTTATTAGTCCTTTGGTAGACCTCATTTGACAATGAATTCCTATGTATTCAATTCCTATATACTATTGCAAACAAACAAGCCCTTAGGGTTAATAGTCACACTTCTTGCCTTTTTGGCAAGTAGCGGGTCTGGATAAGAGGAGTGGTGGGGGGGAGGATCTGTGGGCGAAAAAGGGAGCCTATGGCTGTTAAGATTCTTTAGCCCTTTGATCGTAGGATGCTCTAAGAATGCTATGTTGTGGGGGCAATGACTAAAAGCCTCCAGGTGCGTTATTATTTGATTATTTATTATGTAGATGCCTAATTGAATCTAAACATCTTTAAAGATTTTCCCAAGTAGTAAGATAATCAAGAATGACTAGTAAGTGGAAGACAAGTTCGAAAGTGGAAAATGATGTATTTCTGTTGGTTTCCATGGAAGGATGACAAGGGATATGTTGAATAAACTGATTCTTGTGCTAAAATTTGGCTCATGGGGCCACACCAAGGGTATAAATGCTTCCTTAGAAGACTGCTGCAAACATGTAGTTGTTGATCATATCCTTTGTAGAGATACAGCCCAAGAGGGGTTTCTAATGATAGGCTCATGAATATTGGGTCAAATAGCCCAAGAACAATGGGTCAGGCCCATACCCATTGGGCGCAAGCCTAGGCTCACAGTTGGCCTAATAGGCCCAACTATGTACACCAGGATGTCCAAGTTTCCAAATTGGCAATATAATCCAAATCGAAGCTAGTTTTTATTATTTCCTTTAGTATCTTTCTTATTTTAGTCTTGAGAAACCAGTGCACATGTGTTGCAGAGGTCCCTGATGGTTGGATGGACATACCATCCAAGAAAAGGGATCCTATCCATTCTTTTCATACTGCTGTTTGCTAATTTATAGGAGGTAAACCAGAACATATACCTCGACATTGTGTTGGATAGGATAAAGTCCTACCTCCTCCACTAGGCTCTACCTCAGCAAATATGTTTATGGATCTGGACTAATATTTCACAAGCTTAATTTCCATTCTTTCTTATTTCTTGGTCATAGTGTTCGTGAAATAACTTAATGCTGATTCCATTCCACTGTTTTAGTCATTCCTCACTGTTCAAATAAATTTATTGTTAATTATGTAAACAAAGGCAAAAGGTTTGAACTACTAATAAATAAGCAGGCAGGTGGCCTACCAATAAACCAAATTGATGACCAAAGCCTATTGGAATAGTAATGTGGCTTTAACTTTTAAATGTGACCCCACCTGACTTATTGGTACTAGGGGGCTTGAGTCTTAACCCATGCCTAACTTATGGTGGGTGATTCCGCTCCACACCAGTGGGCCTGGGTAGAAGATTCAATTCAACAGCTCATCTGTGATGCCTAGATATGGATGGATATGGTAGGGAATGCATCATGGATACTGCAAGGAGACAAGTTTTACACATTAAAAATGAAGTATCAGTTATGATATGTCACCTTTGAAGTGTCTGGGCTTCGTAGCTTCTCATCCGGTCCTTTGACATTGCAGAAGCTACATTGCCTCTGATCTAGTATTTATCTCATTATTTTATCTTGAGATTAGATTTTTGGTGATTTTGTTTTTGCTTCCATCAATGCTGAGAGAAACTACCCCCGTTCTCTTTTTGTGTTTTGTATTTGATGACGAGAAACTACCCCTCCTGCTACAGGTTTGACAGAATCCCTATTTATAGTTCACAAAGACGAGTACCCTGAACATGAACAAGCTTCCCTCAGACAGCTCTATCAAGCAAAGGTCTCTCTCTCTCTCTCTCTCTCTCTCTCTCTCTGCATATATATATATATATATATGGGAGATACTCCTATGAGAGGTGAGATAGGGTGGGAGCCCTCACATCCATATCCAACGCCAATAACTTAAAATGCGAGGGCCCCCACCCTATCTCTCATAGTAAGGTGAGAGATGCTCTCATAGGAGCATCTCCCTATATATATATAACTCTATTTATCTATCTACTTCTATCCATCTACCTATATTTGTTTATCTATTTATATTTATGTGTCTATCTATATATCTATTTGTCTGCACACAAAAAACACTCACTTATCCTTGAGTATGAGTATAGGCATTTTTTTTTTCAAATCAGCCCCTTTTAGGCCAGTTGAAGGAACAAGGGAAAGGTGATTAGTCTTTTGCCGAACATGATGCTGAACGAAGTGACAACCAACCTCAAGATGCTTTGTTCGTTCATGGAAAACATCATTGAAAGCAAGTTTCTTGGCACTTTCATTGTCCGTGGAGAGCGGAGCGGAGTGGGACCAAAGATTGTGGGTGGGGCTAAACTTTTGTTAAACTTTGGTAGACTTTTTTTCACAATAAAAATAGTAAAGAGAAAATGTATTGCATTTAAATATACACAAAATGCTTAATTGGATCAACTAACATACATTTCTCTCATTAAAAGTCTATCTCAACTCTATAATAAAGTTTTTACAATTGCCCTCGACGGTTCTTCATATTTTGAAAGGTTTCGATGATTTCCTCATCGTCATTGTGGAACATAGATTTCTCGCCCAAAGGTAAAATGAATAAGAGTGAATGCGTTCAAATTGGTCGAGATTACGCTATGCATATGCAAACCACGTCTCCTAAAACCCGACCACACCCAATCCACAACCAGAGTTGGATGAAAACTTTCCTCCAAAATTGGAATTGCATGGGCCATAAATAAATATACAGAGAGAAGAAAGAAAACCCAAATCACCAACCCCCCAAAGCCTAAACTCCCCCAGAATTCACCAAGAACTAATAGGAACCTCAAATGTCCCAAATCTTGAAATTGCAACACTAAAACAATCCAAGAAACCCACTAATTCCCCAAAATCTCAAATTGTAGACACCCACTCTAAAACTTAATTTGGAGAAACCCAAATGCCAAAATTCCAAATAAAAGAGAATTCAGAGTCACAAAAACCTTGAAATTGCACAAACCATAAACCCCAAGAATCCCAGAACTTAACACGATTGCATGAACTCAAAATGTCATAGATGGCAACAGAGAGACAGGGAGCAACAGAAATAGATTTAGAAGATGAAAAAAAAAAAGAAACCAACAACTAGGGTTTATGCCTGTACCTTACAAAATGAGAATGGAGTTGATATTTTCTTGCAAGAGCTGTTTCAGAACGTTAGATGATGCAGGTTGTTTCTTTCTTACATGAATGAGAATGAAGACATATGGTCATAGACGATGGAGACCTAAGAAATGAGAGGATTTTCAACAGTCATGGAGAAGGAAAAGGGTTCTGAAATTTGGGGTTTTCGATGGAGAAAGGAAGAGGGTTTTCCAAACAGGGCGAGGGCATTAAAGTATGGGGCGTTGTAAGAAGGGGCCTGGGGCGGGATGAGTTCTAAGTTGGGTGGCCCATAGCCCTCTTAAGAAGAATTCCAAAACTACCTGGGGCGACCGCACCCAGGTAGCATAACGTGGCTCCGCCACTGCCTAAATTATGGACCAACCATCGATTCCTGCAGCTGCGTGGGGAAGAGCTCAATACTCGGATTCTGGTGATGATCTAGAAACAAGAAGCTTCTTGTTTCTTTGTTTTCTAAGATACGAGGGAACCAAGAAAAATGGATAATTTTGTTGTTGATTTTCGATCATTAACATCACCAGCCCAGAGTCAGAATAGCCAGTCACAGAACGAAAACTGAATGCATGAGAAGAGCTATGTTGGTAGTTCGTTGTAAGTCAAGAAGCTTCTAGTTTCTTTCTTTTCTAGGATATCAGCGAACCAAGAAAACTTTATAATTTTGTTGTTGACGTTCAATCATTAACATTGCCAGCCTAATCAGAGTCAGAGTAGCCAGTCACAGAACGAAAACTGAATGCCTGGGAAGAGCTATGTTGGTAGTTCGTTGTAAGTATCATAAGATGCGAAGGACTATAGCCCAATGAATAATGGTGGGATGAGCAACAAATTGACTAACCACATGAACTTCAAAGTTAATGTTCAGTCTGGTGGTGGTAAGATAAACCAAGCTCCCACTAACGTCTCAAAATCAAGAAGAATCTGAAGGGAGGATGCCATTTGTTGTCTGAAGTTTTAAATTATGCTCATTGGGAGTAGGAATTGGCTTACCATCTGTTAATCTAACTCTCTAGATCACGTCATTGCAATACTTGGTTTGAGAGAGAAGGTATCGTTTTGGAGAATAGGTACTTAGTGAGAAAGTTCTCCATTTTATCTTGCAATTGACTCTGATATAATCTAGCTGAGGAATTTTATTGCTATCTTCCTCTGTGTTGGACCGCTCTCTTCATAGTCCACCGTTGAGCTGAAAATCCAGCATAAGAAGGAAATTAATCAAGTCGGTCATAAATTGTTAAAAGCTTAAACTCAATTTTATAGAGAATATAATTTTTAGTTCTTACCAGGATCTGATTTTAAGATAACTTTTTGAGTGAGGAAGTGCTCAAAACTTCTCATGCCGTACTATATAATTTTATCTATAACAATGCAAAATAAAAGTACATACAAATGAGAAGATCTCTAATGATCATGTATCATCATTTAGAAACTAGAAATCTACAACTTAGTTAATAGAATCATAAGCCCATATATTCTTTAACCCCATGCGTCCATCAACGGATCTTCCAATTTCCTTTGGCATATTAGAACCGTGGGTTGGAAAAAAATTATCTTGTAAAACAAATTAGATTACAATATCTTATCATTTTGAATACACAATATAGGAATGGTTGTGAGTTAAAAAAAAGAAGGGGGGGGGGGGGGGGGGGGGGGGGGGGGGGGGTGGTGGTGTAAACTTTACATTATACGTGCAAGTGTGCAATTGGGGCTCCCATCAATTGTCGATTATTTTCCAGTACATGTCACAATATCTACAATCTTGTTGAATGACTACTTTTACTTTGTTAATGGCCTTCTACAAGAATACAGTTGCTGGTTTGTCATCTCCATCGACCAACTGAAAATCCTTTATCAGAGGTTCAATGACCTTGACAACATCATTGGCTTAAGCTAATATTTTCTCGATTGAATAAATTTAAAGATGTTAGTGCCTATGGTGTCAGCAGTCAGCCTCTTCTCCCGCTTGGAGTCAAGCTAGCTGTCTAACGTAATCATCTGACTATGGCACTATGCTCTTATCTGTACTTATAGAGGCATTCAATGGCTACAAAGTGACTGGAAAGCTGTGTAGTCCGATGCTGTAGAAGCTCATGGTTGTTCCTTCCTTTTCATCAGTTGAACTTGTCTACATAGTTGTCAATTTCATTTTGGGTGCCATTTCTGTTTGACTTGAGAATGAGATATTTTTGCCGGTTTGGCATTTCGGAGTTTTGTTTAGGGGAAAATAGTAAAAATACTAAAATACACATATTTGAAAAGTATAAAAATTTAAACAATTTATATTTCAACCCTTTTTTATCGATATATATTTCAACAAAAAAGACTACATATAGCTAAAGAAAGAAGTATCCACCGCACTAGTCAACTAAATCTTAGTAATATAAGCTATACATATGGGGTTTTTGGGACTAAAGTCCCTTCCCCATTCACAAGAGAACAAGAACGAAAAAAAGAAAAAAGTTCTTGTCATAATGGGGGCTTTTTTTTTTCACTTTTTTTTTTCAATAAATTGGAATTTAAAAATAGAATCTGCATGGTATTCAACCAGAATTGACACTTATAGACTGTTTGGATCAACAAATTCGAAACTGAAATGCAGATTTAAAAAAAATTTTGAATGGTATATGCAAATTTTAATTGCATAGGTCCAAATTTCGAACCATATTTTTAGGGTGTCGTTCGGTTCATTGCACAAACCAGACCAAATAGCTTCGGCCAGTTCGGCCTATAGAAACTAAATTTGACTACTATGTCTTTATATGAAGTCGGTGATCTTTCTTACGTTCTTGACCTCCCTTTAAGTAGTCTTTCTTTTTCTTATATTTTCACCAATATGGTCAAAACAAGATGCTGTACATGGAGACCAAAATTTGTACGGTCTCCACAACATAAGCTTCATCTAGACTTTCCTTCAACAGGTCATCATTATTGTGGTAACTACTTGTATGACACAATCATCCCCAATCATGTTATTAAAAACCTTGTTGAGGCATGTCACGTCTTTAACATGGTCTGTTGTGTCAATGACTTTCCTTGTGAGAAATTGTCTCTTCCAACTCGATGAAAAATCAGAAGCTTCTATTCTTTGATAGTAGAGGCTGGCCATAAGGGCCTCTTCATGGGCTTCATTAGGACTGAGAGCAGCATGATTGATGCCAATGGCATCTTATAAATATATGATTAGATAGCTTCCTTCTGCTCTACGCGCGGCATGGAAGAGCAGCAAGAGAGTTGGGCCTTGGGTACACGGGCCATTTTGAATAGTAAATTGTTCATTGGACGACTGTTGGTTCAGTCCTGTGGGAGAAATGGAGAGGGTTGCTGGAATTTCTTCTCCATGCTTGCCATGGCCACTTATTGAAAATTATGAAAGGCTTTTTGTTCTCTTTAAGAGAGAAGGGAGATGGAAAGATGAGGGGGACAAGGAGATTGGGAGACAATATTAGTTCTTTCACAAGGGATGTTAGTTTTTCATAAATAACATTATTGTTCAATGTTGTAAAATCGCTAGGCGGACGCTAGGCGGTGGGCGTGGATTAGGGATTAATTCCCGATTAATCCCCGCCTAGCCCGATTAATCCCCTCCTAGTCCGATTAATCCCCGCCTAGCGCCTAGGCGGGGATTAATCGGCCGCCTAGGCCGATTTTTGCAACAGTGTTATTGTTACATGGGACATTGAACAGCATCTGATGATGAATGTGGGCTTTTTTTTTACTCTCATCCCGGCCACCACATGGATATTACATTGCATATGGTCATTTATATGCATGTGTGCATGTGCATGTTTCTGCATTTCTATATAATATTTGATTTGTTTTCACTGGGTGCAGGCTCATTGGTTTCGTTGGTCTCATTCTCATGCATGCTGTTTCCTGTGCAGATGGAAGAGTTGCGGGCTGAAGTGCAGCAACAGACTGAGTCAACGGGGACACTTTCACGTTCAAAAGCAGCTTCTCTTCCACCTTCACACCCACAGATATCTGTGACCGTTGTGACAGAGTTTGTGCGCTGGAATGAGGAGGCAATTTCTAGATGTACTTTATTTTCTTCCCAGGTGAAGTTGTTAACCTTTGGTTTTTATGAGAATTATTTTCAAATTTCTTAATGTAACAATGGTTGATACTACCAAGAGTTTTAAGTATTGGTCCCTATACTATGACAAATCTATGATCACAAAACTTGAAATATTGATAATACTCAGAGTGTATTATTGCTTGTCCCACCTTTGGAGATTGTATGTCAATATATAGGTATTACATGCCTTAATCAAGGCTCTAAGTTAAGAAACTAACTAATTACATCAATTGCTATTCTAAGTTAGGAAACCAAATCCTTAATAGAATATGTACAGCTGCATTATATATTGACCAAATCAAACCACGTGTGATATGTGTTGGACTGGATCCTTTTATGGGCCTTGGGCCTATTTAACCCCCCCCTCAAATTGATGCGGGAGAATCAACAAGCATCAATTTGCGAACCAAGAACCGATGGCGTGGTTGTGGAAGACCTTTAGTGAGAACATCAGCAATTTGAAGCTCAGTGGAGACATGTGGAAGGCTAATGACACACATTTAAATTCATCACGTATGAAGCAACAATCAACTTCGATGTGTTTAGTGCGTTTTTGAAAAATTGGATTTTCAGTAATCCGAATTGCACTTGTATTATCTGCATAGAAGGGGGTAGCTCCTTCTGCTGGAAATCCAATGTCAGAGAGCAGACCTTGGAGCCAAAGAATTTCGGAGCATGCAGCAGACATGGCTCGGTACTCAGCCTCGGTAAAAGATTTGGAAACTTTTTCATGTTTCTTGCATTTCCAGGAAATCAGACTATCACCCAAAAACATGCACCATCCTGTTATCGATCTGCAAGTATTCGGACAACCAGATCAATCAGCACCTGAATAAGCTTTGAGAGATAGAGGATTGTCGGATAGAAAGAACAACCTGTGAGTCAGTGTGCGAATAAGGTACTGAATGATGCGGCGAATAGCAGCCATATGAAGGTGACGAGGAGTATCTATTGGAGCTGAAGCAGTAAGGCTAACCAAATCAATGAGATCAACCGCATATTTGTGCTGATTGAGAACTATACCTTTAGTCGATTGATGAACTTCAAGATCGAGGAAATAGTTTAAAGGGCCGAGATCCTTCATGTGAAATGTCTGATGAAGAGAAGAAGCTTGGAGTTCCTGAATCATTTATGCATTTGGACCAGTAATGATGATGTCATCAACGTAGATAAGTAGCACAATAATCCCGGACAGAGCATGATGTAAAAACATAGAAGGATAATACTGGCTCGGATGAAAATCCAAGCGGAGAAGAGCATCTTGAAATTTCTCAAACTATGCACGAGGAGCTTGCTTCAGACTATAGAGGGAGTGACGGAGTTTGGCAACCATACCCTTCCCAGATGAGTACCCCTGAGACTGACACATATAAATGTCTTCTTTGAGATCACCATAAAGAAACGCATTTTTGACATCCATTTAATATAGAGGCCAAGACTGAGATGCAACAATAACAAGAATTATGCGTACGGTTGTCATTTTGGCGATGGGAGTAAAAGTTTCATCATAATCGATGCCATATTCCTACCGATTTCCAAGAGCGACAAGGCGTGCCTTATATCGATCCAATGTACCATCGGATTTTAATTTGAGAGAGAAAATCCACATATAGGCTACAGCCAATAGGTTTGACACCCACAGGAGACTGGACAATATCCCACATATGATTTTGCTCTGAAGCCTCCAGTTCATCTTGCATAGCCTGGTTCCAACATTGGTGCTGCACAGCCTGAGAGTAGGATTGTGGGATGGAAGAGGAAGACAAAGTGGCCATCAAGGAAGTATGTGAGAACCCATAGCGGTCTGGTGGTACCGAAATGCGAGTGGAGCGACGCAATAAAGGATGGTCAGATGGACCAAGTGCCGGAGGTGGACCTGATGCTGGAGGAAGATCAGGAGGGGGAGTCACAGTAGTCGCTTCCTTATTCTGTCTGTGATACACAAAGTTAGGATTAAATCGAACAACTGACGTGTTTTCAGAAAAACCAGGTAAAGACACCAAGGAGTAGGAGTCAGGAGGATCAAGGTGTTTGTGAAAAAAATATTGTTAAAAAAAAAAACGACATTCCTAGAGGTATGGATGCGACGAATGTGAGGATCAAAGCAAAGGAACCCTTTCTGGAATGGTGCATAACCTAAAAAAACACATTGAACTGATTGAGCGGTTAGTTTGGTTCTTTCAGAAGGAGGCAAATGCACAAAGCAAATCGAGCCAAAAACATGTAGATCATCATAGGATGGAGATGTCTTGTACAACCCGTAATATGGGCTCTGATTTTCAATAGACGTTGATGGCATACGATTGATAAGATGAGTTGCAGTAGCCAGTGCCTCAACCCAAAAACGAGTAGGAACCAATGATTCAAGGAGAAAGGAACGAGTGACATCAAGGAGAGATCTATTTTTCCTTTCGGCTACTCCATTCTGTTGTGGAGTATAAGGACAAGTTCTTTGAGAAATAATGCCTTGGTTTTGCAAAATCTGTTGAAAATCAGAGGATACATACTCCCGCCCGAATCAGTTCCCAAGATTTTAATGTAGGTGGAAAATTGATTCTCAACAGAAGCCAAATTTTTTTTTTAAAAAACATCAGATTTGGAATGCAGAAAGTAGACCCATGTGAACCGATTGAAATCATTAATAAAAGTCACAAAGTATTTATAGTGAGCGTGAGAAAGAGCTGGAGCAATTCCCCATACATCGCTATGAACTAAATCAAAACACTGAGTACTGTGTGAAGTGGAATTAGGAAACAGAAGATTTTTACTCTTTCCCATTTTACAAGTAGCACAATCAAAAGGCACCCAAGAAGATAGGCCAATAGATTTATTTAATAAAATAGAGTTTAACATAAGGGACAAAACCTTGGAATTAGGATGTCCAAGTCTATTATGCCACAATTGGCAGTTATCTCTAATAGAACAACAAAACACATTATTGTCAAATTTATTCCCAGAAAATTTAGAAAAATCCAGCGGAAACAAGCGTCCACACTTAGGCCCCCTCGAGATCTCCTTCCCGGACATCTGGTCCTGCACAACACTGTTAAGTAGTTGTTTGTGCAGTTTCCTATCACCAATTGGTTTTGGGATTACTGGCTAGCAACTTTGACATGGTATCAGAGCCTGAGGTCTCGAGTTCGAAACCACGCAGGGCAGAAATGCCCCATGCCGCGTTGTGTGTTTGTGCGGGCGCAAAATGCGCAGGGCAAAAAGGCCCCATGCCGCGTTATCGTCTTGTGCGGGCGTGTGCTTCGGATCCGGGCGATGTCCCGCCCGAGGGGGGGTGTTAAGTAGTTGTTTGTGCAGTTTCCTATCACCAATTGGTTTTGGGATTACTGGCTAGCAACTTTGACAAACACAACCAGAAGAAGAAAAAGAGATGTTACAATTATTTTCAACAAGTTGCCCGACTGAGCATACATTGCTTCTTCCGAGACGAAAGGTTTCTTTAAAGCCTCTGCATAAGTCTTCGGCTCATGTAGCTTCACGTCTTTCTTAATGTCTGGTCTAAGGCCATTAACAAATCGTTCCATCTTTTCTTCTTCCGTAGCCACTAATGTCTCTGCAAAATGTGACAGTTCAGTGAACTTGAGGGCGTACTTGGCTACCGTCAGATTGCCTTGCACTAAGGTTTCAAACTCTCTTCTTCTGAGCCCTAATATGATCTGGTATAAACTTTTTTATGAATTCCCACTTGTAGAAAGTCCAGGTAATCTTTGTTTCTTGCCCATCGAATGACCTCTTAGTTGCCTTCCACCATTTTTTTGCGTCGCCTTCTAATTTGAATGCTGCCAGTATGGCTTTTTAATGTTCCGTACATCCCATGACTTCGAAGATACCTTCCATATGCTCTGCCCATTTGTTTGCATCCCAAGGGTTAGTAATTTCCTCAAAGCACTTGAGCGAAATTCGTTGAATCTCTTATATAAGGTATCTTTTTCACCATTTCTACCCCCATTATTGCTGCCTTCGCCTGAGCCACCTCTGATATTGCTGTGTCCTTCGCCATTCTCACTTTGGTGGTGATGAATAGCGGTGATCTGCTCTTGGACCTGTGCATACGCCTTCATAAAACTTTCAAACATTTGTCAGGCGTACTCCGACATTTTCATATTTTCGCTGTTCAGCTGAACATTGCTGTTCTCATTCTCATTCCCAATAACGTTATTCATTGTCTTAGTTCCTCTGTAGAAGGAAAATTGTGAGCCAAAGGAACAATAACAACATACCCTACTTTAATCTCTACCGTTGACACCCTAACGTCCTCACCACGTGACCTATGGGTTGCTAATTCTTTTAATTGCCCAAAACCTTATGCTCTGATACCACTTTGTCATGACCTAATTTCCTGGGCCGTGTTGGATTTCCGGATTGTGATAACTTGGCAATATTTACCATACATTCATCAAATAATTCTCACAAGTGTTAGGCATTTAAATCAAACTATAATTTCAATTGATTTATAAAAAGTCAATACCATCAATAATTTATGAATACTAATACTTTCCTATATCCTGTCTGAATCAATAATGTACTCAAACATTAAATAAATTCCTTAAATAAGAGCTAATCCCTCTATCAAGTATTTGAATGTGTCTCGTTCTCTCCCTTCAGCCACGCATGCCAAAATCTACGTGCTGAACGTTATTCTGCTCTGGCCCACCCGCAACAAGATTACCTGACTGGGGCAACACTACATCAGTATTACTAGTGAATGAATTTTCCTAATTAACAGACAACATAAAACATAATATCACATAAACAAACAAGTCTAAATTAATAGATCAATCATCATTAAAAGTGTATCCATTTACATATTCGTGCCCATGCACATCACAACGCCACCAAGGCTTATCGTGCCCATGCACATTACAACCCCACAAAGGCTCATCGTGCCCATGGACATTACAACGCCACAAAGGCTCATCGTATACATGTATACCGGTCACCATAACCCTATCTCATCAGACACGTCCACCAAGGACCGGCCGTTATAACGGCCACCATGGCCCGAAGCCATCAATCATCTGGACACTAAGTCCAACATCCCACATCTGGGACCTCACAATCTCATAATCACATAGCAACTAGAATTTCATTATTATTAATAATTTACACATTCAGTAGTGTGGACCCAAACCATGCACACTTCTTTGGTTGCTGCCCCACTTCTTATCATAATTGGTATCGAGTGGTGTAGGGGTAGCCCACACTATATTATAAACATAAGATTTAATTATCCAGTCTAAATAATTAATCATGATTCATACAACTGATCACAGTCCTTAATCCCTGTAACTATTCATAATACACATAGTCCAGGTTCTTTTAAGTGTTATGGTTATTTGGTAATTTCTCATAAAGTCCAGGGTCTGATTCATGTCTCAAACTCTTCCCGGACTCTGCCCAAAATAGATGATCCGCCTGAACAATCTGGATGTATAGAACAGTGGCCCCCACTGGCCCCAATCCAAGATCAGACCTAATAGATATAGTCGCCCAAGGGTAAGTTGTATTACTATTGGATCTGATTCATCATCAGACCACTCCTAGGGGCCCATGGATCAAAACAGTGGCTTCCCACTTTCACATAATCAATTCGTCTGTTATCCTAATAATCACTAAGTGTATAGTTAGATGGGGCCCACTCCCTAGGGGTCCACCACTAGAAGGGTCGCCCAAGGGTCCCCTACAAGATGTGGGGTTCTGATATTTGATCAGACCCACTGATGGGTCCCACAGAAGATGTCGACCATATGCCCTGTTTTCCTCAAATTAATGTCTCTGCTGCACAAATCAAATAGATGGTGGCCCAAACAGGGCCCACCTCCCATGGGTCCATGATCACACTGGTCGACTAGGTGTATACTCCTTTGTCCATGGTCCAGATCAATCGCACAGTGGGCCTGGGGCCCCACAATCCCAAAACAACAAAATATAGAGACAACATGTCTATGTTCGACCAAACTGTGCCCAGAACGATGGTATTCCATGGGTTTGCACTCCATCCATGATTATATCATTCTAACAGCCATGTGCACATGACAAGAACTAGAAGTTACCCTAATTAATAGATTTTAGATACTACTATGCACAACAGTTCTACACAGTCGACATCCAACATGATCAGTTGTCTAGGCATCATTAGAAGATATCTAGGAAGATTCACTTACCTTTGATACACAATCGTTGCCTTTGCGATGTGCGAACGTGAATAGGACATCCGTCGATCGCTCCTTCACCGGTTGCCTTCTTCTTCTCCTGGATTCCAGCCCAACAAGACCCTCCTCTCAGATTTTCTTTCAAAGGAAGGAAGGAGAAATATGTGCTACCGAAGAGATCTTTGGTTGTTAATATAGGCTATGATGCCCAGATACGGCATGGATACGGCAAGGACACGCCATAGACACGGCAGGGACACGGATTTTACACATAAAAAGTGAAGTATCGGATACGATACGACACGATACGTTGCCCATTTTGAAGTATCCGTGCATCATAGAATATAAGCAACAGAGAGGTAGAGTCATAGTCTCTCTCTCATACTGCTAATTTGAAGTTGTGTTACAACTCCTTCCTCCTAATAACATACACGTGAAAGGAGTCTCAATCCTACGTAACTTAACAACTAAAAGTCCTATCTGGGCCAAACAACTCTTGGGGCCAGATAACTCAGGATATTACACATTGCCTCTGTTAGCAGTTTGTATTTGAAGATTGCCATTGTATTTTGTCACATTGGAGAGGAGGGTATGGGAATACGTCATATGATTAGACGCCCTGAATCAAGGAACTAAGTAAAAGATGAAGGTCCTGAGAGACCAAAGGCAGAGAAGGCATTGACAATCATTTGTTGAACCACTTCAGGAGTTAGAGATTATGTGTAACGACCCGGAATCCGTGGCCCTTCGAATTCCGTGCCGAGACTCGTAAGCATCACACACATAGGTTAAATCAAAGATCACATAAAGATTCAGGCATTTACCAGTTTAAACCAACTTGTATTAAAAATCCAAATCTAATAAATAAATGTAACATTGTCTAATAAAAATAATTGCAATGTCTATAAAATGAAATAATCTGAACAATCTATTAAATCTAAATCTTCTTTATCTATGTGGCTTCGACGCTCAAGTATGCATCCCAAAGTCTATCTCCCAGTCATCACGGTTTTCCTGAGTCGCTAGGTTCTAGTTACCTGGATTGGGGCAAATCCACAAAATATCAGTACAACTGAGTGAATAGATATTCTAATCTATTTGTGCATTTAAACATATGCTTAGATAAGATTACACAATAAATTAAAGTAACATCCAAAGTCTCATTCAAACCAAGGTTGGAATCGGGTCAAACAAATGACAACCTCCTAGCCAGCCACCTGATAGCACCAGCCCAAAGTTCATGTTCCACAAAGATATCAACCGACCACCAAGGTCCAAAATAAAACCGACCACCAAGGTCCAAAACCATCGACCACTAAGGTCCAAAATCATCGACCACGAAGGTCCAAAATCATTGACCACGAAGGTCCAAAGCCAACTGGTACCACAAAATCAACCTTTCCCAAAAAGGTCCAACATCAACAATCCTCACAAAATCGGCCATACATGCTCGTGGTCTAGGGGTGTCCAAAAGGTTCTTCCAAACAAACAAAGTCATCATATCTCAGTTTTCTAATCAAATGGCAAATATGTCTCATCAAAAATATGATATTTAGCATGTCCTCAACATTAGTAATGAGCAAATTCCATAATCAACCCCTTCTCAAATTATGTGGATTTAATCTGCCCCAGTCCGAATCAAAATTGGTATACGAGATGAGAGAGGTCAATTACATAACCCGCCCTTTACAGTTTTAAGGGAATTATTCAATTACCAAATTAACCACAACATATACATATACCAACCACACAATCTACCATGTGAGATCCCCAAATAACAAAGACATAAGCATATTAATACACATACATATTTCAAGTCACCACATATCCAAATAACAGTGTCCAAAAGACAGATTAGACAAATCAAGAACTAAAGGAAACCATTCAAACAATTTGCAAATGATAACAATGAATAACAAGCCTTTGTTTGTAATTTTAGAAAACTTAGGCTCCTCATGAATTAAATAAAATTGATTCAGATATGAAAACAAAGGGTGCCAGGCCCTTATCTGCAGAATCTTGGAACTCATCTAAGTAATCCATAACCAGTTGTGATTACTATAATTATCAGGGGCGTTATCTAAAATTCTAGAACAGTCATAGAAATCAAGAAGTGAAGGGAAAGGGCTAATGTGTGATTTCTGCATTCTTAAGGTGTTCATATGCAAAATAGTATCATTCAACCCCAAAACACAAAACATAACCCAGAAGTCGACATTTACAGGAATTGGTCTCACGCTTCCTAATCTTGAGTCGTCTGGATGATCGGCCAGGTGGGGCCCACTCCCAAGGATAAAAATATCGTTCGATATGTATCGTATCGGCCGAGACCGATACGATAAACTGCGTTTATCGCGTATCCCACCGTATCGGCCGATACGTATCGGGGGGTTTTAAAAACCCCCCAGCCGACCCATTTGCTCCATTCCTTGGTTATCAACGGCACCGAAGAGACTCACCACCTGGGGTTGGAGGTGGTAATGAGCAAGGAAGTATGGGTGGAGATGTTGGAGGACAACAAGCAACATCATGGACTGATTCGTGGAACCCTAGTTACAGTGGACAAGGACCCTCACATTATTTTTCATATGGTCAAGTACAAGGACAAGAACAGTCTTCAGCTTCAGGGTCCTACTCATATGGTGACTATGGTGAAACGCAGTATGGTAGATATCCACCTCCACCTCCTCCAATTTCCTATGATGATCCGGCTGCCTTCTTTGGATTTGTGGATGCCAATGCTCATCAGTATCAAATTCAATATGGTGCCAATAGAAATGAAAACACTGATGAGGATGAGGATAACGTCCATGGCGCCTTGAATCTTGGTAGACGTTCCTTTTGGTGGTGGTTAAGGTATTCCTAATCCTATTTCCTTCACTAACTCTCTACTCTGTCATTTGACTCATTTCTAAATTGGTGTTGAATGTTGATTGTTGATCACTTCATATTTCATTCACTTGATTGAATTTGAACCTTGAATGTTGAAGTATTGATATTTGATTGTTCAATGTTCAATTGTTCAATAATGACTAGTAATGACCTAAAGTCTTATGCCTTTATTTCATGTTCTATTTTTTTTATGAGTTTTACATTACTTTCTAAATTACTATGACTAAGAAACATGAATACATGTGAAAAAACTAATCATTACTATTATTTTCTATTTATACAGCGATACAGGACTTCATATATTGAGGGCACCGATACGCCCCCTTTTCTTACTTACTTTTGCAAAAAAACCACATATTCTTTCATTTTACAATTTTCTGGATTTTCTGAAATTTTTTCATATTTTTTGGGCGATTTTTTCAAATCGCACCGCTACGCCGATACGTATCCCCGATACGCTACGTATCGCCCGCTTCGTATCGGTTTGGCGGTGGGCCGATACGCCCGCCGCTACCGATATTTTTATCCTTTGCCCACTCCACATGGGTCCTCCACCACTATGGTCGCCCAACACTACCCTACCTAATTAATGGACCGGATCCTTGATCAGGTCAGCCAAGAGGTCCCACTAAGGCCTGTCGACAAAACAACCCAAAAATACAAACTTCCGCCTCCCTTCTTTCTAACCAACTGGATGGTGGGCCAGATGGGACCCACTCCACATAGGTCCACCACTATTGAGGTCGCCCATGGGTCCCCTTCCGGATCCACGGACCTGATTGATCATCAGGTGGGCCATGGGTTCCACAACTCTGTCGACCAAATTTTGTTTTTGACGACCTGCACCTTGAAAAATCCACTTTCTGCACAGAATAATTACTTGATACTGATTCTTTCTACAAGAAACCATCACCCAAGGATCATCTAATCTTTAGAAAGCCAAACATCCCATCTATCAATAGAATTTGATTATTACAGTCATCAAACCATACTGGGTTGGTTGACAGTGACTCAGAAACATATAATCCACATGAAAACATTAAATTGGTTACTATAACGGTTCCAGCGGTATAAGAAAAACAATACGTTACACTTTAATCTTTTCACCTAACATAGAAAAATAGCACATCATGTATACAAAAATCTACTCACCATAAAATAGAGGAATAAAACATTATACACAAGAGTAAAGTCAGAAATTCAGAACCATACAATTAGATCAGAGTTTCTACTCACCTGTTATGGCTTGAAGGAAAATAAAGTAGAAAAGAGAGAGAGAGAATAGCTTGAGAGAGGCTTGGGGTCGATCAATATATAAAAGCTAGAAGTTAAAATCCTTTCCAAAGTCCTCTTCCTAATTTTATTATTTCCTTCTCACATGCCAATCCTATTCCAAACAATACTAGGAGTCTATGGTATAACCAACACAAGTCTCGCTTGAATTCCTCCATCAAACTATGGGTCCCAATAATTCTAAGTAAAAATCAAGATAATTAAATATTAAATATCTGAAAATAATAGCCCTTAATCTGGGCCTGGGGTATTACATACTGCCCTCCTTAGAAAATTTGGTCCCCCAAATTTAACACACACGAGACAGAAATGTACCCGTTCCATATTGTCGGTTGCTGCCGTTTCAAGTTGAGTCATTGCATATACCTGCGCATTCATTTGAGGATTCCCCCCTTGAACATTTTCGGCTCTATACTGATTTTGACCTTGCGGGCATGCCCAAGGATTTTGTTGATTCCCCCGTTGTTGATTCTGTGGGTACCCTTGCCTTTGATTCTGCTGATAACCTTGATGTCTATTCTATTGGGGGTATTGATTCTGTTGCGGATATTGGGCCTATTGCTGATACTGAATTTCTCGGCGCTTTTGCGGACAATCCATGATCTTATGACCTTCCTGTCCGCATTTGAAGCAGGTGCCCCATTTCATGCGACACTGACTTACATTGTGACCCTTCCCACAAAAGTTGCACCTTATGCCACTTTCTATCTTCTATTTCTTTGATTGGGCATGATCTCCCAAATGATCTCTCTTGTTTCCTGATGGCACTAATTGAGTCTCTCGCTTTATGTCTTCTATTGCCTCCTCCGACACAAAAGCTTTCTTCAATGCCTCGGCGTAAGTTTTCGGCTCATGTAGTTTCACATCTTTCTTAATGTTTGGTCTAAGGCCATTCGCAAACCGTTCCATCTTTTCTCCTTCCGTAGCCACTAATGTCTCTGTAAAATGTGACAGTTCCGTGAACTTGAGAGCGTACTTGGCTACTGTCAGGTTGCCTTGCACATAGGTTTCAAACTATCTCTTCTTCTGAGCCCTAATATGATCCGGTATAAACTTCTTTATGAATTCCCGCTTGAAGAAAGTCTAGGTGATCTCTGTTTCTTGCCCGTTGAACGACCTCTTAGCCGCTTTCCACCATTCCTTCGCATCGCCTTCAAGTTTGAATGCTGCAAGTATTGCCTTTTGATGTTCCAATATCCTCCATATGCTCCACCCATTTAAGACATAACAGAGAGGTAGAGTCCTAGTCTCTATCTCATACTGCTAATTTGAAGTTGTGTTACAACTCCTTCCTCCTAATAACATACACGTGAGAGGAGTTTCAATCCTACGTAACTTAACAACTAAAAATCCTATCTGGGCCAAACAATTCCTGGGGCCAGATAACTTAGGATATTACACATTGCCTCCGTAGCAGTTTTTATTTGAAGATTGCCATTGTATTTTGTCACATTGGAGAGGAGGGTATGGGAATACATCATACGATTAGACGCCTTGGAATCAAGGGACTAAGTAGAAGATGAATGTGAGTTACCTGAGAGACCAAAGGCAGAGAGGGCATTGACAATCATTTGTCGAACCACTTCAGCAGTTAGAGATTATGAGGGTGCAGATGTAAGAGCAGGCATAACCGAAGAAGCAACATAAGCATACGGAGTTTGATACTGTGGAGTCTGATACTGCGGTGATGGACGTTGTGGGAGGCGGCGACATTCAGAGATGGTATGTCCCGACTTTTTACAGTAACTGCAGACCTTCTGTTTGCACTGAGATGCAAGATGCCCAAATTTTTGACAACTGTAGCATTGTGTTTTGCTCAAGTCTCGAGGCGAAGGCAGAGAAGTCTTATTTGCCGAGAACACGACTGAATAGGTCTCAGTCTTTAGTTGAGCAATATGAGCCGAGGTCGCAATGCGCTGTTCTTCGAGTAAGAGTTCATTCAAGCAGACATCCAATGAAGGTAAGGGCGTCCGATTCATCAGGGCCAGATCGGACACTTTCATATTCATTCTGCAGTGTCATAAAAAATTGATCTCTTTGACTAGAGGCCTGAAGATCTTGGATCACTGTCAAAACATTGTCAGCAACATCCGAATACTTAATACTATCGTATTCCGACCATAGTGTACGGAATCCTGAATAGTAGTCATGTACCGACAAGGTCCCTTGCAAGGATGAAAATAGCGGTAGCGGCCCGCCGCCAAAACGCTACGAAGTGGGCGCTACGTAGCGGTGTAGCGGTGCGTTTTGAAAAAATCGTCAAAAAAATCTGAAAAAATTCCAGAAAATCCAGAATATTGGAAAATAATAGGAAATGTATTTTATTTTATTTTTTTTTGCAAAAGTAACTTAGATAAGAGGGCGTAGTAGTCCCTTCATTGTACGAGGTCCTTTATCGCTGGATGAATAGAAAATAGTAGGAATAATCATTTTTTCTTTTCATATATTCATGTTTGTAATCAAACAGTGTCATCAAAATACTATCACCATCATTGCTTAGAATATCACACTGATCAGAGCCCTATTTCCTATCAGAGTAAAATTAAGTTGGACCACTATTTCCTAATAGAGTCTAATTTGGTTAGAGTCTTATTTCCTAAACCAAACCAAACCAAACCAACCAAGCCTTTTCCCACTAGGTGGGGTCGGCTATATGGATTTGACGACGCCAATCAAATCTGTTTAGGGCCATGTCCTCCGTTAGATCCTTGTAGGCAAGATCATGTTTAATAGTTTCTTTCCAACTTCTCTTGGGTCTCCCTCTCCCTCTCCTACTCTTGGCAAACTCCATGCTTTCACACCTTTTAACAGGTGCCTCTGTTGGACGCCTTCTAACATGGTATTTCCTATTAAAATGAAATTTGGTTCAGCCCTGTTGCCTATTAGAGAATTTGCCTAGAGCCTATCTTCAATTAGTGTGAAATTTGATTAGACTTTATTTTCAATTAGTGTGAAAGTTGGTCATGACCCTATTTCCAGATAGAATAAAATTTGATTGGTCTCTATTTCTAATTAGAGTAAGATTTGGCTAAGCCCCTAATTTTTCTTTATTTGGCTAAGCCATTATTTTATTTTTTTATTTTTTGAACAATTGTAGAGCCCACCAATGGTAATAACATTGGGTGCATCAGCTTTATTTTTCCTGAGTGGTCAATTGATTTTTATTTATAAATTGGATAAGGTGGGCCACCATGGACCCATTTAATCTTTAGTTATACCTTTTATAAGGTGAGCCCAATATGGGCCCATTTTTATTTACCTACTAGCTAAATAAGGAGGGGACCGAAAGAGGGCTTTTGTTTCCCTATTTCTTCTCCCGAAACAGTAAGATCGAGAAAAGAAAAGAAATAAAAGAAGAAGAGGGGAAAGAAAAGAAGAAGAGAGGAGCTGCTGGCGTCTGCTGCTGCTGCTACTTCGGTTCCAGGCACCTTTCTTCCCTTTCTTCAACTACATTCTTTTTTTTTTTTTTTCATTTCTTCATCTACCAAGCTTTCTTTTTTTTTTTTTTTTTTTTTTTTGTTTTTACATTTCATTACATGAAATCTCTCAGTGACTGAAACCACAACGGAGTCGTAGCGCCCGCTACGCTAAAATAGCGGTCGTAGTGGCCGCTACGGTAATGTATCGGCCGCTACGGGTGCGATACCCCTTTTTTTGAAAATAGCATGGCGGTCGGTACATGCCCCACGGCCGATATATCGGCGCAGTGGCCGATATTTTCATCGATGGTCCCTTGTGCATATTCAGCAATCACACATTCAAGATGAAATTGACGCGCGGAGTTATCTTGATGTTATACTTTCTTCAAATACCCCCACATGGCTTTAGAGGTTGAGTAAGGCTTGAGATTCATTATCAGATGTGGCTCAATGGATCCCGGAATCCATGATTTGATTTTGGCATCTTTAGTATGCCAAGAGTATATCTTCTATTCATCCTCAGTGGGTTTAGGGTCAGCACCATAAACAAATCCCCACAATTCCTTAGCTTCTAGGTAGATTTGGAATTGGAAAGACCAGGCAGGGTAATTTTTTCCAATGAATTTGATCAAAGTAACCTCAGATTTTTCCATCTCAATTTTAGATTGGAAAAAAATGGATTGAAACAGTGAAAAACAGTAATCAAATCAAACAACAATTGTATGAAAAACTGTTTTTGTGTGCAGAAGGCAAGATCCAACCAAGCAGAGAAGAGAAATCCAAGGCAGAACAATAACAGTGATAAAAAAAACCCTCTGATGACCTTGACTGGAGCTTCAGATCCTCTACGTGGGCCCCAACAGATGGATCTGAACACTTATTAGATGTTTGATCTATGAAGGCACAATATTTTCGCTCCTACTAGATCAAGTTTGAACCTATTCCGCTGAATATCCAAGATTCTGAACGGTCTTGATTGAAACTTGTGTAATATTTTGAAATAACACGAGAATGATCAGAAAGACTATCTGGCAGTGTCGAAAAATTCTGAAAAAAATCACTAAAAAACCCAGAAGGCCTAGGCGACCTTGACTGGAGTGATCGTGGAAGATGCTGTGATGATCACGGGTGGGCCATAGTAGATTTGAGGCTATCGCAGGTCCTGAATGGCTGCCGATCTCTGGAAACAGATCCTTGATCTGTTTTTTCTTCACGAGAGAGAGTGGTTTCTCTCTAATTAATCTCCTTGATGATTTCTAAGATTGAAAACTAGAACTCTTCTCTGATACCATGACAAATCTATGATCACAGAACTTGAAATATTGATAATACTCAAGAGTGTATTATTGCTTGTCCCTCCTTTGGAGATCGTACGTCAATATATAAGTATTACATGCCTTAATCAGGGCTCTAAGTTAAGAAACTAACTAATTACATCAATTGCTATTCTAAGTTAGGAAACCAAATCCTTAATAGAATATGTACAGCTGCATTATATATTGACTAAATCAAACCACGTGTGATATGTGTTGGACTGGATCCTTTTATGGGCCTTGGGCCTGTTTAACATACTATACCCAAATTCTGATATCAAAGAATCCTAATTTCATTCTGATTTATTGACAAAATTCCATTGTTTACTAACATTATAGGCTTTCCTTTTACACATTTGGAAGTGTGTGATCTTCTTATATTTCTCAAGTTTAGGAATTTTGATCCTTCAGTTGTTCTCCTTAATTTATCCATGCTTGAAGAATGCATCCAACAATAGTGCTTAAAGAATGAAAAAAGAAGTCGTAGAAGTAGATCCAGGTTTCATTAGTATTACTTCAGTTTTACTAAATTGGATAATAGAACCTTCTGAGTACTGTTTCGTTCCACAATGAAGATGTAAAAAACAATTCTTGTTTCCCTACTTTGGAGGTCTCATTTTTTAACCTTTTTTTTTTTTTTTGGGGGGGGGGGGGGGGGGGGGGGGGGGGTGGGGGGCGGCATGGGGTTGGGTTGGTTGGGAACATGACTCAAACCTTGTGGTTCACACCAGCGAAACTTAGTTTAACTTTTAACTTAAAATTCTATACTACTGCCATAAAATTAACATATATTCCCTCATTCTTGTTAAAATTCTACCATAGCTTTTCTTTTCATAATTGATATTGTTATTCATTTTGTAATCATGAAAAGTAGTACTTCTATATTGGCGTTCCTGAACTTTTTCTTGTGTGCGAGTCAGTCTTCTTCCAATTCAGTTTTTAGCTTAGAGTTTGAAATTTATCCATTAATCTGGTGTGCCAAGTAACGTTGATTTCTCTGGTGTCATTGTTTACAGCCTGCTACTCTTGCAGCTAATGTGAAATTGGTTTTTACTTGTTTGCTTGATCAAGTAAGTTGTATCAGGAGATTCCTTTTCTTTAGGTATCAATTGTCAAGCAAGCTATTCATCTGGGGCTTTTCCAAAATTCTTTGGTTTTTCACTTTACAGGTAAGCCAATATATAACTGATGGGCTTGAGCGGGCCAGAGAAGGTCTAAATGAAGCTGCCGCTCTGAGGGAAAGATTTGTGATTGGGACGAGTGTTAGTAGAAGAGTGGCAGCTGCAGCTGCTACTGCTGTAAGATAGGACTCGCCTAAATTTTTTTTTTTTTCCTTTTTGTAAATTAAGGCCTTTATCTCTCCCTTTTATGATTTAGTGTAAACTTGAAACTATTTCTCCTATATTTTGATCAGGTATTAAGTTGTGATAGTATTCTTAATGATGTGCAGGCAGAGGCAGCAGCAGTAGCAGGTGAAAGCAGTTTCAGATCTTTCATGGTTGCTGTGCAACGTTGTGCTAGCAGTGTGGCTATAGTCCAACAAGTATGCGGCCATTGCTCAGATAGCTGGATTACTTTTTTAAGACATGCAAATCCTAAATTGAGTAATATTTTCTGCAGTATTTTGCAAATTCCATCTCTCGGCTTCTACTACCTGTGGATGGTGCCCATGCTGCTTCATGTGAAGAAATGGCAACAGCTATGTCAAGTGCTGAGGCTGCAGCTTATAAAGGCCTTCAACAATGCATTGACACTGTAATGGCTGAGGTTTGTCCTTGCAAATTTCCTTCTAATTTTTTAAATTGAAAAGCACTGACAGAAATGATATCCCATCCTATAGCATCTGTTTTGCAATTTTCAGTTTTTAAGAATTAGAACCTCAAGAAAAGTATTGGCTTTGAAGGCTAGGCATGGGGTTCCGTGGCTATAATCCCTACAGCAAACCTATCAGCTGTTGGTGGACTACTCAAGGCAGAGTGACCTGGTCAATGAGGATCATGTGTTGGACCAGACCATGTATTATTTTAAAAAGATTGGTTGAGCTAATGGGATCTTAACCCATCTTAATAACAGTCAGATCTGAAAGATCTACAGTGTAGATCCAAAGATCTATCATGGTGAAGGATGGCAAGTAGGATTTTTTCATGGGACCCTCCCATTGTTCTCCATCTTTGAATTTGAATTTGTATTTGACCTTGAATTTAAATTTGAACTTAAATTTGAGTTTGAATTTGAATTTGAGTTTTATGGTGTGATTGTCATTCTCCATTTCTATAATGTCTCCCCGACAAAATTGTGGTCACATGGACAACAATGAGAATGATGGAGATAACTCTCTTGACTCGATGATATTTTTTCATTAGTTTTCTAAGTGAGAAGATAGCTTCCATAATTGACTTCCCTTGCATGAAACCAAATTGATTTTGAAATATTCTGGTCTTTTGTTTAAATCTTATCTCCATTTCTCTCTCCCATAGTTATATGTTGTGACTTATAAGTTTAATCCCATGATAACTGGTGCCACTCTGTATATCTCCTTTGTTCTTGTATATAGGTACAACAATCCTCCATTCATTTGTCGTTTTCTTTGTCTTTAATATCTTATTGAGGAGCATACAAAACTCATCCAATTTCTTATAAGCATTTTCAAGTCTCTTTTGGAATGTCATTTGACCTTGTAGCATTTTTTTGTGTTCATTCTTACCAATGCTTTTTTCAATTCTGCTACCACAAATTTGTGGTAGAAGGTATATTCTGCTAACAAAGTATTCTCTCACATTCCTAAGCCTCCTATAGAGTATTCATTTAGAAGTTTGTTAAAATAAGTTGTCTACCTTTCTTTATTACCATTATCCTTCACTAAAACCTTTTGGTTGTCGCCCTTTATCCATTTGACATTATCTAAGTCCCTATTTTCGTTTCCCTCATTTTTGCAAACTTGAAAATAACCCTCCGCTTGTGTTCCCAAATTATTATTTAGGTCATCATATGCTTTGAACTTTACTTCACTAACTACTTTCTTAACTGCATTCTTCGCTTTCGTATGCATTTCATACTTTTCCGTATTCCTAGACCCTAGTCCCCTACCAAACTTTGTATAACATCTTTTCTCTCATACAGCTTCTTGAACCTCTACCAAGTTAAAAATTTGGGTGATATTAATGAATTAGTGGTGCAAAATTGGGGAAGAAGCGGATGCATTGTGGAGAAAGATTATCGTGGCTAAATATAAGGGCGGACTAATGGGGTGAGTACCGAGAAGAGTGCCTATGTACTGCATGTCTGAGTTATGGGATTCATGCTGGACACTTTAGATGATTTATTCTCTCTTTTCGGAAAGGAAGAGGAGTCAATTAATCAATTAATCTTACATTATGATTTTATTTTTATTTTATTTTTCCACCTTTGAAGAAGCTTCTTTTAGAAGTGTGGATTTACTTGTGTACTCCCTTTTGTGTTTGGTTCATGCGTGAAAAACAACTCCCTTTTATGTTTGGGGCTTATTATTACAGAGGAGTATTCCCTTTGCTGTATTGTAGTCATATCTTAATCCTAGAAGTTTTTGTGGCTTGGTATTCTAGCAAGTATGACTGAAACTTACTAGAAAGTTACTTTTCTCTTTTATCAGATTTCAGTACTTTGGTTCTTCCATATAACCATAAAGTTTTCAAACACATCCAGTAATTCATCATGAGACTTCATAAGGTACGTGCATGCTATGTCTAGATGCATCATCAATGAAAGAGACAAAATAATGGTCCATTACAGGAGGATTCCACTTATCTGTACAATCAACTCAAGTGGAATTGTACTGTTTTGATTTACACATTGGATAAGTGCTCCCATTCTTCTTTGCCAATTGACAAGAGTCAATTGCTTTCGTTAAGATTACTCCTGATATTCAAAATGGACAAAGCATTCTTGGATTCAGAACTGGCATATGCCCAAGATATCAATGCCAAAGCTAATTTTTTTCTACATTAGCTGATAACCTCTGAAGTGTCTACTTCTTCTCCATAGGCTCCAATATATAGAGACCATCATCATCATCATCATGGGTTTTTGTGAGTTAACTTACGGAAACAAGATTAAGTAAAAATTGAGGAACCTGCAAAACAGTTGGCAAGGATAATTGCGGTTAAAGATTAATGGTCCCTTTCCTTGCTACTTGTGTGAATGTGTCATCAGCAATGCGTACATTTCCACAGCAAGATTGACTATAATACTGAGTTTTTTAACATACATATCACATCATCCGTGGCACCTGAATCTATGAACCAATCGGGAGTACCGTACGAGGAAGAAGCCATCACAGAACTAACTACTAGATGATATAGATGAACCAGGAGAGACCATAGCAAATGATGAGGAGGCTAATATCCCTTCTAATGTTTGGAGTCTCCGGACATAGATGGATGATTACTTGGTCATCAAAGGGATTTATTGTGATCCTACTACTTGGATTTACAGCATTAGGCAACTAGGAATTATTCATAGATGGTTCTCCCCTGGCTGGACTCCATTAGAAACCCTAGATTTCGCTTTGTATGTCTGAACAATGCATTTAACATTCAATAGGGGAAAAAAAGGAAGGAGGGGGGGGGGGGGGGGGGGGGGGGGGGGGGACCAATCGCCGATGTCGAGATATAAGGAAAAGAAGTATGTGTAATTACTCTTTAATCTTTAACAAGGATAAATTCTCATCCAATCAATCACTAACAGTTTCCTAAATTCAGTGCTTTTGCTGTATAGCTGCTGTCCAACTGATTGCAGAAAAACGCAATCCAAAGTAACCACTCAGTTTCTGCCCCCTTTTATCCTCTGAAGAGAAAACAGCCCTTTGAACACCTTAATGAAAAAGCAACTCTCCAACAGCTTTAAAGACCTTAAACTGCTAATTTGGATGATTATTTCACCCAAATATTCACATGAAAGATTTTGATTTTTAGGATGTTTACACAAGATTCCAATGGTCAATAGGTTCTATTTCTCTTCCAAACTCAAAAGAAGTCAAAAACTCAGTTATAGAGACCAATCAACGGCCTGAAATCATGCATAGGTACACCAACAGGCTGAATCATCTGTATCCAGATATCTTAACCACTTTTGCAGCAAACACAGCACTTAGGTTTCTGGCGTCGGCATGTATATTCTGACGGCAGCCCCTAATCTCCACTTATATGCACCACAACTCTTCAAAAAACATTCTTCTTTGATAGTCTTTTGAGTCTCCATCTTTCCTATGTGCTCTGATTCCAAATTTGAGTAAGTAGTTGGATTTTAGAGAGAGAGGTCAGAAAAAATCAGGGCTTATGGGAAAGAGTAGGAGAGGAAAGAAGAGGAAAGAGAATATTTAGGGATGAAATCGGGTTGACTTTCCCACTAGGGCTGGGTGGCCAGCCTTATGTAGTTACATTATTAAAATTTTCCAGAAACTCCCGGATTCTTTATGACATTTAAAATCAGTCTTTGACTTTCTTTAATTACTGGGGTTGATTCATGGGTTGGAAGCTAAGCCTACAATTATTGGGTTGATTCATATTCAGCTATTCATTCAGGTTATAATTCCACCAACGACCATTGCTGCAAGATGATTGGGTTCATTAAATTTTTCGTTTGTTTTTTTAACATGCTCTTAGGGGAGCCAATGTATTGGCAAATAGGTTGGGTAAAGAAGGTGCACCTTGCACCACTGTTCTGTGATGTTTGATTTTCGCACGTCTTGATTGTCTTCTTGGTATAATATATTTTATTTAATATCTTAAAAGAACAAAAAACAAGAGTCCATTTTTCACAAGGAGTCAATGAGCAACTGAATACATCAATAGATTTTACTTTTACAGTTTTACTTCCAAATTGAATGATTAAAGACTCAGATCTATGGAAAATCTGAGGGTTGTTTTTTCCGCAATCAAACAACTACTTAGATTATAGCAAAAAGTCGAAAACTCAGCTCCTTGTGTTTTATGGGGAGCTGGTCTCTCTCTCTCTCTCTCTCTCTCTCTCTCTCTCTCTCTCTCTCTCTCTCTCTCTCTCTCTCTCAAATGGATTATTGCATCTTAAGTTTTAGTAACTTTGTGCAGGTGGAACGCCTACTGTCTGCAGAACAGAAAGCAACAGATTATAAGACACCTGATGATGGAAATGCTCCTGATCACCGCCCAACAAATGCCTGTACGAGGTATATTATACTTAGTGGTGTATGTATTTGAATAATAGGACTATAGTTTCTGTGGCTGATTGTCGAGCTTTGCGTTCATTGTCAGAGTTGTTGCGTACCTCTCCCGTGTACTTGATGTTGCATTCACTGCTCTGGAGGGTCTAAACAAGCAAGCTTTCCTGACCGAAGTGGTACAGTATAAAATTTTGGAGTCTCCTGCTAACATTGAATTATGCATTTCTCTGCTGCTGTTGATTGGACTTTTTGTGAAAGCAAGATTGAGACCAAGTATGCATGCATGATAAAAGCATATTTATGTCTGTGTGCACTGCACATGTGTACTATGTAGCTACTTGTGCATAAACTCCCTCTCATAGTGTTTTTCCAAGCATCCAACATCCATCCTGCACTATAAATTTGTACTGGCTTCAGCGGGCCCATGAAATATCGTTCCATCATCATCATGTTATGGCAATTGAGTGTCAGTTTAGGCGAGTAAAACCAGAGTACTCTATCTAAGAAATGCACGTTGTACCCCATTCTGTTCTTTTGAATGAGCCTCGCCTATAATAAACACATACCTTCTCCCAAACACATGTATGATGTACCCCCAAATGAAATGGCATCATCCCCAATTTTACGCCGATCCAAATGATATTCACTGTTGGACTGAACCATGATAAAAAAAAAAAACTGCATTTATGAAACCGTTAAAATTCATCTGAAAGGCATTGAATTTGTGGCCCTAAGATGAAGTGAGGACCGTTTGAGTGGGTGATACTTGGCTTCATCATTGGTGGCCCCATTTATTTCCCTTCCAGTTAAGTGAAGGAACTGGTTCCCTTGTGAAAATCTGTCGTACATGTATACATATGAATAACTGATGAAAGTCAATATAATTATGTGAACATATGGAAAAGAGTGGGTTATTGTTTGAATTAGGGTGCTTGGTAGTGCCGACTATAGAGTTGGTGAAGGGCCCCGGCTGGTCGGCTCTAATACCAAAGGGAATGTCTACCAGGATATATGACGTCGTCGTCCTCATCCCCATCGTTGTTATCATTTGTAGTGCCACTACCATATTGAATTTGATATTGGTGGGCATAGGGATCATGGAATGCAAAGAAGGCATCACGGGAACTTGGAGGAGGTGGATATCTATATTGAGTTTGACCATAGTCATCATATGAGTAGGACCCTGATAGAGGCTCTATCGAAGGGGGTGTCTGCCAGGACATTACCTAGAGAAGACCCCTTAAGAGGAACTCTCTGCACCATCTTCAATTCAGAGAGATCCTATGTGTGTTGGTGTTCTTTTAAGCATAGAAGAGCAGAAGAGTTGTGTAAAAATGTTGTTTGGAGAAAAGAAGGAAAGAAATAAGCCTCAATAAGAATTTCAGAATTTTTTGGAAAGTAACTACCAATCACACTCCGTAGCGGCCCAGTAGCAGACCGTAGCGGACGTAACGGAAGAGAGCGGCGCTAAATTCAAACCGCTATGCCCGATATAGCAGCCGTTATTTCGATCCATGGTGTTGAGAGGGGTGTTGGTGTATGCATTGTAGATGGGCCCTATTACAAAGTTCCTTATTTTAAAATAACGAACGTGTTTTCTCTTGAAAACTTTGAACAAAATTAATTACCTACATAAATAATATTGGGGATGAGTGAGAGACAATATTACAGAGGTTCCCGGAGGTTAAGGGTTCGAAACTGCACTACCACACTGGGGACACAGGGGATTTACCTGGCTCCCCCTGGGCTCATAGGGATTAGTCCGGCCCAAAGGGCTGGGACACCCTCTGTTATCAATATATATATTATAGAGACCACCTAGGTGTAGTTAGGGATTATGATGCTCAGATTTGGATTGAGAGGAGTTGCACACTCTGTTATGGGTGGACGACCATCACCATGCAACCCCTGCTTAATTATTTGATGTAGTTACACCTGGGCTCAGTTTTCATCAAGTTTGTTGATGTGATAAACTATATTATAGATGTGACGTACCTGAAGAAGCTTCTGAATGAGGTGATTGAGGCGGTTATCACTAATTGTGTTCTCCAAGTTGTTTCAAATAATGATGCAAGCATGAATAAAGCCAAGAAGATTCTGATGTAGCAGAGGCTGCACATATTTTGTTCATGTATGACACTTTTTGGACCTTATGATCGAACGCATTGCAAGGGAGAAAAAAACTATTATATTATGAGATTGAAAAGGTAAAAAGATGACTGACTTGATATAAGGGTTCGACCCGCTCATATTTATGGGGAAAAAGTATACTGACAGCCATAAGCATCTATGTCTTAGGATTACACGATTGGCCACTCACTTTGTAGCCCTTTAGAGCCTATATAAATACAAAAGAGGGCTAGGTCAACTTATTATGTTGGACGAGTAGCTAGATCTTGTGTGGTTTTTGGGAAATGGGAGTTGAAGAATGCGTAGGAAGTGAGACATAAGAAGTTTTAAGGCTTTGGAAATGTGGAAATGGGGAAAGAAAAGAGCAAGGATGAAAATAGCAGTAGTGAGTAGTGATGGGCATAATGGCTGGCCATTAAAATGCTTTGTAGCAAGCGATACATAGTTGCATAGCAGTGTGATTCGAAAAAGTTGTCAAAAAATCGAAAAAATCCAAAATATTGGAAAATGCTAGAATATGTTTTTTTTTTTTCAAGAGCACCTACTGGGGCTTAGCGGGCTCCTCATTGCATGAGGTCCTGTGTCGCTGTATGATTAGAAAATAATAGTATTGATCTATTTTTTTCACATGTAATTATATTAATTACTTATACTAACTTGGAAACTAATGAAATGTTTATAAAAAAAAGCTCTATCACAAAGATATCATCAAACTAAAGAATGGATTGAAGTAAAAATTTAAGAGTTTATAATTCCACAGTCAACACTCAACAATCAACACGACAAATGGCATAATAATTAATGACTTCATAAAAATAAAAAAATAAAAACAATGTACTTAAGAGTGTTGAGTTGGGAAAGGAATACCTCTAATACCAAGGGAATGACTACCAGGATATATGGTGTCGTTGTCCCCATCCCCATCGTTGTTTTCATTGTAGCACCACTGCCAATATTGATATTGGTGGGTGTTGAGTCGAGGGAGAAGGGAGGAGAGGAAAGTGGAAACACAGTGTAAACGCTATATAGTGCATATTGTGTTCTACTAATCTCAATTACATTCACCAAATATATAGGGTTGTAAATGGGTACCCGATTCTCCGATTACCCGAAGGTTCCAACCCGTTAGGATCCGGGTCTGGGTCCTTATTTTGGTCCCGATAAGAAAATGGTTCCGGTTCCGGATCCTTTTTTTGGAACCGATACCTAAACGGTTCCGGTTCCGGATCCACCGTGGCTCAAACCCGTAGACCCGAGACCCGACCCCATATATACTAACATAAGGTAACTTTATTATGTGAGAACAGAACCCCTTTTACTTTTTCTACTTTTCGACATTAGGGTTTTCTATTTTTCTACATCTCATTGCCTGTTTGGATGTGATTTCTGAGTTTTTGGTTAAAGTGTCTGTTATTGATAGACAAAATGTTACATTAGTGTTTGTAGGTACGTGATCCAATTGAAATGTGAAAAAAGCATAATTTTTTTAAAGAAAAATACAGGTATTAGTCTAGACCCGGAACCGGAACCAGACCCGCCTCACAAACGGTTCCGGTTCCGGTTCTGGTTCCCATTATTCTTAACAGTTCCGGTTCCCCTTCTTAGAAAACGGTTCCGGTTCCGGTTCCACCCTGGATCCGAACCGGAACCGACCCGTTTACAACCCTACAAATATATAAAGAACTAAACAGCAAACTTACTAACTAAAGAGTCCTAACCAAAATAGGAAACACGATAATAAAAGTAAAGGAAACCTACTAACATAATGAAAGTAATTATAATCCTAAGCTACATAGTGTCACCGCCCCAACCACTTCGGTGTGTCCGCCGAGTCAGTGATGACTTCAACATATAGGAATCATAGAATGCGTAGAAGTTGTAGGAACTTGGAGGAGGTGAATATCTATATCGACCATAGTTACCAAGGGAGTATGACCTCAAAGATGTTGTTCTTCTTGTTGCACTTCACCATATTGATAATATGGTGTGGTCCATATGGGGAAAAAAAGGCAATTGTCCATGTGGATGTGACCATCACCCTGAATATGGACCATGGTAACTAAAGATCCAAGATGTTATTTGTTCTCCTTCAACGTTTCTAGCCATATTTCCTTGCTCATTTGTGTCTCCAGCTGGTGAGGCTTTATGTCGACGCTGTTGATGAGCACGATTTAGATCCATTTTGGATGGTTCCGGAAAGTCCGGTGCGTCCTCTACATAAATGGTGTCTCCTTCGTTGATAGTATTCACTCGTACCACCTATCCCACTATCACCATCTCCTCTAGATAGATCATGAGTCATGATGACTCGAAGAGACAATGGAACTACTTTTGTCTGAAGACAACACAGTATGAGTTGGTTCCTTCCCTTTAGATCTTGCACTTGTTCCTTTGGATGACCCACCTTCTCCTTTAGCCATATCTTCATCTATCAATTGATGTATTTCCAGTTGAAGGCCTAGATCTAAAGATGTGATCCAAATTAATAAGACAATAACTTGGATCCTCCCTTTGCTTTCTCTCTCTAGCTCTATTTCTCGACTTGAGAGTATAGTGGAAATATACTAGTTTGTTGATCGTTTGTATGGTTAGCCGATTTCTAGCCTTCGTGTGGATCAAGGAAAAATTTCTTCAATTTCCTTCATAATTTGATGAATATGTAGTCTGAGTAAGGATGCAAACGACCGCTCTCCTTAGATGTGGAGCACTCTCTTCAAAATTCTCCCACCAACCAGCTAAAATGAAAAATAAACATGGAAAATTAGAAACTCCTACACCCATAAAAAAAATAAGACTAGTACATGGAGTTTGTTATTCATACCAGGTGGATATTTTCCAATCGACCACTCCGCAAGAGGGTCTACAAAACTCCCTTTCTTATGTGTATAAATAGAAATCTACAATGTGAAAATTAAAAATTAAATAAGTACATTGTACATCTGTAACTTATCTCAAATTTATTTATAAAAAATAAAATAAAAATCTTTACTCACTCACATACCTCATGTACACCGAAAATTTGATGATTTTCACTCAATTCTTTTCATAACCTCCCTTAATGCTACTCACAAATTTGTATCTATTGCTTCGATGTGATTTTGGACATTGCGATGGTAGAATTCTGGGTTTGAGAAATAACCTACATTGAAAATAGAAGAATGTGCATAACTACATAAGTTAAAAAAAAAAAGTATCAAAAAATTATTGACCGTTAGTTGAAGAATTATATTACTTGTGACATGCAATGGATGGTGCAACTACTCATTCCACCGTCATCAATAATTTTGAGGTATTCCTCATAATATTTACAATTTTCTTGGTATGGCTTGCTTTGCCTGATCAATTGCCTCATAGTTGTACCCCATTGTCATCTTATCGTCACTATCTACAAGTTGTAGCACTTATATTAGAGGCTCAAAGACCTTCAATATCTTATTTACTTTGGTGCAAAATTTATTATCTCTAATTAAATTAAGGACATCAAACCGGGATCACTTGTTGTTTTACCCCATTATCAAGCCATTCTTCTTATGCGAACATCTGAATAAGCTTTGTTCTAAATCTCACAATGCTTTCCATATCACTGAAATTAGTAGCAAATCTTGTGGATCATGGACACACCAAGGCTTGGTTGTTTGTGAATCTCTTCATTAAAGCTAGCAACTATGAATGCTCGTAGATAAATCTTGTAATGCCTCTACAAGACATGATCACAGTGCCACATTTTTCCTCATTCCAATTTCCTCCATAATAAGGTCTATGGAATGCATCGTACATGGCATCCAAAATAGGTGCTTTCAAAATAGGTGCTTCCTTTTTTCCATCAATATTTTACTGGCTTCCTTAAATTGGCGCCATTATCTTTATCAATCTGTACAACTATTTACAACTTTATCCATAAGACTATATATGTATCTTGCTATTCGTTTCTCTTTGGATGCATCAACGACCTTTACAAAGACGATCCAAGCTGCGGAATACGGTAAAAGGTTAAATGAATTTTGTGAGTGCCGCTCGTTTATCCATCACACATAACGATCACCCCATTATGATGCCATATAGGGTTGAAGGTCCCCACCTAAACCTTTATTTCTTTAAACTCTTCTAGGTATTTGGTGCCTACATAATATATGGAGGGAGCCAATATACCCGTCCCAGCCCCAGCCGCAACATCTAGAATGGTTTGAAAGTATGGACAGTCCACTGCTGTAGAGGGTATGTTCTTATAAGTTAGCCATTTTGTTTTAGCTTTGGGGCGATAACACTCTTCAAGAGTCAGTGATCTGCACAATAATCAGCTACGTTACTTAGAAGTAACAAGAAGTCGCTGACTCCCTTCGGTTATGCTTAAAGAATGAATTAGACTCTTTTGTCCAACGGCAAATTGTGGCCGCTAAAGGAAAGGCATAGGTTCGCTTTCATTTGTGGAACGCCCATGCATGAATGAAGTGAGGCTGCTCGACAAGCAAAAGCAACCACTTCGTTCGGAAACTCAATCAAAAGGCGAACACCCGAAGGCCTCATCCCCTTACTACCCAACCGTGTGCATTCTACACACGAGATGCTTCCATCACGTTCGGGCCGCCACCTGAAGCCGGAGTAAGAGTAAGAGTTTCCCTAAGTCCCATGTCTTCTAGACTCGCGCGCAATCAATATGGAAAGACCCGGAAGATTGTAGCATATGTTCCACGAGCAACCAGATCAGTTCGTGGTTCGGAGAAGCGAGGTACCAGTAAGGAACAACCGTCTTTCGTCGGGTAGGGCAGCCAGCCAAGAAGAACCGTCTTTCCCTCCCTATGAAGCACGGATACGAATACGGGACACGGATACGATACGATACGGAAACACAGATACGCATTTCTCAAAAAAGTAAGATACGATATGTTGGGGATACGTTGAATTTTTTTTTTTTTAATTAATTTTTATATGACTGTAATAAAAATCTAACATTATTTCAATCAAAATAGCCATAAAATATGCACTTTCATTGATTTAATAATCATTAAACATTACATTCAATACTTCCAATTTCCTAGTTCAAAATCCAAGTTTCACCAACTACTACAGAAAGAAAACATAAGCATATAACCCAGACAGAAAAATCAGAAAACAACCATTGATAGTTTGATACAATCCAACATTAGAAATCAACAAACAGATCGTTTCATGACCAAATCCTCACAAATCCGGTCATGAAAAATAAACCCCCCCCACCCCCCCCCCCCCCCCCCCCCCAAAAAAAAAAAAAACCGATTTCAGACCATTATTCATTTCCATAAAAATTGGACAATCTGAGGAACTACTGCAACTATAATCAACAAAACACACTTGTTATCATTAAAACCATTTCAATCAATCAAAACCCTACCTTCCCCTCCATAAATCATCCATTTCTTCCAAATACCAAATCAAACAACAAAATCGAATCTTTTAAAAAAAGAAAAACTGCAAAACCACTTATTCACGACAACATCTCGATACAAACAAACCCAATACAAACCCTAGATCTACACATCATCTCAAAAGAAAAGAAAAAAGGTAAGAAAGAAAAGAAGAGAACCTGTCGAAGATCTCTGAGATGATGTAGAGAAGAATCTGACGAAGATTGAGTTTATGGTGGGTACCTCTGATCCGACCCTGCCGCGCGATCTCAAACTCTGCCACGAAATCAACCTCGACCAGACCCTGCAACTCTGCCAGAGCTCTCCCACCTCGTCTTGCAAATCCCTAAGCCCTAATGCAATGTATTTTCTCTCTTCTTTTTTTTTTTTCACTCTTTGCTTCTCCTCTCCCACCTCGTCGGTAAGAAAGAAAAGAAGAGAACCTGTCGAAGATCTCTGAGATGACGTAGAGAAGAATCTGACGAAGATTGAGTTTATGGTGAGTACCTCCGATTAGACCCTGCCGCGCGATCTCAAACTCTGCCACGAAATCAACCTCGACCAGACCCTGCAACTCTGTCGGAGCTCTCCCACCTCGTCTTGCAAATCCCTAAGCCCTAATGCAAGGTATTTTCTCTCCTTTTTTTTTCACTTCTTTGCTTCTCCTCTCCCACCTCGTCTTTTTTTTTTCTTTTTGATTCAAGCCCACCACGATGGGTTTCTTTGTTTTTAAAACATGTCCCGCACGTGTCCCTTAAAACGTGTCCCGCACATGTCCGAAATTCCAAAAGAAATAAAATAAATTAGATACGTTTTTGGCGTATCTGGGGTGTATCCAGGCGTATCCGTGTCCGAAACGCCGGGGATACGGATTCGCCCACCCATTTTACTTATCTGTGCTTCACAGTAATCCCTCCTATTGAATTCCAATAATACAAAGAGATGTTTCGTGGGTTGGGGGGGGGGGGGGGGGGGGTTGGGGGTTATAATACTATGCTACTGTATTGCCTCCACCTACTCAACTTGTACAAGTCTAGTTGGGCCGAGGTCTCTCTTGCACTCTTGAAAGCCCACTTAAGGACTTTTGAGATTTTGGGTTGATTAGCCGTCTCCTCTCTATGCACTAGTGGATCAACTGGACCGGCTACTCTACTAGGGGTTTGTGCAGCTCTACGAGTAGCAACCATGGTTTAAAATCTCGGTCTCGGTCGCGGTATCGGCCGGGCCGAAAAACCGATATGATATCGATATCGGTCGCGGATATCGGTCCGTCGCGGTCGTCGCGGTGTGAATTTTTTTTAATTCAAAAAAATTCGCAAAAAATATCCAAAAAATCCAAAATATTAGAAAATACTGAAAAACAATATTTTTTTCCATTAGTAACAACAATAAATCAAAATATCGGTCCCCTAACTCATGACTGCTTGTATCGCGCGCTGCTTAAATTTTTAGTTGTTAAAATATAAAGTTATAATATGTAATCTCTGAGCCCATTATTATAATTTATAAATTCATCAATATAACACATATCTAAATTACTTACAATAACCATCACCCTTATTTAAGCTTTGTAAAAAGAAACCAGTAGGATGTAGATCCATTGTTAGATTCATCACTGTAGAACACTTCTTTTTTGGTTAAACACAACGATTAGAACAAGGATGTTCCTTTAATATTTCATTTCTATATTTATAAGTGATCAATGTGACATTAGACCTAACTCTTATTTGATTAAAATTTATTGAGGGACCATTTAATGAGTCATTTGTTTGGTTTAGATTCTTTTCATAAGTAGGCTCTATTCATATTTTAAAATGAAAGAAAGTATGTTCAGATTTTTTTGGGAATATTATAGGCTCCACAGTGAGCTCATTTATAAAAGAATGTAAATTATTAGAAATAAATGCCTCCTTTTTTTAGGGCTTTTGGTTAGATTTTGCGCTAATAGAAATCGGTTTGGTGTTAGATTGATGATTAGAAAACCTAAATTGCCCAAGAAGAAAAAGGAAAAAAATAATCTACTTAGAGGCTTTACAAAATTTCATTTTAATTAAAGATCACTAAATATGGCCCCTTATGCTAATTAATGCCCATTGTTAAATTAACCCCCCGTTCATGGACCCATCTTCTACTCGAACAAAACTTGACCCTAATTGAAACAAAACTCACATCAAACGGTTTAAAAAAGTGGGCCACAATAGAGCCCACATGACTTATACTATGGATTTATGGTGCAATACTCACAACCTAACAAAGAGGTTAAAAGACCTTCAAGGGTTTTGATTTGGACGTTTCCAATTCCAGCCTCATCTCCACGGAGGCAGAAACGCAGGGAAAAGAGAAAGGAAGAAGGAAAGAGACAAGAAGAGAAGGGAAGAGAGGGAGAGAGGAGGAGACGATGATAGGCGGATGCAGCTGGTGGCTGGAGATTCGCCCAACAGGTACCACATCTTCTCCTCTCTCTGTTATCCTTTCTTTTCTTTCTTTTTTTTTTTTTTTGACTATAACTGTTTCTTAGTTCTATGGGTTTTCTTTCTCTCATTTTTCTTGCAAATGCATCAAATCACTACCCATAATTTTCTTTCTCTTCCTCATCATTTTCTTTTTTTTTTCCCTTAAGGTTTCATCCGTATCGGTCATATCGGCCGTTACAACCGATATTTTGAAAATATCGGCCGTAACGGCCGATATTTTGGCGATATTGACTGATACCATACCGATACCGATATAGCAGTAAAATATCGGCGCGGTCTAGGCCGATACCGGTTTGTATCGGCCGATATTTTAAACCATGGCAGCAACTATCTCTATCTACTAGGGGTTTGTGTAGCTCTACGAGTAGCAACTATCTCTACATCAATATCCCATTATCAAGTGCTAAATGCTTGACGCATGGCCCCCACGATGCCCTTTCCTTTGCCTCCCGCAAATGACCTCCCTGCATCATAATGTCTACCTTTGCTAACTGCTCGACACTCTTCTTCCTGGTGCATCATGAGGGACTCTTAGCATGCAGCTGTCATTGTGGGTCATCATCTTCATCATCAGAATCAGAGAGAACCTGCTACCCAAATACATCATTGCATCATCAACTGCCTCTGGCCTCTTTTCTTGAATCTGTACTTTTATTCTATTTTCCTTAATTCAGAATTTTTTTTGTCTTTTCCCTAACTTCTTTGGACACACTAGGACAACCTACTACATTGCCACTAACATCGACCATGATGCCCCCCATTGGTCACTTTTTTTACAAAATTTGCACAATCTTCAAGCGGTTTCCATCGACCGCCTCATCATAACTCCATGTAGGATCTACATTATGCTTCATCTTCTTACAACTTGAAGCCTAGATTAACTTTGACGCAGTAGAATACCTGCATTGCATATATGTAGGGATGTCAAATGGGCCGGGCATGCCTACATAAGAATCCATTTAGATGTAATTTGGTTGCCTAAATTGGAAAAAATATTATTTTAAAGAAAATCCAAAAATAATAAGTTAAATCGATTTTTTAAAAAAATGAAAGGATTCAAAGATCTTCATCTAACACTTAGGGCCTGTTTCTTTACTATAATTCAAGGAATTCCTTTCTCTAGAATCTGTAAATGCTCCGGCATATAGTGGAATTCATGAGTCGTCCTTTGTACGTGAGCTTCTAGAAATTCCAAATAAAAGCAATGGGAGCTGGAATTAGAGGAGCTCCAAAGGTCATTTGAGACCTTTTAGATGGCTGGAATTTTGGAATTCTTGTGAAGAAACATGGCATTTGCAAATGCAAGGGGACGAGCCTTCACATAATCACATCATGTTCAAAACAAAAACCCAACACATCAAAACTTTGTCAAGAATTGTAGTAAGTGGAAAGCAATTTTGAAGTGATTTGGTTGGCCACATTTCAAAAAAAAATTTATTTTTTGAAAAAACCCTAATTTTTTTAAAATAAATGATAAATATTTTTTTTAAAAAAAAAATTAAAGAATGGAGGATTCAACTAGGGGTGCACAAAAAATCCACGGATCCGTAAAACCGATCCGATCCAATCCAATCCAATCCACGGATTTTTAACCTAACCGAAGGTAAATGGATTGGTGAAGGATTGAAAATCTTGTAATTCGTTAACAACGAATTGGTGACGGATTTCACCCTCAATCTGCAGATTCAATCCGATCCGATTCGTTGACATTAAATATATAAAAAAAAAACCGTTAGGGGTGTAAATATAAGTTAATAGGTCTAAACTGAAGGGGTCTAAATATATTTGTAATTTTTATTTTTTTGTGGATTGTTAGATCTCTTTCTTTAACATTAGATTCAACGGGTAGAACGGATTAAACCGATCCGTTCCTCCACGGATCGGATTAGATCGAGTTTTAACAGCCACGAATTGGTGACGGATTCCAAATCCATCAATCCGTAGGTAACAGATTGGTGATGGATTTGGCCTAATCTGCACCAATGCCAAATCCATCACCAATCTGATCCGTGTACACCCCTAGATTCAACTATGGGATTCATAGATCTAGCAATATTGAAGTGTTGTGGTTGGCCATATTTAAAAAGAAACTTGTTTTTAAAAAAAAAAAAAAACTAAAAATACGAAAATAAGAATAAATAAATAAAATGAAAGAATGTAGGACTCAGCTATGGGATTCATAGATCTAACACTTAGAAGCCATTTTGAAGTGATTTGATGGGTTTTCTATGAGGAAAAATTGGTTTTTTTCCAAAAAATAAAAAAGATATGAAAATAAAAAAACAAAAATTTTCTATAGACCTCAAAATATGTGGGCTTGATTAATGGGAAACATAGATCTAACACTAAGAAGTAATTTTCGTGTGATTTATGGAAAGAAAAATAGAGATAAACTCAAAAAAATGAAAAAAAAAAAAAAAAAAAAAAAAAAAAAAAAAAACTAGCTAGAGAAGAAGCCCGAGTTGGAATGCTTGATCCTTGCTTATTTATAATGCTTCGATTTGGTGTTTTTTTTTTTTTTGGTGTTCTTCTAGTAAGTTTGCAGTGAGGAAGGGAATAGGATGCTCTTACAGAAGTGAATAGGAGGTAGGAGAAGTAAAACAGTGAGAGTGAAAAAAAAATGGCTAGCAGCCCACTACAGTTGCTAGCACCGATAAATGTAGAGAACGTTAGCGAGCTGAGGCGCTGCGCGCAATTTAGCGTATCAGCTGCTTTTTTCATCTATTTCAAAACAAAGAAAAGCTTTTAAAGGTTGTTGGCTGGTTTCAAATAATTATCGGTAGATACAATCAATAGTTATGTGATATTTTTGCAATACAATCTCAAAATGATATTACATGATATTGGTGGTGTATGCATAGATACTTGATACATATCGGCCAATGCATATCCGATATTTTAGACCATGCCTGCAACACGATCTTCTTGAACTTGATCATATGGATCCACATCAAGACAATGAAGAGGAAGTCATATTACATAACTTACTAGAGAACTATTTGTTATTGAGGGGACCACTGTGTGCCCCAGGGTGCTTCTTGCATGCAGAATGTTATGCCAGCTTGACATCTACAATGCACTAGAACATGAATAATGATTCAAATGAAGTCATCAGCTTAATAGAACTTGTTGATATTTTTTAATAATTAGAAAAAAAATGCAATCAATATTAGTGGGACGTGACTTTATGTTGTCTTTGGTTGTCAGGAACTACAAGAGGATGGGCCCCATTATAAAACACATTTATTGTGCTTCATATTTAATAATTACAAAACACAACTTGGTTAATTATCTGCTAAGAGATAAATTGAAGGTTTCATTTGGAAGGTACTAGGGAAGAGGTCATTCAAGACCTTAGGTGAAGTGTTGACTGCTGAGGAATGACATTTCATTTTGTGGAGTAACTGAGAACATGGCATTGAATTGGGCATATTTGAAAAATAAACTCAAGAAGGTTACCCTAAGAAGATGGGTTTCAAAACAATGATGAAAGATGTATTCTTAGCTAGTTTGAGCATCAACTCCGATATTCTTGGTAGGTTTTGTGGTCTTAGCTTTGATGTAGGGATTTTCTTTATCTTTATCTTTTTTTAGTGTGGAGTTTGGAGTAGGAATATTTTTACGGACCAAAAATTGATGGGATAAGGCTCTGATGATGATGGTGATTATTTTAAGTATCTGTCTAGGTTCTACTTTATTTATTGCCAAGCTCTTTCTCCATAGATTTTTTTTAATCAGTAGGTATCCTTTGATTTTTAACTTCCAAATGCTTGATTTGAATTACATTTTGATGAAATAAACTTTGCAAATTAGGGTAATCGTTTGCACAAAGGGCTGCTTAATCATTGGCAAAAGTTCACTTTCAGTGCTAGGTAAGTTTCTTCTTCTTCGTTATGATTAATGATTGTTGATTTTGATGAAAATGCTCTTCAATTTATGGCACAATATGATGTAATAATGATGGCTGCTGATTTTCATTTCCAGTTAAGATGGTTGGACATGTTCTTTATAATTTTCTCTCTTATCGATATCTTTGGTTATTAATTAAAAACCTTTTCTACTATTATTATCATTATCACTGTTGTTGCTGCTGCTGCTGTTGCTGTTGTTGTCACTGTTTTGTTGCACTTCCTCACGTCCATCCCTAACGCTCCATTTGGGAAGAGGGAAAAATGGGGGGGAGGAAAAAAAAGAGGGGGGGGGGGGGGGGGGGGGTGCCAAAAATTTTCCCCCCAAAACCGGGGGGAAAATGAGGGAGAGAGAGGGGAAAGTGAGGCAATTTACTACTTTGCCCTTTTTGTCCCTTTTGAAACTTTTGCAAGGGTAAATTGGTAAACTTTTTCACTTTTCTTCCCCCTACTTTTTTACTTCCCAAACAAGAGGAGGTAAAATTAATTTTCCCTCCCCTCCCCTCCCCTTCATTTTCCTTCCCCCTCAAATTTTCCCTCCCCTCCCCTCCCCCCTTCCCAAACACAGCGTAAGAGGTAGAATGGAAGGGCAAAAAATGGGTATGCATAACCAGACTAAGGCAGGCCCATGTTCAAAATCGCGGTAAAGTTTTCCATTGCGGTCAACCCTGAAAAATGATGATGTGACATAGTGTCATGGTTCACGGTCTGTCACATAACGAAATTTTTTTTACCCCCCAAAAAAATTGAAAAGATTTCCAAAGAATCTAGAATATTGTAAAATTATAGAAAACTATGATTTATTCCATTAGTCAACGTTACAAAACAAAGTATCCTGTATCAATGTCTTATCTGAAACTATATAATTTTTTTTCCCAGAATTAAACAAATATGGATATACTAAAATAAGTTGAAATATCTCAAATTTATGAAATGCACCATAATTATGAGCTGTCTATTAGTGTTAAACTCAAGCAACTAGTACTCAATCATCAAATAAATTGAGAATTTCAAGAACATTAAGTTGAGTTGCTTGGTTATGCAGCGAAGAAATCCTTTAAAATCTAGTGATTTGGTTGAGTTTAAGTGGAAACTAAGTGGTTGGGGGAGCCGATAACAGCCAATATTTTGGCAATATTTTGGTTTCCGAGATCGGAGTACCGATATATGCAAAATATCGTCGTGGTACTGACTCTGGACCAGTATCAGCTGATATTTTGAACCATGGCCCTGAAAGAACCTTAAAAACACCTAAAATAAAAGTCAAAATACTAGAAAAAGATTAGATAGACACTAATAAGACCTAGCCCGCAAGATTCCATAGGTATACATTGAACAAGATAGCCTTACGACATGACAAGTCGAACCATCATATGTATAATAAAGGATGTAGGGTGTCAATAAAAAATAAAAATAAAAATGAGAATATCTGCACAAAAATCCTAGGTCCACGTGCATCTAAGAAAGATAATAGATATGATGTACTTGAAATGCTGAAATTCCCTGATCAAAATCTGAATGGTTAAGAAAAGCCCCTCGATGTTGATAATTGAGTCATGACAGCCTTAAGCCATTCATCATATTGGACATCTTATTATGGGGTAAGTATTATAAAGAAAGTCCAGATAAGAAATTATACGTACAGGTCTGAAAGTACTAAATCCTGATGAGGCCGATTAATGGTGTTCTGTTAGCCCAATTTTCACAGTCCATTTCTACTATTTTAATTCAATTATCTGATTGCCTTATGAATAGCATCTCTTTCAATGGTTTCTTATTTGATTATCTCCAACTTTAACACTTTGTCAGCACCATTTGGCCACCCTTGTATGCCTCGATTTATTGATCCAATTGAGTCCCTCCACAGATGATTCCTTCTGCATATTTTGTGCCCTGTCTGGTGGGCTGCCACCAAAAAAAAAAAAAAAAAAGGAATTAGAAAAAAAAAAAAAAATCACAACCTATTGCATCAAGGCGTAATAGGTCATCACTGATATGGTATGATATGTGTGGTTCAAAGCATTGGTACGGTTCCTATGTGGTCAAAAGCGTAGAACATGTCTCTATTGATCCTGTTGTAGGCTGAAGCTTATTGTATTTGTAGCCATCAATGCCTTACCTTTACTTCTATTTTGTTTAGCCATGAACCTTGGCGTCCTTCCTTTTTTATTTCCCCCTTTTATTTTATTATAAATAATTCATGTACTGAAATTATCCTAAAATGTCTTCATTTAAAAACACTATCGAGTTGAAAAGCCCTACTTCGCTTCTTGCTTTTATGGTATATAGTGAAAAATTGTAGGTCTCTATATGCTATTTACTTGTTTATGTTCTCAGCGGCGGTTTGCGGCTTAAGCGTGACATAACAGAGTATGGCGAGTATGTGCGCAGCTTCAATGCTCCCTCTGTTGACGAAAAGTTTGAGTTACTGGGCATGTGAGTTCCATTGCTCTGTGGAATGATTTCTGGTTCATAGGTCACCGATAATAGCTGGAAAATGGATATTGGTAACTCACATACTTTCTTGTTTTCAGTATGGCCAATGTCTTCATTGTGGCACCGGAAAGTCTTTCAACTCTGTTTGAGGGAACGCCGAGCATCAGGAAAGATGCACTAAGGTACGAATGATGAGATGTTGATAGTTGATTTGTTCATTTGGCCATTTGAAGTGGATACTTGGGTGGTGGGAAGAATAGCAGTAACAAAATATAGCATTCTGCCTTTTGTTGATTTTCCTTTCCCAGGTTTATTCAACTTAGAGAGGACTTTAAAACGGCAAAGATTGCATCTCGACTGAACTCCTTAGTGGCAGAATCCTAATTATATAGGAAGCAGTTGATGTGGAAATGAGGATGGCGTCTAAAATTAGAGCTTCCTATCTTGAGTGGAAACCAGAATGCACCAATACTCCTTAGTAAAATCTTGCTTTCTGAAAACCTGATTTATTTGTATTTGGGTTTTCTTTAATTATTTTTAATTTGAAAATTTGTTTCGTACTTCTAGGGCATTTTATTTATATCCAAATTGACACAGGCACTGCTAATGGAAGGCTAAAGAGTTTGGGGCATTTGGGAAGCCAAATATTCTGTGAGAATTTGCTAAATTAGTTTTATCATAGCATAGTTTGGCTATATATAATGGTCCTGCAAGACAACATTGCATAACTTTATATGCATGTTGGATTTTATTCATAATTATCTTTACTGAAGTTACTACAACATGACAATGCCAAATGTTATACAAGTTGCAAATTGTCCTCGTTCTAGGGTGGAAGATTAAGAATGAATGGACCAAAAACATTCATTTAAAGTCAGATATCTCTAGCTAGAACACAATTAAACATTAGATGTTGGCCAATGATGCAGCCTGTAGAAGCGCGGCCCAAACACACTCCATTTAAGGCTACATTTGAGTAAAATTGCAGGCCAAAGAAAAACACTGCATAAGCTCCACCCCGTTCCATATAAAATTAACTACTCTTAATAATGAAAGTATTAAAACGCCAACTTGTTTACATGAGTTTGTTTATGTGGGTCGGCTCTTATCCTTCTTAGTGGGTTATGAGGGTTGACCCTAACCTGGCCCATTTTTTTTGCAAGTCAGGTTCTCCTAACCCGTGACCGGCCCATATATATTGGGGGTCGGGTTGAGTGGGTCAAATACGGGCCAGATCAGATTCTCTTTCTCTGGCAAGAATCAAAACATTTTTTTTTTTTTAATCATTCTATTGGTGAGATTTGATTTTAAAGCTTAATATGCACAACTGGAACTAAGGCAGTGGCCTCTTCAGATTGAAGTAAAAATTATTTACAATATTTTTTTGTTAAATAAGATCGTATCTAGAAACGTTTTTAATGAGTCAAACTTGTGGGTTGAAAGAACTGCAGCTGATTTATTTACAGCAAATGGAAACAATATGTTGCATTGGGTCCAAATTCCAACACGAATAATCTCTGTGAAGTAACATACGTAGTTGCAAGGACCTAACTGTGAAAATGACTTTTTTTAAGATTTGCAACAAGGGCCTGATTTGGTTATGGTTTCCTGTTTTTTTTCTTGTTTTTTCCATTTTTTGCTGGATAAAAAGATGTGGGTCTGTTAGAGTCGCAATTGTTGGTTGGTCACCAGTAATTGGAAAGCTGAACTAAAGTTTGGTTTTTTGTAAAACTTTATACTGCAACTTTTAATACATTTAATTGGGTGTAGGTGTGGGTCTCCCAAGGACCTGTAGCAAACCTGAGCCATTTTACATCCCCATTTGGAGGTGCTCTTGCAATTAAATAAGCATAATTAGCATTTATTAACCCAAGTCAAGAATTTCAACTCAATAAATTATCTGGTCAGAGCATGACATTACCACCCTTTTGCAAATCTCATCCTCATGATGATATTGGGAAGATTTCAAATTTTGTATTTTTCCTGTAATATATTGTATTATGATACAAGAGAAATGTTCTTGTACAAGCTACAACATATGCGGTCCAGCTCTTTAGGGCCCACTTAGGCGCACATTTGATCAGTGCATATCCTTTCTAAACCTAAGCCTCTTGTGGGGCCCATTTGGATGCATGCCGGTCACGAAGAAAATTGTTATGGAAAGGTCTCGCTGTAGATATAATTTTGTAAAACAAAAAAATCATCTCATTTATATCATCACAACCGTTGATAAAAAGTTGATTGATCTCTTGAGGCTTTTTTTTTCTATCAAAGTTATTCCATTCAGTAAGTTTGCTTCGGATTTGTGCCAAATCATGGTGACAGCCAATTTATACAATTTGTGAGTATTTAAAAGTTTATTAAACGGCTAGTGGGGTGTTTTAACTATAGGTTGTAGACGGCGGACTTGGACTTGGACTTGGACTTGACTCGGCGATCCAAAGAGTAAAATGAAGTCAACAACTGAGTCACATCAATTTTTATTGTATGATATAGTTATAAAAAAAATTTAACACTCTAATATAAATAGTGTTTAGAGTAAATGTTATGAAATGACAATTAGATTGTAAAACATTAGGATGATGTAGATCACTTAATTACAATTCAGGTTGTTTTCATCATTTTCATATATTATCTTGATAAGATTATAATAATACCTCTTCATGAGTCATGACCATGTTTGGCCTATAATATTATGATGCTATCATAAATCTCATGTAAATAGCATGAGAAAAAAATAATTATATGATAAAACTGGATTTTTTCATAGTAATACCACAAGAAGATATTTTCAAGAAAATATCATAATGATATCAACGTGGTAGAGTCAAAATATTGTTTGCAACATTGATCGATTTTGAGAAATTAATGGACCCAGCCCCAGACTCGGCCGGGGTCAGGTTGAGTGAGTCGGATCAACTAAGCCGAGTGAGGTCGACTCTCGACTCCCAATTTTTTATTTTTTATTTTTCCTTTTTAATCTTCGCTAAGAAGATGAGTCGTTGGAGCAGCACAAGCCACAAGCACATGGGGGTAGCCAGGCTTTACTGCAAGCATTTTTGTGCTTTTGGAAAGTCGTAGTGCCTGTGAATGTTAATGATCTCAGAATATTTGAATTGTGGTTCCTATCTCCCTATAAATAACACTTTCTAGCTGTCGCGCTTGAGATGGAAAACTACTCCGCCAAAAAATCCACTTCTCTTTGACTAGGATGGAAAGATAAACCCATAGAGATGCCGATCCAAAGTTCTCTATTAAGGGTTTGATCCCAATCCTAACTCTCTATTAAGGATTTGATCCCAATCCTAACTCTCCTAAGGTCACAGATTAAGTGTTTAGGCGGGAAATGAAGTCTCTTGGTAATTAAACAAAGGCTCAATCCAATGTGGGCCCCATGGGTGGTGGATCATACTATTTCTAACGTTCTTCCGTTTGGCATGAATGTCATGTACATAAGATATAGCTCAGTCCCCACATACATTGCATGCTCGTCAAAAGACTCCTTAGGCAAACACTTAGTAAAAGGACCAGGCTCTAATCTCACATTTCTTACCCAGGGGCGGATCAAGAGGGGGTAGCCCACCAAAGCTTTCAGCCCAAAAAAAAAAAATTCAAGTCTTACAATAACCTAAAGCTGCCCAGCCAAGGAAGAAAAAAAAAGAAAAAAGCTAATGAGAAGAAGTACGTCCTTTTTTGAAAGTTCATTCCTTGTCATCACCATAGATGGCTGCAACTTAATGATCACAGATGCTAGGTCCTTGTGGTTGAATTTAGAAGCTAGGTGCAAAGGGGTGTCCTGTGATCCAGCGGTCCTTTGGTCGAGAACTAATCCATCTTCTTTATGGAGCCTTAACAAGGTGATTGTGTCTCCCATTGCACAAGCTTGGAAGAGAAGATGTTGCATGTTTGCTGCTAAGAAGTGGTGGGAGGGATGGTGTGATTCACAATAAGCTTTGGGAGAGGTGGAGAAGGGGGTGGTTTTATCATTTCCATGGAGGAATGCCGCAGCCTGCAGCTGCTTTACATGGGAAAGTACTACTTACATAGCAAGAAGTCAAAAGGAAAGAGACAAACATGACGGAATCGTCCTCACATAGATTAGTTGGATTGGATTTTTTAGAAAATATAATTTAAAAATCTTGGAGTTACTTTGTTTTGGATTAAAGAAATATTGGTCAATCAAGAGGTCAATTTCCATGTATAAAATATTAGTGACTTGTTGACCAAGTTGCCCAGTTCCTTGATAATCAAGAATTCTTTTTAAAATCCTACGTTCATTTCTAACTATGTTTATTTTGAAAATTCATATTTGGCGGATGTGTGAGAGACTCAAATCCTGGAGTTATGAAATGATGCCAAATTCTCCCATTCCTAAGTTTCTTGAATTTCATGCACCCTAAATTTGATAAATCCCGATTTCATGCATCATCAAAACCTTGTCAATTATATTGGGGTTGGCTACATGAATTTTATTTATCCATTCCGATCTATCCTGAATCAAATCATCAAATAGATTGTACATCTTTAAATCTAATTTTACTACCTTCATCTCAAATGTGTTGGTAGTGAATGTTTGAATTCGCATGTGAATGTTACGATACAATACTTTTTTTATTGAATCTGACAGTTCAAGAATTGAAACATGAAGGTGGTCTTTGTTCTTTACATAGGTCGGCGACAATGTAAAATCTAATGAATCTTTCTCGACATATAGATAGTGTTTTCAATATACTTTCTAAAGAAGCAATTGCAAATAATCGGTTGCTTCTCCGAAATGTTATTCAATATATTCAGATGCTTGCACTACAAGGGTTTTCTTTTAGAGGACATGATGAATAAAAGAATTTTTTATAGTTTTTGGTGAGACATTGTTGCTATTTTTTTAGTGTAACTTAAGTGCAGCCCCCAGATTAAAAGTCCTGGATCCGCCCCTTTCTTACCTACATCTTGGTTATAATAACATCTTAACTAAATATGTTGTGATAGACTGTGAAATTGATATTCCTCGATGGATGTGATGGCAGATTAATTTGATGGCCACGTGGATTGGTGTATTACATGTTATATACTAGGTTGTAACAAAGTTAATCGAGGTCTATTTCTTACTATTCTAGGAAAACAGTATCTTTGTTGCAAATAGAGAAGAATCCTCTATTTAGAGGATTCCCTCCATCTATGGAATCAAGACATCCTCGAAGAAGACTTTTGTTGAAAGTTTTAGGTTTGGTAAAGAGAGATAATTACTACCAATAGTAGGATATGTGATCCAATGGTTGTAAGAATTTTGCAAATTTCTCAAAATCCATAAAAAAAAATCAAGACCTTAGATCTTATCCCTTAGTTGTTGTTATCCATCTGGATAATTTGAACGGTTCGGATCATTCAAACGGGGCCCACTGGAATAACAAATGAATATTTTATAATTTATACTTTTTTACAATTATCTCAAAATTTAGGAAGAATCAGCTGTGGAGAATTGAGTTCGTAGTGGTGTTTCGCCTTCCGGAAATGATTCATGGTTTGGATAATGATTTTGGAGACCACATGAACCAAGAAAATTAGAAAAACCATTCTGCCCAAGAATCTCATTTTAACATTGTGGCAAATCAACGGTTAGAATTCTTTTGCCATTATCTAGTGATCCCAGATGAATCACGAACCCAAATTTGGGGCCATGGCCGTTTTTTTGCCTTCTAAGTATATGGGTTGGATATGGGTCGGCCTAAACCCAAGCCCTACTTGTCCTGTTGCCATTCCTAGATGGATCATGGATGTGATATGAGTGGATAGTAGATTATTTAATAGGAGAATTGATGTTGTTGTAAATAACAGATCTTCTGGGGTCATAGTATACACCAGTCCCAGTCTTCCAGATAGTGTGGTTGGGGAAAATAATAGATTTTATGCTGTGTATAGTCATTGGTTACATTTATCAATCCTGAGTCCAATGAACGGATAGTGGATCCCAAAGTGATAGAGCAATGAAAGAGACCATATGGACATGGAGTGATTGAAGTTCCACCTTCACCAAAATCGTGGAGCTCACAAAAAGGCAATTCTTAAAAAGAAAAGTTACAGAAAGGGGAGATTTTCAATTTTCAAGGGTTATTTTCTGTGGACCACGCAAACTGGATGGCTGAAACTTTTTATGGACCCCATTTCCTTTGGGCCTAATGTCGTCCTCACTTTCCTCCAACAGACCACCGCTTCATAGTAACTGATAGTGATTCTCTTGATTTAATGGTGGTAGCATCTATTGCATGTCTTGGAACTGGGGTTGATGGAATTGAGGAAAGCCAGCAGGCAGCAGGCAAGCTTGTTGTTACCATGGCCAGAGAGGGTTTGGGGTGTTTACCAGCAAGTCCCACATCTAAGAGTGTAAAGGAGGGATGCTGGGGGCATGTGCTAAGAGTAGGAGAATAGGGAGAATGAAGCATCCTGGGCGGGGTCTATGGGTGATGAAGAAGGCTTATGGCCTAGGTTAGTGGCCTCCATTGCACTTGGGAGGGACACTGGCGTAGACGTCATAATTTTGACTAGAGGGGGCCAGCGTTCGCGCGGCCAGGGGCAGACCCATGTGTGTTCACCTGGGTGCAGGCAGTAAATTTTGAAAACCCTTTTAGAGGGATATGGGTCATGCACCCCACTTAAAAATTCTTTCTTGCACCCCCCATTTGAAGCTCATCCTTAAAATGCACCCACCCAACATCAACAATCGATAAATCCTCTCACTCTCAATTCCCCTAAATCGAAAGCCCTTGTATCTCTCTAGCCCTTCTCCCTCTCCCTCTCCCTCTCCCTCTCCAATGTCTATTGGAAACTCTTCATCAACGCACCAAATCAATAGTTCTTCTTTCTCCCTCGCTCCCTCTCTGTTTCTCTTGTGCATGGTTTCAAGTCAACGACTGACGAGGCTCAAAACTTGCAGTCTTACATATATAGAGACATAGAAGAGGAGAAGATAGACCCAACTCCAAATAATACTCCATGCTTCGTATTTTTTTATTTTACTATTTATTTGATGCAATCGCTGTCGAGTTAAAAATGATTTGTTCTGATTTGTCCTCTTAAAATAGTGGATCTGGAATGGATTAAGCTTCATTTATTTTTATTTTTTTATTTTTTTGTTTTTTTGTTTTTTGAAAATTTTGAGTTCTCATGTGTTTCCTCAATTTTTTTTTAAGGCTTTGTTTTGGATTATGTGAAAAGTGGTTTGATTTTCACACGTCCATAGTGTAGAGGCATTCTGATATCAAATGCAGTTGATTTTTGAGTAATATGTTTGTCGATGGGGCTGGTTGTTGTTTGTTAATATTATATTAACCCAGAAACAAGCCCCTTAGAAATCAGAATTGTAAAATGTGGTTGGTGCTAGTATTTTGAGATCTTTGTTATTAGGAGTACTGCATTCGTCATCTGCTAATGGGTCCTAATATTTATGCAATCACTCAAGGCACCAACTTTCTGTACATTATCTGCTTCTTTAGGAGCAGAAACTAAATTTATGGAAGAAAAAAAAAAACCTAACTTTCTGAAGTCTGAGATCTTCTAGTATTCTCTGTGAAGCAAATGATGGCATTTATGTGAAGAAAGTGTTAATGTGAAAAAAAACCTAACTAAGTTTTGTAATCATTTAAATGCAATATATTTTCTCTTTTGTCATTATTAATGTGAAGAAAGTATCACAAAATAATATTTTTGGACTTTTTCAATTGTCATCGTTCCGCACCCCTCAAATGAAAATCCTGGGTCCACCACTGTGCGCGGCCCCTACCAATTTTTAATTTCAACCATTAATTCAAAGGGCCCTCATTAGGATACAAATTGATGGAATATTTGGATTGAGGTGGTTCATCAGCAATGTTGGGTGCCAAATAATTCACATGGTATTAAAATCATTGGATAAGTGTGTATAACCTGATTTGGTAAGTGGTATCTATCAAACTCCAATAAATGAATTGTGCAAGTCGCATTGAATTTTATTTATTATATGTAATTTCTATTTCTAAGCAAATGTCCTATTCATCAAAGGGGAAAGTGGGTAAGAATTGATAGGATTTTATGTGGTCATGATTTGTCCATGTTCTAGACACGGGGATTGATAAAGGTAGCCTAATGCTTTTTATTAAAATGCAACAAATGCCCGTATAATAAGATATTATTTTTATATTTACCAAATAAATTTCCTCAAATAGATCTAACTGAATCAGATGTATGGACTTGTCTTACCAAACGGTCTATTTTTAATAATATCTATTTGAAACAGACTATTTGAAATAAATCAATTCCAAATAGATTGGATTTGCCAAATAGGCCCTAAGTGTTATTGTATTCCGGTCACAAAAATAAATCCACTTAAAAAGTTACTATTACTTTAGACGTAAAAAAATTGAAAGTTATAATCCTCTAATTAAAAGACTAGGGGGTTATATCAAAGTACACAAATTTGAGATTCCCTCTTCTGTTTTAAGCAAATTCTACCGCCAATGGGGATCGGGACCATCATACTATGGGCCGTGGGTGCTAATGGTGGTACCACCCATTTGAACTATGTATGGTACCTTCCCGCCCTTAGAACCATTATGCAGACCTAGAGAGAGAGAGAGAGAGGCCACATGAAAACAATACCCAAACATATTTCTAGTCTCCCTTCTCAAGAGAACTGAGAATTGTTCAAAAAAGGGGCTTTTGGCGATAGGTCCTTCATCATTTGCTTTTATAATCTAAGGTCCACGGACTTTTTTCGTAGTGGCAGCAGTCCTTTCATGAAAATGACCATCTGAAAAAGACATAAATGCCCCTGGACACGTCAGCATAAAGGATTGCTTCGCTTAAAACCATTTCAAACCCTTTCATTGAAACAGAAACCACATTCATCCCAAAAGCGAAACAAAAAAAGAATCAAACTGCAAAAACCTAAAGTCTTCTTCGATCGATTGGAGAGAAACTGGTTCGACTCGGTGCTTCTCGGTTTCGATCTGTGCAATAACTCTCCGGAGAAGATGAGAAGAGTTGTAGAGGAGATCTCTGATGGGCCACATAGACTCGTTGGAGTCGGATAAGAGAGAAGTAGTCTAGGTTCTTTGTTTTGAAGAGTTCCAAGCACTGATCTCAAGGGTTGTAGAGTTTCGCATCTCTCTTGTCTTGGTTTGCATGATCAAAAGCACATGACCTTTTCTCCCATGATCTTGACACGTGGCAGATAGGGAAAGAGATAGGAGAGAAGTTGGCTTAATTCAAGCCAAGCTACAAGAAGAAGATAGAAAAGAGGAAGACGATGGTTGAGCTTTTGCACGTGATCGGCTGTGATGCCCAGCATCCACTCAGTCCATATGCCAGCAAATTTGTGTGGGTCCAGACTCAGATAAATTTGTGTTGGTTCAAACTCAGATAAATTTGTTCGTAAATCAGAAAAGTTGTTCAAAACTCAGATAAATTTATCTGAGTTTTTCTAGAAGTTTAGATATGTTTGCCGAAAACTCAGATAAATTTATCTGAGTTTTGCATCTAAAACTGGTGCTTGAATGGCTGAGAGAGAATTCGCCAATGTTTTCACAGATTGTAGGTAATCAGTAATGGGTGATGCACCTTTTTGAATTGTTTGTAACTGGTTGTGAATAAGAGACTTCTGTGCTTGAGACTGCTGCAGATGAGTCTGTTCAAGAGAGAGCCAAAGTGAACGGGCAGTTGTGAATCCAATAGCCTGAGGGGCTACGGTCTTGGCAAGAGTGGCATTGATGCAGCTGATGACCAATTGATCAATGCGAGTCCATCCTTCAAGGGCTGGATTTGGTGTTGCGATGCTATCTACAGAGATGTTGGCAGGAGGTACTAACTTAGTACCATCAACGTAGCACATGAGACCAGTGCTTTTCAAGATGGATTCCATCTGATATTTCCAGACTAAATAGTTGGTGCCATCCAATTCAATGGAGACAAAATTGGTAATGTTTGTGATAGGGAGAGTTACTGTGAGAGAGGAAGAGGAAGAAGAAGCAGAGGAGGCCATGGTGGTTGAATGACGAGATCAAAGAAGAGAAACGGACGTGAGTCCTTGTAGGGCGCTGATACCATGGTGGCGATGAAACGTGCTCTGCAATGTTACTCCACAACCATGGAAATGAAAGGAAAATGGAAGAAATGAGAGAGAATAAGATGGGAGGAGTTCTCTGGGACAACAAGGAATAAGAGAGAACTTGGCCTAGGAATGAGGGTTGAAAGGGGCAAATTAGTCATGAAAATATATGACGTGGCATATTAGGGACCTTTCACCAAAATATCTCCAGCTGTCTGGACTAGAGACATTAGAGAAAAAGTTGTTGTCCTTGATGCCTTAGAAGACCGTGCGCAGGGACCTTTGGTTAATTTACCTTTCAAAAAAAAAAAAAAAAAACAAAACAAAACAAAGAGGCCTAGGATTCTAGAAAAGACTAATGATGTGCAGAAAAAAAAAAATCTCAATGTTAGAAAAGAGGATGTCGTCGGGTGCCTATTATGAAGAACTTCACGGATTGGCCCACAAAACTTTAGATTTTGTGATCCAACGGTTTGGACGTTTTAGCAAATATCTTAAAATCTAAAAGGAATCAGCGGTTGATATTTGAATTCTCAGCCGTTTTGGGATGATGAACGGTTTGGATCTTGATTGTGGGACTCATGAAGATTAAAAAATAAGAAAAATTAATGACCCTATCTCACCCTCCCTAAACATTGTAGGACATTGTTGCACTGCCATTCTGCGGTTCTGTGCACTTTCAAAATCTGATGGGAGAACATGTAACATGTGAAATAATCGCATGGGAAGAACGTGGAAAGCCTTTCTTCCATTTTCTGCAGTCCACAAAAGTGGGCTTTCCATGAATTAAAGAAAGTCAGGTAGAAATCCACGGCGCTGACGGTTGCCAAACGTGCTTTACATGCCAATCAAGCATAAAAGGATTTCTAAGGAATTCATCTTATAAAATACTTAAAAGGAACACAAAGGCTGGTCTCATAAATTCAGTCACACTCCCACCATCGACACATAAGGTACATCTCTTATGAAGAGCGTGTTCTCCTCATTAGCGAATACCAAATTATTAGGCAATTTTATATATCTATAAATTGAAGTATCGATTAGCTTGCACATCTCCATATCAAACTATTTTAATTTTTAACAATGTCCTAATAAGTCTCATATGACACAATTCACAACTAATTTGGCTTATCATAGGCACCGCATATACCCCAGCGCATAAATTTCTAACCCATATTTTTCTTATGGGGCAGCCACTCTCCTTTAGCCATATATTTTTGTAGCCACATTAGCATCTTCAGTACATTTTAGCAACACGTTTCTTTTCTTCCAGAGAATTCAGTATTTCCCTTCTCCAAACGAAGTCTGTCATGGGCTTATTTATGGAGGGTGACTTCTATGAAAGAATGCATCCCCCCACCAAAGCAGAGCTTTCCTCTATGTAAGGGGTGGGTTAACATTTTGGGATGTTGTGGCAGCTAATGGACGACCTCTTTAAGCTTGACCCAAATTGTATATAAAGTTTTACTTCAACTTTTAAGCCTACTCCAAATTGAGAGGATACAAGGCATGGAAATGCAAACTGTAGACTTGTCCAAATACATTCAAATTCAGCTGAACCAACCAAATACATTCTAATAGTTTTCATCATAATACCACCACAGAAAGTAACCAAAACTACAAACAGCAAAACTCATATTCAAACACAGCTTGCATAAAAAAGAAAAGGGGGCTTCATATCCCTAACCACAAGCAACATTATAACACTAAGCAATAAGGAAGGGCAAAACGGTCAACATGAAAGCTTCATAGGTGAAGTTGGCCGAGCCTGAGTACGCAATGTCCTTTTCCTTGAACTTCTCAGTGAGTCCCTGCAGTCCCAAAATGAAACAAAATTAAAATAAAATTCCAATGTTGATGATGTGTTGGATCCACTCAAAACATTTCCAAAAATATTTTTGGAAACCCCATCCATCAATGGTCAAGATAACCAAATCATTTGGCCCACCTACATTTTTTTTTTCTCATTATATATTGACCCAAATACCATTTTTTTCAGCTATGAATATATTCTTGTAGTAAGTAATAACAAAGGCCAATGTTTGTGAAATAAACTAGTTACCTTGACAGTGAGGCAGCACCTGCATGAGTAAGAAGAAAAACAGGGTCAGTTATAATAAAAAAATTTCGCTTTGGTAAATACTCACGCCCGCACATCCACACACTACATAACTAGCTAACTGACATGGACGATCAAGGATTGATCCCCAATCATTCTTGTGGAAAGGGAGATGCCTAATTTTTAAACAATGTAATGTATGTATAGGTTTTTCGATTGAACCAGAAGAAAAGAAGCGGGTTTTCATAGATTATTCTATGTGAAACTGTAATGGCATCTGCTTAATGGCTAAGGTACAGGGTATAGTCTTCTTGCCATTTTTCAGCCAATAATGTCACATATACCATGACAATATCACAATAAAAACAAATAAAAAAATAATAAGGTTTATCAATATAATATTATGACGAGAAAACTTCAAGAAAATATCGCAACAATATCATCAGCAATATTTGCAACATGGGTAAGGTTGGACCCATGTCCAACCTGACCTCAGACCTGACAAGATCAGGTCTATAATAATAATATCATGATATGAAATTTTCAGTAAAATATCAATATCATGATAAATCCAAAATATCAGCAATATTTGCAAGATGGGTAATGGGCTGGGTTGGACCTGAGACCTAAGCAGATCCAACTTGAAAGATGTTGCTGACCAGTCCCAAGGTTAGACCCAATGGTTCAGGTCTGGGTCACATTCCAAACTCCATGATGCGACAAACCCAGATGCTGTGATGATAGAAACATAAACCAAACTATAAAAACACATTTATAATAATTATGTGTTATTTAGATTATAACCCTTTACGGACCCAGACCCAATTAAACATAATCAGGAAACTGAGTGCAGGCAACGATCTTAGGTAGATATCTGGGCCCGAACAACGATAATATGGACGGGTCCAGTTCAGCTCCAGGTCCAGCGAAATCTATCCCATATGCAGTCCCCTTCCCACTATTCTACTGTCCACATAAGAAAGAATTAAATCTCACTAATCAAATGTTAAATACAACAAAATTAAATAGAACATGAGAAGAAAGCAAAGGGATTTGAAGAAGACGTACTCAATGAAATTATCATATTCGATCGCCTTGTTCGTCCCTGAACTTTTATCATACTTGGAGACTAGCAATTCCAGAACAACAGGAGAAACTGAAAATCCAAGGCTCAGAAGAGCTTCTCGGAGCTCAGAAGCATCGATCTTTCCACTTCGATCCCTGTCAAATCTCTCAAAAATCCCCTGAAAATATATAGTACAATTCAGACCACATGAAAGAATTGGTTGATTCATATGAAGGAAACCATGATCCATTGAAATGATATATACCCTCCAGTTCTGAAGACTGTAAAACACAGAGGTGAACTCCTTTGGGCCTGTATGGGTAAAGAAACACAAAGGTGGTTAGATTGCTAACAAGAATACGTTAGCACTATGTTACAACACCAACTAGATGAGCTACAAAGTACAGACAACTAGTAGCTGTTGAGGACCAATTAGTTTTTTCAAGTGGGCCCAGGGGTCCTAGATTCACATTCTGGATCTGTGGGCCCCTGCTCCAACTGTGAAATGGGTCAAAATTCTCCCATTTGTCTTTGGGCGTGTGTGAAACAAGCCTGTTTAACATGAGGTTTGGCTCGGGCTTCTATTCCAAAGCCCATGCTGTATGATAGGAGACTCTGTTCATCGTTCAAGTTGACCATAAAGGACTAACAGTTGTGCATTAAACTTGGACCTGACCCATTTATTAATCAAGTTGAAAGTTGAGATTGTTAGGTTTGGTCGGAAGGCGGAGAACACGTAATCAGGTTTTGTTGGTTATGAATCCCTCCAAAGCTTAATCATTAAGTGATTAACAAATCAAATTATAAATATCAACTCAAACACAGAATTATCAAATAGGGGTGAATTGCCCACCCTAATTTACCTAGTAAAACTCTTATTTAGTAAGATAAAAATGATCTTTGGAAATGTGACCATATGAACCTTCACTAGAGGACACTAAGATAAGGACCAAAAGTCACATTAGTTAATGATCTCGATCGCCTATTCATGGCCTTTCCAAAAATAATGACCATGGGTTTAACAAACAATAACGAAATCAAAGTTAGTTACAACGCAGCATTAAGGCCTAAAATCCAAGCTTATCACTTCTTGCAAAGTCCTGTCCAATTATAAAAGTAATTAGGCTTGAACTAGAATGACTTACGCTGTGTGCTAGGTATGAAAATCCTAGGAATTCTAAGCAGGGCCTTTTTATTCAAGGATCTGGAATTGAAGGTGAAGATCTACAAATTGAAGCTAGTCTAATTATTAGTCGGAAATAATTACCCAGTGAAAAACTTAATCAAATCCCAGAAAGTGAGGATCTCATTTGCCTTTATATCCTTCACTCCTTTAATATCTCTTTGTTAAAACCTATGAAGTCTTAGGGACTGTTTGTTTGCATGGATTTGAATAAATCAGAAACTCATGGTCAAATGGCGGCAACAAAGGATTATTAAATAGATGAGAGGTGAAGGATATAAGATAGAGATATACATGGGACGTTTACTTTCTTAATATTTGAATTGCTAAGATAGTGGCTGAGTATTTATTTTCCATCTCCCCTTGTTCATCTTCTATTGAAAGGGAGAACGTTGATGATCAGTTTTTTGATAAATGCAAGCCTTTTGAATTCTTAGGAATTCAGTCAAATGGATCCACCGATAGGGTGTGAGTTGGAACGAGAGAATAGCTGTGATGGGATCCAGGCATCAATCATTAGTGGCACATTGAGTGGTAGTCCTTTTAGATGTAGCATCTCAAATTCCTGCACTAGTGATTATGACCCGACTTTGTATTAAAGGCAGATTCCCTGAGAAAGATTGCTAAAAGTTTTTCTTCTTTTTCTAATATCACATATATTGAAAAAAAGGGAGAACATCCTACCATACTAGTCTCTTAGGTGATAGGTGTGACATTTTCATTTTCCAATAGAAGAAGATTAATATTCCTACTTGTTAAATAACGAGGTTTCTCAAACTTGCAAAATCTCTTGAGAAAGATATAATTATGGCCCTATTTATAGAGGAATTCATATCTAGTTTTGACTAAACAAATTGTTCGTGGGTCTTAAGGACACATTTGTGTGGCACCTTTTCCCTGGAAAATGCATGGAAAGTGCAAACGCTTTTCTGCGGCGTTTAAAATTACACGTTTGGTGCAGCTGCTTTTCCTCAAGGAAAACCTGAAAAGTGAACTAATTTTTCTATGATTGTGTAAAAAACCATTTCCGATGGGAGAGGTCGGAAAAGATTTTTTTGTGAAAAATGGAAAAAAAAATCCGCATAAATGGTTTTATGCAACGCCGCACAAACATGCCCTTAAGGCAAGTTAGTGTAATATCAAGGATTTCGTGTTCTGTGAGTTTTCCTTTCTGGTAGACCTGAAAAAAACTATTCCAACCACTGCCTAAGGAACAATTCTCCGCATGCATGGGGAAAAATAGTTTATTTTCTTCTTTTTTTTCCATGTGAAAAGGTGTGGCGCGACACTGTAGAAAAGCAGTGAAAACATGTGGAAATCCTTTTCTGCTACTTTTCCTAACATTTGTGCTGTTATAAACAATGTGCCCTTACAGGTAGAAAAAACAAATGAAGAATACTTGCCACAGTACAAATCAAATACTAGACAGTTTCCTAATCAAGTCTAATTTCCAACCTTTTGGTTTTCTGCTCACATGAATATCTCCTATGACCCATCTACATGCGGATTAGGGCTGTCAAAATGTCACACGACCCGTTAACACGACATGAACCCACACGATATTAACGAGTTTGGGTGACCCCTTAATGGGTTCGAGTCGTTAATGGGTCGGACTCGTTAACCCGTTAAATTAATTGGTCGTTAACGAATAAAGCCGGTAACCCATTACGACCCGATACAACCCGCCAAAAAGCCATACTGCCAAGTGTGCATCACATTACCATGCAAAAATCAAAGCATGGGTGACATAACTTTTATTCAGTGGAAGATGCACTTAATCAGAAGAGATACAACATTTACTTAGAAAATGGGCCTAGCCTCAAAACATAAAGTATGGCTCCATGATTTAGAAAAGAGATACTTTTTAAGTTTAATGAAATTTTTTTTTTCAAATTAACGGGTTTATGGGTCGTATTCGGGTGACCCGTTAAATAAACGAATTGGGTTCGAGTTTGATTTTTTGACCCGTTTTCTTAATGGGTAGTGTTCGGGTTGAGGTGATTTGAACCCGGATTCGTTTGACCCGCAACCCGAATTCGTTAACAAGACCCGTTTGACAGCCCTAATGTGGATGTCACAGTCAGTTATCACCTTTAATCAAGGGCCCATCTTCCCCTAAACGACTAAAATAGCATGTTAGGAACGTCCTCATGTGAATGTTTCCACGGGAGAAAGTCTCCCACATAAAGAATGCTTATTATTAATGACTAAAACAGTACTCTAGAAAGGATACCTTTTCCATACAATATTTATAACATGCAACAGGTGGGTAACCAACCCAACAAATCAGAGGAAAGGTGTCTTGACTCAGAACATGCAACGAGTGAGTCAAGATAGCAAAGTCACGTACACTCAGGACTTCTTTACGAGAGAATGCTTTTTCTAAGCAGTTGTCTTATAATATGATGCAACATTAGAAACAGAGATTACATTTGAAAGACCATCATGGTTGTGCAAAGTTGCCTAGTGATGGGACATGGGCCCACTATCTCTGTCTTATCCTAATGTTGATAAAGTTGGACGTACCCACATCAAGACTTCTTTTATCAGTCATCCACTAGGCAGAAACCTGATTCACATGCCTCCTTTTGGGCCTGTTTCTTTATAAGCATTTCTGACAGGAATTCAGGCTGTCTGTGAATTCTAGAATTCCTGTCAGAAATTCAATGTTCTTTTGGTGGAATTCTCAGTATTCAAGGCAGTCAGAATTTTCAAATACGAAAATAGTGGAATTCCAAAATGCTACCCCCTCCAAGAGCATTTCAGAATTCTGGAATTACAAGAAGTTTAGTTGGAATTCCAGCACCCAACACCATCTCATTGCTCTCTGAATACTGTGATCAATTATGGCGATTGTACGGGGGTTCTGTGGGACTTGTTGGACCTATAGCCCCACTTTCCGACACCCAGACCCATTAGCCCACTAGTCTGTTGATATTTACATCAATCGTGACCTTGCAAATCTTATGAGATCTTGTGTGATCCATTCCTTTGATGGCTATCCAATCAATTAGACCTAGGGACGGTCTATTTTGAGAGATGAAAATGTACATGTGCGGTACTACCTTCTTTTAAAACTTCAGCTGTCTATTGCTTGGTAGGTAAGTGTAGGAACATCGATGACTATGGATATATATTGTTGGATGTGGGGCTTGAACTCGGCCACAGGATCGCAATTCCTTGGCAGGCCCATTGACTCAACTCCAACTCAACCTGGTAATTTTGGGTTTAACATTTTCAAACTAACTGATCGTACCTACTAAAAAGTTGGCCCCATATTTACAATTGCAAGAATTGGGCCCACGTAGTTCCTGTCAAGATGGGCCCATATTTAGATTTTTAAACTTGGATTCCAAGCTTTAGTTTCCAAAAAATGGTCTCATGCACCATATACCTGAGGTGAGTCCACATTGTAATTCTTACCATTTGGTCCCAAATTCACAATAACAAAGGTGAGTCCCATGTGCTACAAATACAATACATAAAATGTGCACTTCCAGTCAAGAATTTATGTAACAATGAAACATGGAGTTTATGGAATTCAGGAATTTAAAAAATTCTCAGGCAAGAATTCATATAGTAAAGAAACGAAGAACTTTGGAATGACAGAATTCAATAGCATTTCAGAATTCTAGCATTTGAAATTCCTAGACAGCCTCTAGACAAGAATTCCAAGAATTCTAGTAAAAAAACAGGCCCAAATCTGTTGCATTTTCAGGACACCGGACCCACCATGCTTTCTTTCTCGATAATAAATATAAAATTGTAGGGGTAATTGGATCCAAGTGAGCCAATGGATCACCACAATAATTTGGTTTCCCTGGGTCCTTCACTTTGGACCCAAATCCAAACTATGGGTTATATTTTAATCTTTTATATAAATTAAGCATTTCTCGGACTATAATTTTAGAAAACAAAGGCCAAGATTCATAAATGAGGGTCAAATAATCTCATCTTTACTAGAAAGGGAAAATTATCAAATCATCCATCACTCTTGCAAATCAAATCACAAAGGAAGTAGTCATTATCAGTATAAATTTCCACCTCATATCGTTCAACCGTCACCACTTCAAGAACCCTTTCGTTCAAACCCATCTTAGCATGAGTTCCTAAAAATTCAATTCCAAACAAATAAATTGAAAATCCAAAATCTTGACCCTTGATGGATGATTGATTGGGTTAAAAAAGACCATGCCCATGGATTTAGACTCAACTCGACCAAAATCATCAGCCCATTAGATCTGAATAGATCGTCAGACCCACTTCGCGCGCGGCTTAACTACACACACTGTCTCTATTTCTTTGAAATAGCCCACACCGCGTACAACGCGGAAAACGACAAAGTCTACATCCGCAAGTCAAACCCGTTAAGAAGAATCTCGACCGTTCCATCTCGCAGTATCATCGCATCGATCGGAGTGCAACGCTGCAGGCGCACGTAAGACCGCCAGCTGCCATTTTCTGCTAACATGCGCCCTTCTGGATGCCTTGTAATTCCCAATTAATAGAAAGCCACGCCCATTGGATTCTTAAAATAGGTTTAAAAATTCAAAGGGCCAAAGGGTGAATCGAAAGACATGATTGGGAACGTTTGCCCCAGAAAAGATGGGAAAAAGAAATCCAACTTTTCTGTACAATTGTAGAAAAGTAGGTTGTTTTTGCAATACTGTGAAAAAGTACAGTGTCTATGTTACACAAACTTCTCGATAAAGTGAAAATGTAAAAAAGACATATATTCACAGTTCGCATTTACTAAATAAAGGTGACATGCGGTTCATCTCTTACGGTACCACTAAGTGGGGCCACCTTATGACTCATCAGATAAACTATACATGCAAAAGCCCCTATAGTCACTAATCACACAGATAGAAATTAATCCGATAGCTAAATTAAATGTTAATTTTTATTATTTAATATAAAAGCGTTAAACTTATAACCAAGGTGAAATGGATAATGGTATTAGATTAATTTCAAAGTTAATATAGATCTTTCTATTCCACCTTGTCCCATCATTTATCCCATTATCTGTCGAGTCTCAAGGTGGGCCCCACTCAGCGGCCTTAAGATGGTAACGTTTTGAGATTTTCACCTTTGTTCCTTATTAAGAACATAGTTTCAAGCTTTTATTTTCATACAAACAATCACCGACCCTAACAAGATTTCATTTACCCTTCGGAACTTGCAAGTTCCGTAATATGTATGTAACGCCCGAAACAACTGTCTCGGTGTGTGTATTATGAATTCCTTTTTTTTTTTTTGTTTTAATCGAGCCGTCACAACGGCTCACCCGCTATCTCGGCTGCCGACACGTGATAGAGCCGTCACAGGATTAACAGGACCATCTGCCCGGCGGGACCAGTAATTAAATAGGCCTGGGATGCGCACGTTAGAACCGTGCTAGCATGCGCACTTGCCGCCACCAGCACAACCGACTTGACTTTTCCCCCATTTCATAGTACCAGATATAGCAAGCCAAGAAAAACCCACTTCCAATTTGGATCTCTAGACTCTAGACTCTCTCGAGAGAGCTTAAAAAAGAATACCACAAAGAGGAGGAGAAGAAGATTTGGGGGATTTGTAGGGTTAGTAAATGGTATGATGAGATGATTCTTACCGATCTTCCTGGTGTTGGTGTTGGTGAAGAGGTACATGAGGAGATGAACAGTCCTGAGGCTAAAGGTCTGGTTGTAGGAGGAGAGAGCCCTCTGCAGCTCCTTGTCGTCGATGAAGCCGCTCCCGTCCTGGTCAGCCATCTGGAAGCACGACACAATGCTCTGGTCCGTCCCCGGAGGGAAGGCCGACGGGACCAGAGCAGCGAAGGGGCTACCGTACGCCGGGGGCGCAGGATAAGCAGCAGGAGGAGGCGCACCGTAGCCATGCTGCTGCTGCTGCTGGTGCTTGTTTTCTTTGCCCTCCTTTGGGGGCTTCTCTCCGCCCGGTGGGCCATAGGGCGCACCGTACTGGGGTGGCGCCGAGCCGTAGGGCTGGGCAGGTGGGGCGTAGGGGTTCGAGCCGTAAGGCGCACCGTAGCCTGAGCCTGAGCCGGGAGGGTATCCTGCCATTTTTTTGCCTTTTTAAGCAGAGACTCAGAGAGAGAGAGAGAGAGAGAGAGGAGGAGGAGGAGGCGAGGTTGGAGTTTGGAGGAGAAGGGAGAGTTATATAGGTGAGTAGTTGGGGAAATGCACGAAATGGAAGAGTAAATTACATGCGTGCCACTTGATGTTGAGGAATTTGGAGCCCACCGAGGCTCAGACCCTGCATCTTCTTAGTGACTCTTACACCTAAGAAAGGAGGGAGGGGAAGTCCGGAGCTAAGTTGCACGTGGGTAAACGCTAAATTAATTACAGGGGATTTTATCGAAAAAAGTACTTAATTTGATCAGTTACGCAATTAAATATTTTAATAAGTGTAGTATTAATTAGAGTAATTGGGTGCGATTTTTATTTTTATTTACCAAAAGAACACATCGTCGACGCCGACCTTATTTACACTGAATAAGGTCGGCGCCGACCTTACTAATTAAACTTTTCATGACAAATGTTAATAAAATTTCTAAGTCCCGGTCAGTACCGACCTTATTTTACACTTGAATAAGATCGGCGCCAACCTTATTTACACTGAATAAGGTCGGTGCCGATGCAGATATTCTATTTATAAGTCACGGAGTTGTAACTTTTTATGACAAATGTTGAAAAATTCTTAAGTCGCGGTCGGTACCGACCGTACTAGTTAAAAATAAGGTCGGTGCTGACGCAGGTATTCTATTTTTTAGTCACAAAGTTGTAACTTTTTCATGACAAATGTTGAAAGATTCCTAAGTCCCGGACGGTACCGACCTTACTAGTGACAAATTTTATTACAGCGTTGGTGCGGATAGATGAGCAATGTGGAATGGGGACTTCCCCCATCAAGTTTGAGCAAGTTCTTTCTATTTAAATGCATCCATGCAGTTTGAAGACGGATATTATTTGAGTCATATGGAGACACGAATTTACGACCTTTTGATGCCAATTACAGAGAATCCAAGTTTAGAGAGCCCAATCGCCGGTCACCTAATTCGAATTACAGAGAACTTGATTCATACAGATATTTGCATTCAAGACCTTCCAATTCAAATTACAGAGAACTCGACTCAAACAAGGACCTGAATTCAAGACAACCCAATTCAAATTACAGAGACTCCAATTCAAATTACAGGAAATCTGATTCAACACATAGACCATTCAAATTACAGAGAATTCTATTCATACAGAGACCACAATTCACAACCTCATGACCCAAATTTCACAAACTCCAATTGCCAGTCATCCAACTCAAATCATGGAGAGTTCGACTCTTACGAAAGCTACGGCAATGCCACAAATTCATAGCAGCGGCCGGTGACTCCCCTTCGAATTATGAAGACAGACAGGATTCTGGGGCGGCTGCAGCTGCTTCTCGATCGGATGCTTCTATGCTAGCCCACTGGCACGGCAAAGACTACACGAATGGTGCTCGTCGCGCTCTACCCTGTGGTGAAGGAGAGCTTACAACTCTATGCAAACATTTGCGATGTGTTAGCACTCTTGCTTGATCAGTTCTTCGACATGGATTACCCCGACTGTGTCAAGTAGGGTTGTAAGCGGTCGGTTTTCAGTCGGTTTTACGACATATGACATCCGGGCCGAAACTTTCGGTTTTACAATTTTACAATAACCGAAACCGACCAAAGTACATATACTGGACATTGGAAACCAACATTTCGGTTCGGTCGGTTTCGATTGGTCTTCGGTTATCATGTGAACAATGTGATGCCATCAACTTTGATATAGCTGGAAATTTTCACCAAAAAGAACTGATGTGAACAATGACTTGTTATCATGACTTAAACTGGATATAATACATTTGATGCTCTAGATATTATCAGAAAGGAAATGCAAGATATTAGTCCTGATTTCTTTGTTAATAATATAACAAAAATACAATTATTATTATTATATGATGCCGATGAAAAGAAAATGCAGATGGCAAATTTGCTCTGCTAAGTATATCACATCTAAAAGCATTTGATCCATAGTAGTAGTATGGTATCTATTTACTTAAGTTGTCTGGAATTTGATCAGAAGTAACTGCATTTACATGGAACTAGATGTGCATGGTTACAAGGAGATGGATTCACATCTCTGTTTACATGTACTGCCAGTAATAGGAAAATCATTCAAGTGAAACACAGGCGACCACAACAGAAAAAATTACTCGTCTGCTGAGGCTTGCTTACAACAGTAACAGTTGAAGAATGACGCTACAGAGAAAGAAAAACTTATATAGTCAAGTACCAACTGAATTTATTGTTTTATAAACAACTATTCCACACAAGTTGACCCACATAGCAGCCAATTTAAGAGGATCAATACTCAATAGCGATAGAATCTAGCCCTAGTGAAGAAGCATGACTTTAGTGAAGAAGCATGACTTTAAACAGATTTTACAAAATCTGGTGATCCATCGGCCATATTGGGTGGCCGATGGGCTTGGAATTGATGAAGATAGGAATTAGTTCTAAAGTTAGCAGCAGCAACAGCAGCATCATTCCAGATCCAGATCCAAAAGTAATGGAATGGGATGATGGGATCGAAATCGAATGAACACACATGATTAATTGTGAGCGTACCTCCAATGGCGATGTAGGGGATGCGGTGCTCGCCTTTGATGTAGACGACATCGGAGACGATGCCGTAGAGGGGCTTCCCCACCATGGGGAGGTTGGCGGAGTTTGGAGGAGTTGGAGCGTGGAAGGTGCGACCTTCAACCCGTCCTTGAGGAAGAAGTTGAAGCCCATCCATGCGAAGCACCGGAATTGTCACGTCCCCCGAACCCGATTAAAGAAATAACCGGATCCGAAGAGTGAATTTTAGGACTATTTAAAAATTTTATCCTTTGAGCCCACGGATCGTAGTCCGCGGTGAGGATTTAATATTTCCAACCTCATGTGTCACAATAAGTGTAGAGTTAATACAACTCTAGGCATATAGGATCTCAAGCAATGATTAATAAACTCTCATTAATTAAAGTTGCAAGAAGAGTAAACAGAACTTCAAAGTTAAGTAATTTATTACAATGGCCAACCCAATAAACATGGCCAATCAAAGAAACAGAAGTTAAAATAAGAAAAGGTCCAACGAGAGAAATAATAAATGAAAGATAAATCTAATGAAACCAAGTGTATCTCTCTCTCGTGCCAGGATATGATGACGCTACTCTACGTCATCGGCACGCCACTCTCGTGCCTCCTCTGCTGGTTGGAGATCCTCTGGGATCTCCTCACCTGCCTGCTCCTCGTAATAGATGTATTCACCTGATGTGTCTGCACACCAAGGAACAAAGTCAACAACATGTTGAGCAATAGATATACAAAACATAATAAACACGACATGCATCAAGTATAGAGTAATGACAGGTATAAGATCATATGATTACAAGAATCTGAAGCTAGGCATAAAGCGAGATTAATATCTGGGAACAATCAAAGAAATCCTAGCAATCATCAAACATAACCACTATCCATGCAAATGCAAGCAAGAAAAGCAAGAGGGAGACTCCGAGGATATCCTATGCCACCTCCCGGGGTACTAGTAACAATCCCCTTGGACTACAGATACCATAGTCCGGCTCCAGTGGGATCCTAGCTCCCTGTCCTGGGAATAGCAGCACGGTCCTAGCCCGCTCCCAGCTATTCAACGCCATGGATGCCGTCCTACGCCGACTGCCCACCCCGACAACCGGAGTAACCAATTCGTCATTAAATCCCAAACTGCAGATGGCCATGATATGCAAATAATAATAATGTGGTTTTGACTCAAGGATAGACAAGACAAGCAAGTCTGGCTAGTTCCATGTACAGACAAGATCCTAGGGATTATCTTATTCAAGACAAGCAAGCCACGTGATAATCCCCTTCCATTACTAGCCAGTCATGTTCATCAATACAAGACACGGGTTCCTATGGTACACTCTAAGTCAAGTCCAAGTCCTATATTCTATAAGAATTTATGTTTCATAATTGATTACGTGTTTTATGTCAAGAGAGTGTACAAGGAACATAAACAACGGATACAAGTCAAAGTCAAGGAGGAATTACAATCCAATCCTAAGTAAGTGGTGTCATCCCTATATTCCCCGTATTCTAACAGAGTACATGTGAAAATTGGATCAATGATGCTTTTATGATTATTCCTTGGTGTACAATCATGTTGAGCATCATTAAATTCAACTCCATGTGCATTCAGTTACTTTACGTGTAATACACGAATACCTAGACAACCCATCAAATTCACACCAAGCCACGTGATTCGATTTCAATCCCATTTATGGTCATGTGATAGTAAGTTTATGGTTTCTAACCTCTAAGGCCCAAACCTAAGTTAAACAGTCTTATTTCCAATAAAACATGAGCTGGATCAATAATCCAAGTATTTACATCACTTTCCGACCTCCGATAACGATGAAACTAGAACCATTGGATTCTACGTCTCAAGGGCTTTCCAACGATATATTATACTTAGAAATCCAACGGTCGGATTGAAAGTTACAGGTCTTCGAAGTTTTCAAGTGCTGTCAGAAAATTACCCTCCGATCGATCGGACGTACTGTGCGATCGATCGGACCTGAACAGCATCCAGTTAGTGCATAGTCCGATCGATCGGACGTATTGTGCGATCGATCGGCACTGTACACCTCTCAGTTAACACACAGTCCGATCGATCGGACGAACTGTGCGATCGACCGGACGTACTGTGCTGTAACCCGAAAATGAGTTTTCTGTCCCCTTTTTCCTCCAGCAAAACCATGGCAAACCTGCATAAAATGAACCTCCTGCTCCCCAATCATCACAATCATCATCCTCATCCATTCTATCAAATCAACAACCTCCAAAGCTACCATTTTAACAATTAGTACAAACCAAATATTTCCAAAAACCTAATCTATCATATAATTCCAAATCAAAACATAACCACAGCTTGGAATTTGGGTATTCTAACAAGAATTCATTGCAATCAATAGAAAATCATACACACATGTTTAAATATAAAATGTATATCTACTTGCCTCAACCAAGACGAAGATTGGAAATGGGTGAAATTTGAGGAGAAGCTTTTCTACCCTCAAAATCACAATCTACCCCAATCAAACACAACCTAATACACCAAGGAGAAGAAAGAAAGAAAAAGAATCAAGATCGGACCTAAATCTAACCAAAAGGCATAAGATTGAAAAAGATGAAGGTGAGAGAATGCTTACCAAACTTACACCGGAAGCAAGAGGAGATCGCAAGGATAAATCCTAGCGGATCGGATCTCCGAATGGGGTCTTCTAGGTTAGGGTTCCGGGCTTGAGAAGGAAGAAGAAAAAGAAATGGTTGCTGGGTTACTTTTGTTGCAGAGAACGAAATGGAATTACGGCAAACATTCACTTAAGAAGACAATTAAGGGGAAAAGACCGAATCGCCCCTTTAAGCGGGTCCGGTGAAAGAACGGACCACTTGAAAGGTTTCTGATCGCCGGATCGCGACGAATCAAGAGACAAAAGTCATCAGAACGGCGAGACCTTTCCAACGAACCCAAAAAATCACGGCGTCTGGAATATTTCGGAAAAACACTCAATTTTCCCTAAATTGCAAACTACCCCCCTGCTATGTTTAAACGAACTCGGAATCAAACGAAACTTCGCAGATACTATTCTAATGCTAAAAGAAACTCGCTCATAATCTAAACCCACTTAAATATCTAAAATATAATTAAATAAAATAATAACAAATTAAACGGGTCAACGGGCCGAGTTATTGGGCCCAACTGACCCAGTAAGGTCACAGACCTTACAACTCTCACAAATAAAAAGAACATTTGGTCATCCAAATGCCTAAACATACCTCATCTGGAAAAAGATAGGGGTACGCTTTCTGAATCTGCTCCTTCAGCTCCCACGTTGCTTCCTCCGGACTGTGGTTCTCCAACTGTACTTTAACCCATGGGATGGTCTTGGTACGCAACACTACCTCCTTCGTGTCGATGATCTGCGCTGGCCGCTCCACGTAAGTGACATCTGCCTGAAGCTGAAGGGGCTCGTGCTGCAACACGTGGGTGGGATCTGGAATATATTTCCGAAGCATTGAAACATGAAATACGTCGTGCACACCCGCTAACTCTGGCGGTAGCACTAGACGATAAGCCACGTCTCCAATCTTACTCTTAATCTCAAACGGTCCCACAAACCTCTTGGCAAGCTTCCCTTTCTGTCCAAATCTGACAACACCTCTCATCGGAGACACTTTCAGGAAAACCATATCCCCCACTTGGAACTCTAAAGGTCTCCGCCTCTTGTCCGCATAACTCTTCTGACGATCCCGTGACTCCTTCATTCGCATCTGGACAACTCTGACCTTCTCACTGGAATCAGCAATCTCTGCGGGGCCATGAAAACTCCGAACTCCAACTTCCTACCAACATGCTGGGGGTTCTGCATCTCCTTCCATATAATGCCTTAAATGGTGCCATACCAATGCTTGAATGATAGCTGTTATTGTAGGCAAACTCACAAAGAGGCAAACTCTCATCCCAACTCTCCTTGAAATCCAAAACACATGCTCTGAGGAGATCTTCCAATGTCTGAATTGTACGCTCTGACGGTCCATCTGTCTGAGGGTGGTAAGCTGTGCTAAACTTCAACTGAGTTCCCATCGATGACTGGAAAGTAGACCAAAACCGAGAGACAAACTTAGTGTCTCGATCGGACACTATGGACTTAGGCACTCCATGCAACTTGACTATATTGTCCCTGTAAATCTTAGTCATCTTATCCATAAACTGTCCAGTCTTGAATGGCAAGAAATGGGCTGATTTAGTCAGTCTATCAACAATCACCCAGATATTATCATTGCCTTTCTTGGTGTTCGGCAATCCGGACACGAAATCCATAGTGATATTCTCCCATTTTCACTGTGGAATCTCCAACGGGTGAAGTAAACCAGGAGGCTTCTTGTGCTCTGCCTTAATCTGCTGACAAGTCATACACCTGGAGACAAATTCTACAATCTCCTTCTTCATTTTCACCCACCAATAGTGATTCTTCAAATTCTGATACATCTTGGTACTCCCTGGGTGAATAGAATATCTGGTGTGGTGCGCATCTGTCATCAACTCTGACTTGATGTTTTTACATCTGGCACACACAACCTATCCTTGCAGTACAAAACTCCCTCTATGAATCTGAACTCTGGCTTGTCCTCCACATGGTCAATGATTCTCTGTAGTTCTGGATCATCCTTCTGGCATTCCTTGATCCTGTTAACTATCTCTGGCTCCCAAACTCCCATAGTAGCAACTAGGACATTCTCATTAACTGGCCAGACTTCCACATCCATATCTCTGAATTGCTCCATCCATCTCCATTCAGGCATTATACAACCACTGAATGCTGCCTTTCTACTGAGAGCATTTGCTACCACATTCACCCTTTCAGGATGGTACTTGATTGGAAAATCATAATCCTTTATGTACTCCATCCATCTCCTTTGCCTGTTATTCAGATCACCCTGTGTAAACAGGTATTGCAGACTCTTGTGATCTGTATGCACCTCAAATCTCTCTCCATACAAATAATGCCTCCACAACTTTAATGCAAACACCACTGCTGCTAACTCCATGTGTGGCATACTTCTTCTCATGATCTTTCAATTGCCTCGATCCATATGCTATCACCTTGTCATGCTGCATGAGAACACATCCCAATCCTACTCCTGACGCATCTGTGAAAATCACAAATCCTCCACTTCCAGCGGGTAAGGCAAGTATAGGTGCTGTAGTCAATCTGGTCTTCAGCTCTTGGAAACTCTTTTTACACCCCTCCGTCCATACAAATGGAATATCCTTCCTCGTCAACTTAGTCAACGGAGATGCTATGGTAGCGAATCATTTCACAAACCTTCTGTAGTAACCTGCAAGTCCAAGGAAACTACGAATCTCTGCTACATTCCTCGGGCTACTCCAATTGACAACTGCTGCAATCTTCTTGGGATCCACTAGTCAGTCATTCCTTAGAGATAATGTGGTCCAAAAATGCCACTTGCTCCAACCAAAACTCACATTTACTCAACTTAGCATACAGTTGGTTATCCCTCAAAAGCTGCAAAGAAGTTCTCAACTGATGCTCATTGATGGACCGCGCTCCTGCCCGGTTCTACCGAGGTCGGCGGACATGGGAGTCCGTCGGGTCCGACCCTTTCGTAACCGGGGGGCAAGGGCGTGCATCAACATTTCTTTTTTTGTGGGTGTGCCAGATTTTCTAGTTTACTTGGAATTGCAAGTGGTGATCCGGAGATCAACCTTCGCAAGTAAAAAGGAAATCAACTTCTTTCAAGTTTTCCATTGCACATATATTTAAGAAAAGAGACATTTTCTTGATTTGCCGTGAAAGGCGATTTTTTTGGCATTTATAGCCGATTTTGGCGTTTATAGCCGATTTTTGGCGTTTATAGCCGATTTTGGCGTTTATAGCCGATTTTACAATCCTTATCAACAATGAAAGACAAGAATTGTGATTTTTGTCTCTTTTGAAAAAATACAAACTACAATGAAAAGCAAGAAAAGGAGGATCTAACTTCTCAGGAGATTGTGGGGGACTCGTTTAGATTGACGGTCGCAAGCCATATGTGGGCTTCGCCATCATCCATGCAGATGAGAACAGAGGATGCTATTTGATTCGCTTGGCTTGGCTATAACCTCGGGTTTTTAGAAGACAAAGACCAAAGGAAGGTCCTATGTCCAACAAAAAACCGAGTAGACGGGCTGAAAAGCCATATCTAAGCCATTGGAGGCAGGAGGAGAAGGCAAGGACCTTGGGGGGGAGGGTACCCCCCAAGGGACTTTTATCACCTTGTTGTGGTGGCCGGTGTTAGAACTTCCGCAGAGTTTTCTCTCTTTTTCCTTTCTCTGGATTTCTGTGCTTTTTTCTCTGATTTTTCTGATGCTTTCTGATTGTTTTTTCTTCTTGGAGAGCCCTCCTATTTATAGGCTTTTAGGTAGCCTTTTAGGTGGGTTTATGGGCCTTTATTGTCATTAAGCCGCATAATGGGAGGAGTTACAAAATTGAATTGTTTATTTTGTAACTCCTTTTTCTTGGCTTCTGATTGGCCGGAGGAGATTGAGGGCATTTAATCGCCTTTAATCGCCATGATGGGAGGAGTTTCATGGTTTAAATGCCATGAATCTCTTGACTTGTAACTCCCGAATGCTTGCTTCTGATTGGGCCGTCCAAAGAAATGGATTAATGACTGTAATAAAGCTAGTCAATTAATCGCATTAAGTGGTCGCCGAGCAGCTGAAGAGTCGCGGGCCGTGCCACGTCTTTTGGAATTCTTCTGTTGATGATCATCGATGGATCTTCATGTAGATCGACATCAGATGACCATGTAATTTCAGGTGCTTGTTGCCAACAGCGGGTCGGTGCCATCTGTCCTGTCGATTTCTCGATCGGTCGGGTGGAAAGCACACTTTTTTTGGTTGACCGAGTGGCGATCAATACTGTCTTTGATACTCTTGATGATTTACCCGTGTTTTGGACGGATGTCAGAGGACTTGGTGTCCCAAAAGCATGAATTTTGGAAAGTACCAGAGGCTGGGCCCTTCGAATCGCGAAAAAACGGCGAAAACCGGGGTTTCCGGGGCTTTCCCGGCGACCCCGGGGTCCATGGTCGCCGGCGACCCTGGCCCAGGGTCGCAGGGGTCTGCGACCCTGGGGGGTTTTTTCCCCCTTTCGTGTCCCGTTTTGCGTCCGTTTTTGCTTTTTTCTGATTCTTTTTTCTTCTGTACTTTTCCTTGACATTTTGACCATTTATTGGCCTGATTTCTTTGTAGGAAACCTGATGAGAATCCTTGCATTTTATTTTGCAAAGTTTCCAATTTCCTGAGAAAGCCGAAGACTTTGTCGCGCAGAGTTGCCGATTTCCCGTCAGAAGCTGAAACTAGGTCAAACGATGTCGGAATGACCTGAAATTTGGTGTGAAGTCTCCTGAGCAATAAATAAGATCAACCATAGGCTTTTGTTTGAGTTTCGAAGCCGTTTGGGGTCCTATCACCTGCAGACTTGCTTTTTATCGCGATGAAGATGTCGCGGTTTGATGTGTGGTCAATCGATGTCCGATTGACTTGAAATTTGACAGGGAACCTATTGGAGTCATTTTAAGATGATCCATAGGTTCTGTCTTGGAAACCATGGTACCGGAGAGCTTTTGTTGCCGAGAGCTCCTTTTCGGCTATCGGAGAAGCGAAGTTAGGCCAAATGATTTTGAAATGGCCCGAAACTTCTTGTGTACTCCTCTTTTGGCTGTCTGGAAGAATCTTGCAGTTTTTGTTTGATTCTGACAATATTTTATTTTTGGAAGCAACATTGCCTATTTATGGCAGGTTGCGACTTCATGTAGCTCTTTGGATCTTGAAAAGGCAAAGTGACATTTTTGGTGTCAACAAATGCCCCCTCGAGGTACAGCGGCGAGTTGCTTAACTTTTGTAGTCGATGTGCCTCGAAGAGATTTTTTGAAGGAGAGCCTGTGACTTGACCAAGAGTCTTTGAGCAGTCTTTTTTTTTTTTGGTATTTGTAGCCTTTTGAGCTTCCAGGGGAATTTTATGTGGTGAAAGGGATCACGTACCATCTCGAGGCAAAGTTTTGAAGATGACATCAGGGATGTGGATTTGGGTTTTGACCTTGTGACCTAACAGGCTATATATGGCAGGTTAGGGGGTCGGGTTTGGTTTTGATCGTGTGACCCAACAAGCTGTATGTGGAATGTTGGGGGATCAATTTTGGTTTTGATCTTGTGACCTAACAGGCTGTATGTGGCAAGTTAGGAGATCAGGTTTTGGTTTTTGGTTTTGGTCTTGTGACCTAACAGGCTGTATGTGGCAAGTTAGGGGACCAGGATTTGGTTTGATTTTTATGAAATGTCAATTTCAAGATTTTGGCTCAATTTGGTAGATGAGGCTGGATGGTTTGATTTTTGGAAGCTCATGGGGCTTGAAATTTTCTTTTGTATGGTCCAATCAACTCAAAAGAGGCATGGAACCATTTTTGTATGCTCTTGGTAAGAGGGATTTCTCTTTGACTAAAAGCCCAAAATTTTCTTTTTTTTTTTTTTTTTTTTTTTTGTGCCTAGGTGGTCAAACCTGGCTCATATGGGCTAACCCATGGGACCTTAAGCTTTTGAAATGGCTTAGATCTCATATGGTGTCATTTTTGCAAAGAATATCCAAAAATATCTCATTTGGATAGAGAATATCTAAGAATATCTTTACTTGGAGAGAATCTCTCATGATCCCTTTATTTTTGGGATAGAATATCTCAAGATATCTTTCTTTTGGGAAAGAATCCGTCATAGATTGATTTTTGGGAGAAAATCTCTCAAGATCCCTTTATTTTGGGATAGGATATCTCAAGATATCTTTCTTTTGGGAAAGAATCCGTCATAGATTGATTTTTGGGAGAAAATCTCTCATTGATTTCTTTTTGGGAGAGAATCCCTCAAGATATCTTTCTTTTGGGAAAGACTCTTTCTAATTTCTTTCTTTTGGTAAGGTTACTAATTAGTAACACTTACCTCTTTCTTCTTTCCTTCTTTGGTTTGCTCTCCTCTATAAAAGCAAGGAGAAGGTTGGATCTCTTGCTCTTATTACTTTCTTTTGCAATAATCTCAAGAGGGCTTCAAGACCAAGAGCTTTTCTTCTTCAAGATCTTCAAGAGTTTTCTTTTTCTTCCCCATCAATGGCTTCAAGTAAGTTCTCCTTTTTTTCAAGAAAACTTCATTGTAGGAAAAAAAGTTCTTTCTCTTTTTTGTTTCTTTCTTTTCTTTTCTTCTCTTTCTTTTTCTTTTTTTTTTCTTTTCCACGTGTTTTCCCCTTTTTTTTTTTTTTTACACGTGTTTTTTTTTTTTTGCTTTCTTTTCTTTTTTTTTTCATGTTTTTTTTTTTTTTATTGTGTGGGCCACGTGGCCTGTGGGCCACGGCCTGTGGGCTAGCCCCTCTTCCTTTTTTTTTCTTTTTTTCTCTTTTTTTTTCTTTCCCTCCCCCTTTTTTTTTGAGAGAGTTTCTTTTCTTTCTCTTTTTTTTTTTTGTTTTCTTTCCCCTCTTTTTTTTTTTAGAGAAAGTTTCTTTTCTTTTTTTTTTTGCTCATCATGATAATGCATTTTTTTCGCAAATCTAGATGTTCATGCATGCCTTTAATTTGTAAATTAAATTTGTAGCATGATGTGATTGCATACCTGAAAGTTTTTGCAAATTTGGGAACTTGGAGCTCGCAGTGATGTTGAGCCCTTCCTGATTTTGCGGAGACTTTTAGGTTTCGAAAGTTTGGAGTTTCGGAGCTCGCAGCGATGTTGAGCCCATCTTCAAGCTTTCTATTTCTTTCGGGATAGTTCCTTTTCTTCGGAATTGCCCCGTCATCATGTCAAAATTTCGCCAGATTTTTTTTTAGCGAGATTCTGTCATTTTGATGTTTGATCTTTTTCTTTTCCATCCTTTTCAGGTGGTTCCTCCAGAGCGAACAAGGGTAAAGAGCCTGCTACAAGCGTACCTCGTCGATCTTCTAGATCCTCTAATCCGGCCGTTCAGCAGGCTTTCGAGAAGGTCCAGTATGTTGAGAGAAATCTGGAAGAGTGCGACTCCCTCAACAGAGATGAGATGAGGCAGCGACTGATCACTCTCAAGGGAGAGGAATTCTATAAGATCATGGTAAGCAGTCGTCCATGGGTGATGGAAGATCAGAGCATTTTGCCCAAGCCTACCTTCTTCTTTGGTGATGCAGTCCCTGACGACATTACATACCAGAGGAGATCTTTTCAGTTTTCCTTCACAGCAGATGGTGAGAAGAAGACTGTTACTACCTGGTCGATGTTTGATCGCACCGTCTCGATTCTGAGCCTTGCCCCCACGTGCCCCAAGAGGGAAGATCCTCCAAGCTGGGTGAGAAGGACAAATGTAATCAAGACCGGGGTTTTTGTTGGCGGTTCTCCTGGATATACGGAGAGGTCGCCTGTTGACATGGACCTGTTGATGCCATCCAGCGGCTACCAGGGCTCTGATTATCCGTCGGTCGATTTGAGACCGGTGGGCCTTGGTATTTTCAGTGGTGACGGCAGCAATTGGATCAAGCCTTTCCGACTTCGTGGCCGCTTCAATGCTGACTCCGAGTGGAAGTCGTGGACTGATCGCGTCCTGCTGATTGGTGGCGCCGTTTTGAAGGAAGCCGGGATTTTTGATGCGGTCCGAGCTTTTAGGGAGACCGTGATCTTTTCCGACGAGGCCTTCATGGCTATGCTGGAGTCGTTCCTCCCTCAAACCAATACCTTCGTTGTGACGAATGGTGAGATTGGTTTTTCTTTGAAGGAGTTGAGCGCTATTACCGGATTGCCCATCCTCGGCAAACTCTATGAGGAGTTTATGCCGATTGACAGCGTCCTCGAGGGGCAGTCTGAGGAGTTCAGGCTTTTATACTTTCAGCTCGTCGCCTTCTATGATTTTTTGAAGGAGAAGGGGGGTTCGAAAGTTAGATCCAGCAGTTGGAAGAGTTTTTGCTCTTCATTCCCCAACTTTTTTGATAGTAGGGAGCCTTCTGATAGCATGACCCAGGAAGCTGGAGCTCAGGATCCAAAGAAGATCTTGGTCATGCAAGAAGAGTTGAGAGATTTCTGTGCAAGTACAAACGCCATATGTCCTGACATTGCACTGCGGAGAGATCTCGCTGTTTACCTCACTTATTGGCTTGGTGAGGCTGTATTTGCTGGAGGAGATGGAACGCACATCAGGCCGCATTGTATTTTCCCGGCTTGTCAGATGGCGTTTGGAGAGCAGCTTGCTTTGGTGCCTGCTCTTTACTCCTATCTGTGTACCGAACTGCAGGCTGCTGCTTTTTTGGTTCGGCTTGGGCTCCCCATGAATAGGGTATTTTCAGCCCATATCTTTTATTCGTGGTATGTATACCACTGTCCTGGCTTCCATCGGCTGGGTGCTGCACAGGATGATGATCCTCTGATGATTCGACTGGCTAAGGGCAAAGCCGCGTCCGAATCACTTTTGTTTGCCCGCATGAGGATCCGACGGTTCAGGGACGTCGAGATGGGGCAATCTTCAGTAAAGCTTTCTCCGGAGTTGCGGAAGAAGGCTTTTGATTTTGGTGCCTCCCGAGACTCTACCAGGGCGGGGTCGGGAAGGCATTATTCCTTGACAAATGCAGAGAGAGAGTGGCTTTTCAGCATACGTGTCGGCACGATGGTGTACCGTAGACATCTTTTCGTCGACATCCAGCCGTATGTACCCTCTCGCTTTGCTTTGCAGCTTGGCTTTTCTCAAGGCGTTGTTGGAGCGCCTTCAAGCATGGTGAAGCGCTTTGGAGGCTTACAGGACGGGAGAAATGCATGGGCTTTCTATAGTGCTGAAGACACTACAGCCATGATTTCTTATCCTGTGTTGCTGACTTCCCGGACTGCCGGCTTTGCGAAGTGGTTCGCGGAGAGCTTCTCGGCATATCGGGGACTTTCCAGGAAGGAGCTTGATGTGAAGCTGGCATCTGGAAAGGGCCTTGGAAAGTCGGATGGCATCCGGCGAGAGGAAGTTTGGTCCTTCCTTTCTGGAGAGAAGCACAAGATAGGCTTTCTCGGTGACCAGGGCGTCATCGGTTCTGAAGCTGTTCGAGAAATACCTGACGAGGCTTTGGAGCAGCTAGAACAGGAGGAAGCCGAACTTGGCGCTTGGATGCAGGCGGCACAGAGGCAAGCTTCCGTGGAGTCTACTGGCAAGAGCAGACCATCCAGTGATGAGTCGAGTGGGAAACCTGACTCTGACGGCGGGGCAGGTTCCTCTAAGAAGCGAGCCCGCAGAAGTAAGAGGAGGAGGAGTCATCATAGTAGCAAGGGGCAGCATGAGGGCTCTCCTAACTTGGAAGTTCCTCTTACTATCAATGAGGATGTGCCAGTGGATGCTACGAGCCTCCGGAGAAGAGAAGCCGAGAAGAAGAGACCGTCGGTGAAGGTATGATTCTTCCTTTTTCTCTTTCCATTTCTTTTCATGGGATTTTTCCTTGTTATGATTTGCTTCTTGTTTCTGCTTTTCTTCTCTTCTTTTTTTTAGCAGAGGAAGACTTGGTGATGCCTGAGGTCCCAACCGATGAGGTGGTGATGGATCCTGTTGAGGCACCTGAAGAAGAACCGAGGGACTCTGGAGTAAATCCAAAATCTCCAATTGGTACGACTTCTTTTGCTCTTTTTTTTTGTTTGTGACTTGGCTTGCTAACACATTTTTTTTGTTGCCAGCTGACTTGCCGCAGGGTTCTGATGACTTTGAACCATCGATGGACGCAAATGTTGATGATGCTTTCGATGAGTTCATGGAGGAAGAAAGTGTTCCGCCAGTCGTCGAAGAAGGTATTTTTTAGTTATAACTCTGATAATGATTTTCAAACAGGGTCATATTCATACCTTTTTGTGTTTCCTTTGCAGGTTTTGAAGTGGCAGAGGAGGATCCGTTGCTTCCAGAGCAAGAGATGCCAGAGGTTGATCCAGAGGTAGAGATTCCTGGGACCAGCTCTGACAATATTGAGGAGATTCCTCGCGCTGAGATTCCTTCCCGAGCAGGAGCAGCTTCAGCTGGAAAGAGTTCTTTTGTTACTCTTTCAACAGATGATGACATGAGTAGCCGACCAACGGAGTTGGGCGAATCCTCAGCTGGGCCATCTCTTCTTTTTGCGAAGAAGGTGGTGGTGCGAGTTGTGAGCTCTTGGATTGAGACTCTCTTTTCTGGGCACTTGGAAGTCGGATTTGGCATGATCCAGCATGTGCAGGAGATTCTCAGCGATGCTGAAGAGGCTGGTCTGGATGTCACAGGTGCCAGGGCGATCGTTGATAGGATCATTGCACTGGGTGACAAGTGGTTTGAGACCGTGAGTTTGGCTGATGACCAGTTCTTCAAGGAGATGTTCCTGGACCCTGCTGATAAGGCTAAGTCTGACCTGGATGAGGCTACAGAAAGCAGGAAGGTGGCAGTCCGAAAGAGGAATAAAGAAGAGCTAACCATCATCGGGCTGACACATGACCTTAACATCCTTGATAGGGAGGTCGATGAGGCCAGGAAACGTCTTGAGCATCTGCAGGCACAAGTCGCTGCCAAGTGGACTGCCATAATAGAAGCTCGCGACAGGGAGAGTGCCCTGATTCACCAGGTTGCAGATGCCGAACGGGTTCTCAAAAGGAAGTCTGATGAGGATGAACAATGGCAAGCTGCTCGAGGTAAGCTTCCTGGTGTGAGAGAAGGGGTACAGCCCACTCCAGCATCTCATGGCAAGTTCCTGAAGAAGCGTGCCTTGGAATCCTTGACAGCTGAAGCTAAAAGTCTGCTTGGGGAGCTGAACTCTTGGCTGGAGACCATTTTTGATTGAGCTCCTGTATATAGAAACCATCCTTCTCTCTTTTTTTTGGTACCACTTGTATTTTTTTTTGGTACTTATTTTTTGTAGTGCTTGTGAACACTCTTTTTTTTTTTTGGTACCACATGTATTTTTTTGGTACTCTTTTTTTTTGTAGTGCTTGTGAACACTTTCTTTTTTTTTTTTGTTATCCCTACGCTCACTTGAATCTTTTTGTGATAAAAGTAATTGCTAAATGGGATTGATCAAAAGGTTGTCATTTTGTGAAAATCTTTTGTCAAGTGATTGTTTTGGCATGAAAACCAGGTTTTTTGTTTGTGGCATGGAAGCCAATTTTGGCATGAGAGCCAGCTTTTCTTGTGGCATTGATAGCCGAGTTTTTTTTTTTGTTGTGGCATCTATAGCCAATTTTGGTGGCATTGATAGCCGGTTTGTGGCATTTATAGCCGGTTTTGTTTTGGTGGCATTGATAGCCGTTTTTGTGGCATTTATAGCCTGTTTTGATGGCATTTATAGCCGGTTTGGTTTTCAAAAAAATGCAAGTATCGACTAAAAGTCGCCTCCCTGCTGAATGTTCTTGCAAGTATCGATGGAATGTCGCATCCTTGCTCATTCGGTTGCGAGTATCGATGGAATGTCGCATCCTCGCGGATTTGGGTGCAAGTATCGATGGAATGTCGCATCCTTGCTTTTCAAAAAATTTTGGTTTTGCGGGTACTGACTTGATGTCGTTTCCCCACGATTTTTGAAATTTGTGGTTTTCTCGAACCTTTGGGTTATGGATATCAACTGAAATGTTGCGTCTCCCATGGTTTTTTAGGTTTTTTCGAACCTTTGAAATTTGGGTTGTGGATATCAACTGAAATGTTGCGTCTCCACAGTTTTGGATTTTGCAAGTATCGACAAAATGTCGCTTCCCTGCGATTTTGGAAGTGTCGAACGTGGTTCGCTTGCTTCCGATTTGTGCGAGTATCGACTAAGCGTCGCTTCCTCGCGGTTTTTGAAAAAACCATTTTTTTTTTGTTTAAAGACACGAGGGTCATAAGTTTTGACCTAAAACCATTTTGGCGGTAAAAGGCAGGGTGGACTAGGGCGGAAATCCCTGAATCCGGATTTTGTTTCAAACCATGAATTTTGGGTTCAAGGGTTGAAAATTTTGGTCAAGTTAGGGAAAGGTTCCTAAACTTGGATTTTTTTTTTTGAACAATGAAACGATGAAAGTAAGCATTGTTTTAGATTTCTAGAAATTTCAATATTTGACATGAAAATTCTGAAAAAGGGTGGGTTTAGCGAGCGTGTACCTGGAAACCGGTTTTGGCCGTACAGGCATTGCTCTTACCCAGTTGGGTAAGTCTTCAAGGGTAGTACCGCTTTAAGAACTTGCCATTGATGGGCAGCATACATCTGTCACCTTCCATGTTTAGGAGTGCGTATGCGCCATTGGAGAAAACTTTGTCGATGACGTAGGGTCCCTCCCATTTCGGCTCAAATTTGCCTTTGGACTTGTGAGCGAAGACCATTGGTCTTTTTACCGCAAGAACCAAGTCATTCTTTTTGTAGGCGCGTTGCCTGACCTTTTTATCGAAAGATCCTGCCATACGTGCTTGGTAAAGTTCAATGCTTTGTTGAGCTTCGAGCCGTCTCTCATCGAGATTGTCCAGCTCATGGAGCCGCAATTTGACATTGCTTTCTTGAGTCATGTCATTTTGCAAGGATACCCTCAAGGAAGGAATTTGTACTTCCAAGGGCACGACAGCTTCGCATCCATAGACCAAGGAGAATGGTGTGCTATGGGTTGGTCCTCGAACGGTGGTTCGATAGGCCCACAAAGCTTCAGACATTTTGTCGCTCCAGTCTCTTTTGTGATTAGAGACCATTTTTTTGAGGATTTTGCAGAGTGTCTTGTTGAAAGCTTCTGCTAACCCGTTTGCTGCCGGATTGTATGGAGTCGAAGGACAGCTTTGAATTTTGTATTTGTCGCAGAACCTGTAGAATCGATGATCCCGGAACTGTGGTCCGTTATCATGGACGAATCTTTTGGGTATACCGAAACGACAAATGATGTTGGTGCGTAGGAACTGAAGGACTGATGAGGTCTTCATTTCGTTAAACGCAAATGCTTCTGACCACTTGGAGAAGTAATCCGTAGCGGCGAAGATGAAGCGATGACCTTTGCTTGAAGGGGGAGAAATAGGACCTATGATGTCCATACCCCAGGCTTCGAAAGGCCATGAGATCGCTGTAGGATGCAGCCATTCTGGAGGCATGTGAATGTAATCTCCATGAACTTGGCATTGTTGGCAGCGCTTGGCAAATTGCATTGCGTCAGCTACCATGGTAGGCCAGTAATATCCTAACCTTTTTATCTGATCATAGAGCTTAGGTCCAGCCTGATGAGCTCCACAAAGACCAGCATGAACTTCTTTGAGTGTTTCTTCAGCCTCTTGTTGTGACAAGCAGCGTAGAAGTACTCCGTTGAAGGATTTCCTGTAAAGGATTTTTGAAGGAATATCCAAATGGAAGCTTGGGGTTCGCCTTTGGATGCTTACCCGTTCTTTTGGATCTTCGGGTAGGATTCCGAACATAATGTAATCAATGAACGGATCCCTCCAGTCGCCAATTGAAGTTTGAAGGATTGAAATCCGACTTCCTACCACTTGGTGGCATTCAGCAACTGCTTGGTGTGTGTTAAGAGGAGGAAGGATTCTTCTTTCGCACACTGTGACTTGCATGTTTTCCCCTTCCTGGATTGCCATGGATGCGGCAAGTCCGGCTAGGGCATCTGTACGTATGTTTTCACCTCTACGAATGTGGGTGATGTGACAGATGTCAAACTTTTGCAGAAGTGATTGTGCCTTGTTGTAGTAGGGCAACAAATCTGGCTTCCTGACTTCAAATTTCTGATTCATCTGGTTGACGATCAGTTGAGAGTCTCCAAAGACCTCCAGCATGGTGATACCGGATTCGATGGCGAGTTCCAATCCTAAGATCAGAGCTTGATATTCAGCTGCATTGTTTGTGCATGGTTCCAGTAGCGAGAAAGCGTGTGGAATCACGTATTTGTCGGGGCTAACAAAGAGGATGCCAACTCCCGAGATCAGCTGTCTTTTTTCATTTGTCCTGGTTGCACCGTCAAAGTACATGTCCCAGGAGGCACTTTGTGAGAAAGTCTCCACATTGTAGACTGGTTCGTCGGGGAGATCATCTCTGAGTGGAGAATCTTTAGGCAATGGATGCTCTGCGAGGAAGTCCGCTAGAGCTTGCCCTTTGATTGCTTTTTGTGGTACATACCTAATATCAAATTGTGACAGAAGGATGGACCATTTTGCCAGTCGAGCATTGAGAGAACCTGCCTTTGTGACAAGGACCTTCAAGAGGTTGACCCTCGAGACCAGGTAGACTGTGTTGGAAAGCAAGTAGTGACGCAGCTTTTGTACGGCGAACATCACTGCAAGACATTCTTTTTCGACTGGAGAGTAGCGATGCTCTGCACCTACTAGCATGCGGCTGAGGTAATATAGAGCAGCTTCTTTTCTTTGATCATTTTCTTGCGCAAGCAGAGCTCCCAAAGAGTGATCAAGGGCTCTTGTGTACAAGATGAATGGTTTTCCAGTGGTAGGAGCAGCTAACACTGGAGGTTTTGTTAGGTATGACTTGATGTCTTGGAAAGCAGCTTCACAGTCAGCATCCCAGACAAAGTTTACACCTTTTTTCATCAACCGGGAGAATGGACGGCATTTCCCCGAAAGATTGGAGATGAACCGTCTGATGTAGGCTAATCTCCCTTGAAGCCCTTTGAGTTCTCTCAAGGTTCTTGGAGAAGGCATTTCTAGAATGGCTTTGACTTTTATGGGGTCAAGCTCTATTCCAGCTTTCCGAACTAAGAATCCGAGGAACTTACCCGACGAGACGCCGAAGAAGCATTTCAATGGATTCATTCGCAGTTTGTGTTTGCGAAGCCGGAGGAAGACTTCTCGAAGGTTTTCGAGATGATCTTCTTTTCTTTTGCTTTTGACGGCGAGGTCATCAACGTAACATTCAACCGTCTTGCGAGGAGGCTCGTTGACGCGTTCTTGCTCTTGTTCTAAAGCGAGTCGCTGCAAGATCCTTGCATATTCTTCAAGATCAGGCATGGGAGCCGGATCTTCTTCTTCATCATCTCTTTGTGGCTCAACATTGTTGATTTCCACTGGAGTAATGAGAGGTGCTGGGTCAGCAGCATTTTCTTGTACAGCCTCTTGGTCTTCTTCATCATCAGACCAGGATCCTTGTGGCTGTAGGGGGTTATACCAGATTACTGGCATAAGATGAGACTCAGGAACCCATTCTTCATCGGAGAGATATTCTCCTGTTTCAAGGGACTCCTCCCACTCATCTGTGTAGTTGGATTCGAATCCATCATCGGTGTCGCTGGATTCGTATCCATCAATGGAGAATCCAACTACTGAATTGCAAGAGTATGATGCCTCCTGCATGGCTTCTTTAAATTGAGGTGGCATGAAATCACTGAGAGTGAATTTCCTTACCCCCTTTGAAGTCTCTGGAAGGGATGTTTTTGTTACCTCCAGTGAAGCGGTAGAGGAAGCCTCTGCCTTTTCTTTGACCTCTAGTTTTGGCTGGGTCTTCTCTTGCCGTTTGAGCTTGAGGAGATGTTTCCTAGCCTGCCTTCGCTGTTGAGCTGTAGGCTTTATTTTCACGACCTCCCAATTTTCATCTTCCAGGAGATCGGGATGTACCCATATCGGTTGTCCGTCTGGTGTCGGGTAAGGAACCAGTTCCTCGGACGCTTCGATTGAGTTTATCACCTTGAAGGAAGTAGTGATCTTCTTCTTCGGTGATCTTGATGTTTGTCCACATGTCACCATGTTGACGGAGGCAGACCCATAGTTTTTGTCAAAGGTGATGACTCCGTTTTTCCACATCTCATTTATTTTCTCTCTCACAACGAAGCATTGATTGAGAGGATGCGAGATCATCTGGTGGTATGGACAGTACCGAGGATTGTTGGTTTTGCCAACATCACCCGGTCTTTTGGTTCAGGCAAGGTGAGCTTGCCGTTTGCCACAAGAGCCCCGAAGATTTCATCAACATCTTCATCAAACGGGTATTTCTTCTCTACTCGTTCTTTGAAGGCATCAGAGAGTTCAGGTCTCTTACCAGCAGCTTTGTTTTCAGCTTTCTTTGATGGCTGAGGAGCTGGCTTGGTCTGCACATTGAGGACCTCTTTCTTCTTTGGCTTAGAGGTTGCAATGGCGGTTGGCTCTTTTCTTGATGATTTCTGACTGTTGAGGTCTTTAATCACCGTTTCAGCTTCCATGGAAGCTTCTAGGAGTTCTCCCAGGTTTTTTGATTTGTTGCCGATGATCATGGAGCGGATTCTGGCTCTCATGTTGTTTCGGCAGATGTCGACTAGCGACGCTTGTGGCAATACATCAGAGCATTTGTATGCCATTGCTTTCCACTTGTGAATGAAGTCATATGTTGATTCATTCTCCCCCTGTTTTAGGCTGCACAGCTGAGCCATAGTAGCGGGGTGATCTTCACCTTTGAAGTGAGTTAGGAAGCGTGTCTCTAGCATGGCCCAGTTTTGGATTGAGTCCTCAGGCAGAGTGGAGTACCAATCGAAGGCCGTACCTTTTAGGGTACTTGCAAAGAGGCGGATCTTGAGTGCATCTTGATCTGCGATAGCTCCCGTCAGGATCTTGAAGTGGATGACGTGCTGTCTGGCTGATCCTTTCCCCGTATATGTTTGGAGAGTAGGATGCTTGAATTTGGTGGGGAACGGGACCGAGTCCATCCATAAGGGATATGGTGGCTTGATCCCATGCTCCTTGAGTATATCCTCTTCTTTTGCTTTGGCGAGGATACCGTCTACGTCCTTTTTGGTAAGGGCGCGTGACTCATTTTCTTCTCTATTTACCTCGTCGTCTTGATGATTCGGAGGAGGTTCATTGTTCGCCTGATTTTGGAAGGCGAGGAGAAGGTTTTCCATCAGAGTTTCAATCCTCTGCTGGCCCTGTTCCAACTGCTGGATGCGGGTGATCGCATCTTCTGGAGGTGGATTGCGGGGTGGTGGCTCAGAATTTGTAGCCAAGACATTCATCCTTCGTGATTCGAACGAAGAAACTGTCCTGGTGACTGAGCTGGGGCTCATTCTTTTTGAAGAGGAGCTTGAGGAAGGATCACTCTGCTGTCCTTTGCTTGAAGGAGCAGGGGATTCTTCTGAATGTCTTCTTGTCCTTGAGACGCTGCGGGTCATCGGACGTCGGACATGGATTTTTGTTGCTGATTTTTGGCGCCTTCTGGTTTTTCCAACCATATGGACGGCAGCAACTTGGTTGGGTCCTTTCTTTTTCGACCCATTTGGGAGAGACTTGAAGTGTGGGAGGCTGGGTCCTTTGCTTCTGTAGTCTCTTTTGTCGGTACGACGCGCGGCGGCGTATACGACGAGCAATTTGAGCTTCGGTCAGCTCTGACTGGGCTTTGACAATGAAGGATATGCTCCCTCGGGCGCAGCAGCCGAGCCTGTCTTCTTTGTAGCTGGGCAAGGATAGGATGCGAACCCTATCCTTCGCCAGTTGCAGCGAAGCTTTGAATTTGTGAAGTTCGGCCCCTGTAGATATGAAGGGTCGAACTGCAGATTTGTAGGCCTTAGCAGCTGCTTGTGGAGGCCTTGTGATGCATGACTTGATTTTGGGCTTGTAGGAACAAGCCGGCTCATGCTGGGATGACTTTGAAGTCGGGTTGGAGATGGGTCTCTCTTCTTTCATGTAAGCAAGAGGATAGAACTGGTTCTCCTTGAGTGGGGCCAGGAATGCTGGCTTAGTGGATGCCTGGGACCTTCTTTGTTTTGGTGAAGGTCTTGGGGACCAAGTCTTGGGGTAGACCTGGTTGTTTGCAGGTTGAGGCTTCGTGGGGCTGCCACGGGCTTCAGGCCTTCTTGTGCTCGCCTTTGGTGTCACGGTAGTGACACGTTGAGAGGCGAGTTTCTGCTTCTTGGAGGGAGCAGCTTGTTCCTCAGGAAGTGGGAATGGTCCCAGCGTCCCGAAGACGATAGTCCGGGGAGTCGAGGTCGACCCGGAGTTCACAGAGTTGCCGAGGGAGTTGACACTTCGGCAGCTGATGGGGCGCTTGTAGGTGCGCGTGGTTTGCTTCTGTTGAAGCATGAGTTGGTGCTTGCTTTCGTCGAAAGTAATGGTTAGTGAAGCTGCCATTGTTAGTTTTTTCAAAAATTTCTGAAACAAGACCACATCCATTAGTAATCACAAGAATATAATGATCATAAATGGGAAGTTCTATGGTTTCGTCTTTTCAAATTGCTCGAGGTAGATGACCCAAACAATATGAGGAAGGCAAAATGCCATAGAAGGTACAATTGTTCTGATCGCAGGTATGGTAAGCCCGGAATGGGCATCCCAGTGACTGCTAGAAGCAATTGTGAACTTAAATTCGACTTATCGAGAAGCAGAGCTTGCTCGAGGTAAGAAGAATATAAAGTTGGAGTTACAAATGTGCCGGTCGCAATACAGTAGACCCTGAAAGGGCGTACTAGTACCGCTAGACACAAATGTTTTGAGACCGCATCTATGAGATGAGATTCTCTGTTTTGAAAGGTCAAGATTGGATTCATCAAAGAGAGCAGATGGTATTCCAATCTGAACACGAGCTCAGCGATTTCCGCGAGCGCCAGTGCTCAGAAAGAAATGAACCATGATTTCTCGGATCTGAATCTAAAAATGACGAGTTTTCTTTTGAAAGGCCAATATCGGGTTCATCAAAGAGAGCAAAAGGCACTCCAATCTGAACACGGGCTCAGCGATTTCCGCGAGCGCCAGTGCTCAGAAAGAAGAAGACCAAGATTTCTCCAATCTAAACCCAAAATGACGGAAGTTTTTTTTTTTTTGAAGTTTTTGAAGATTTTTTGAAGATTTTTTGAAGATTTTTTTTTTTTGAAGATTTTTTTTTTTTTTAAAAATCATTTTTTTTATTTTTTATTTTTTATTTTTTTTAAGATTTTTTTTTAAATTTTTTTATTTGTTATTTTTTATTTTAAAATTTTTATTTTTAAAAATTTTATTCTTGAAAAAAAATTATTTAAAAGACGAGAGAGTACACATAGGCCTCCTAACCCGGTCTTATGAAATCTTGATTGATAGAATTGCCCCCAGGTAAGGGTAGGATTACTTAATGAACCCGTTTGGAGGACCCTTGCCTAGAACAGTCAAGCTGTCTCCACACTCTGGACAAGGCTTTTCTTTGAATCAACCATGATCAAAGAACACAGTTGGTTTAACCTTAGTGGTCTATGTCTTTTTTTTTTTTTTTTTTTTTTTATATTTTTATTTTCTGAATTCATCGAAGAGAAACCATGGCCCAAAACCTTAGTCGAACAGGCTCAACATTTCTGCAAGCGCGATGAACGATAGGAACAGATCAAGGTTTCTCAATTTTGAATCCAAATTAAGAAATCTAAAATTTTTTTTATATATATATATATATATATTTTTTTTTTTAATGAACTCATCGAAGAGAAACCATGGCCCAAAACCTTAGTCGAACAGGCTCAACATTTCTGCAAGCGCGATGAACGATAGGAACGGATCAAGGTTTCTCAATTTTGAATCCAAATTGAGAAATCTAAAATTTTTTTTATATATATATATATATTTTTTTTGATTTTTAATGAACTCATCGAAGAGAAACCATGGCCCAAAACCTTAGTCGAACAGGCTCAACATTTCTGCAAGCGCGATGAACGATAGGAACGGATCAAGGTTTCTCAATTTTGAATCCAAAAATGACAAATCTGATTTTTTTTGTTTTTTTTTTTTTAAATTTTTTTTTTTGAAAAGAGAAAGAATGGAAATAAATTCAAAGAATTAGAAATTTCCAAACAAAAAATCTCATCTCATTTTTTTTTGCAGAATTCAACATAGGCCACCAATTATAAAGTAGCCAAGGAATCGAGAAAAGAAATATAAGCATAGAGCAAAATATATGATATTCAAATATTTCATTTCTAGCATCGTGTTCTCAAATAAACGAGTCCCACCGGGTGTGCCAGCTTGATGGACCGCGCTCCTGCTTGGTTCTACCGAGGTCGGCGGACGTGGGAGTCCGTCGGGTCCGACCCTTTCGTAACCGGGGGGCAAGGGCGTGCATCAACATTTCTTTTTTTTGTGGGTGTGCCAGATTTTCTATTTTACTTGGAATTGCAAGTGGTGATCCGGAGATCAACCTTCGCAAGTAAAAAGGAAATCAACTTCTTTCAAGTTTTCCATTGCACATATATTTAAGAAAAGAGACATTTTTCTTGATTTGCCGTGAAAGGCGATTTTTTTGGCATTTATAGCCGATTTTGGCGTTTATAGCCGATTTTTGGCGTTTATAGCCGATTTTGGCGTTTATAGCCGATTTGACAATCCTTATCAACAATGAAAGACAAGAATTGTGATTTTTGTCTCTTTTGAAAAAATACAAACTACAATGAAAAGCAAGAAAAGGAGGATCTAACTTCTCAGGAGATTGTGGGGGACTCGTTTAGATTGACGGTCGCAAGCCATATGTGGGCTTCGCCATCATCCATGCAGATGAGAACAGAGGATGCTATTTGATTCGCTTGGCTTGGCTATAACCTCGGGTTTTTAGAAGACAAAGACCAAAGGAAGGTCCTATGTCCAATAAAAAACCGAGTAGACGGGCTGAAAAGCCATATCTAAGCCATTGGAGGCAGGAGGAGAAGGCAAGGACCTTGGGGGGGGGGGTACCCCCCAAGGGACTTTTATCACCTTGTTGTGGTGGCCGGTGTAGAACTTCCGCAGAGTTTTCTCTCTTTTTCCTTTCTCTGGATTTCTGTGCTTTTTTCTCTGATTTTTCTGATGCTTTCTGATTGTTTTTTCTTCTTGGAGAGCCCTCCTATTTATAGGCTTTTAGGTAGCCTTTTAGGTGGGTTTATGGGCCTTTATTGTCATTAAGCCGCATAATGGGAGGAGTTACAAAATTGAATTGTTTATTTTGTAACTCTTTTTTCTTGGCTTCTGATTGGCCGGAGGAGATTGAGGGCATTTAATCGCCTTTAATCGCCATGATGGGAGGAGTTTCATGGGTTAAATGCCATGAATCTCTTGACTTGTAACTCCCGAATGCTTGCTTCTGATTGGGCCGTCCAAAGAAATGGATTAATGACTGTAATAAAGCTAGTCAATTAATCGCATTAAGTGGTCGCCGAGCAGCTGAAGAGTCGCGGGCCGTGCCACGTCTTTTGGAATTCTTCTGTTGATGATCATCGATGGATCTTCATGTAGATCGACCTCAGATGACCATGTAATTTCAGGTGCTTGTTGCCAACAGCGGGTCGGTGCCATCTGTCCTGTCGATTTCTCGATCGGTCGGGTGGAAAGCACACTTTTTTTGGTTGACCGAGTGGCGATCAATACTGTCTTTGATACTCTTGATGATTTACCCGTGTTTTGGACGGATGTCAGAGGACTTGGTGTCCCAAAAGCATGAATTTTGGAAAGTACCAGAGGCTGGGCCCTTCGAATCGCGAAAAAAACGGTGAAAACCGGGGTTTCCGGGGCTTTCCCGGCGACCCCGGGGTCCATGGTCGCCGGCGACCCTGGCCCAGGGTCGCAGGGGTCTGCGACCCTGGGGGGGTTTTCCCCCTTTCGTGTCCCGTTTTGCGTCCGTTTTTGCTTTTTTCTGATTCTTTTTTCTTCTGTACTTTTCCTTGACATTTTGACCATTTATTGGCCTGATTTCTTTGTAGGAAACCTGATGAGAATCCTTGCATTTTATTTTGCAAAGTTTCCAATTTCCTGAGAAAGCCGAAGACTTTGTCGCGCAGAGTTGCCGATTTCCCGTCAGAAGCTGAAACTAGGTCAAACGATGTCGGAATGACCTGAAATTTGGTGTGAAGTCTCCTGAGCAATAAATAAGATCAACCATAGGCTTTTGTTTGAGTTTCGAAGCCGTTTGGGGTCCTATCACCTGCAGACTTGCTTTTTATCGCGATGAAGATGTCGCGGTTTGATGTGTGGTCAATCGATGTCCGATTGACTTGAAATTTGACAGGGAACCTATTGGAGTCATTTTAAGATGATCCATAGGTTCTGTCTTGGAAACCATGGTCCCGGAGAGCTTTTGTCGCCGAGAGCTCCTTTTCGGCTGTCGGAGAAGCGAAGTTAGGCCAAATGATTTTGAAATGGCCCGAAACTTCTTGTGTACTCCTCTTTTGGCTGTCTGGAAGAATCTTGCAGTTTTTGTTGATTCTGACAAGATTTTATTTTTGGAAGCAGCATTGCCTATTTATGGCAGGTTGCGACTTCATGTAGCTCTTTGGATCTTGAAAAGGCAAAGTGACATTTTTGGTGTCAACACTCATGCTCCTCCTTAGTCTTCGAGTACACCAATACATCATCTATGAAGACTACCACAAATTGATCCAAGAAAGGAGCAAATGCCTTATTCATCAAAGCCATAAAAACTGCTGGAGCATTTGTCAATCCAAAAGGCATCACAAGAAACTCAAAATGTCCATATCTCGTCCGGAATGCAGTCTTAGGAACATCCTCCTTTTTGACTCGCAACTGATGATAACCGGAACGCAGATCTATCTTCGAAAAGAATTGGGCTCCCTGCAACTGATCGAATAGCTCATCGATCCTTGGTAACGGGTACTTGTTCTTAACAGTCATCTGGTTCAACTGTCTGTAATCTATGCACATCCTCATAGTCCCATCCTTCTTCTTCACAAATATCACTGGAGCTCCCCACGGTGAAACACTGGCCTGATGAAACCCTTATCCAACAGATCTCCAATCTGAGTTTTCAACTCTTTCAATTCTGCTGGTGCCATCCTATATGGGGCCTTCGAAATAGGTGATGTCCCTGGCTGCAATTCAATTGTGAAATCCAACTCACGAACAGGTGGCAAACCAGGAATCTCATCCGGAAACACATCCAAGAATTCTCGCACCACTGGAATCTCATCAACAGACTTGGACTCCTTATCTTCCGCAATAAATGCGATAAAACCTTCACAACCGCTCCTCATCAAACGCTCTACCTTCAATGCAGAAATCTTTCTAGTGGAGATGGGCTTTTCAGCTCCAATAAACTCAACACTACGATCTGCACTCTGCAACTTCACAGTCTTGTTGAACCAATCTAACACTGCTCGGTTCTTAGTTAACCAATCCATACCGAGTATCACATCAAACTCCGCCATCGGTAAAATGATCAAACTGACGGTCAGCTTAACTTCCCCAATCTGAATACTACACCTAGGGTAGATGACACTACAAGCTACATGTCTACCTACAGGGGTAGCTACTATCAAATCATAGGGTAGTATCTCCTTATCCTCCCCCAAATGCAGTGCAAATGCTGGTGCAACAAACGAGTGTGTGGATCCAGGATCAAATAGAACTTTAGCATCAAATCCACAAACTAAAAGTGTACCTTCAATTACATTTCCTGCAGCCTCTGCTTCCTCATGCGTCAGAGCAAAAGCTTTCCCTGCCTGCTGGGGACGCTGCTGATGATACTGCTGCGGTGGTCTCTGACCACGACCCTGGAATCTGGGTGCCGGGGGTCTCTGCTGATAACGCTGCTGAGGTACTGGAGGGCGCTGCTGCGGTGGCTGAGGTGGTCGGATAATCATCTGCTGCTGCTGCTGCTGTGGCCTGGCCTATCCAGGAGGCATCTGTCTCAACGGCTGCGTAGGATGTGGTGGCCTGGGCGCCGGAGTTGGAAATGGTGGTGGTGCTACTCCTGTCTTCCCTGGGCAAAAACGAACCTTATGCCCTGGAATTCCACAGTTGAAACATGCACCGGACTGCTTCCTGCAATCGCGGCCAAAATGATTCCCGCCACAATGCATGCAAGAGACTCGTTGTGGCTGCTGTCGGAGTGTAGGCTCAAACCGTAGCCTCTTAGGTGCCGGCTGCTGATATGACAGAGACGAAGATCCCTGTGTCCTGGGTGGAGGAATCAATGCCAAGATCCTCTGCTGCTCCAAAGCAATCACCTCCTTCAGGGACTCCTCTGCCCAATAAGCTTCCTTGACCACATCATCGTAGTTGGTCAATTTACTGCGCTGTACTTGCATCTTTATATCTGCTCGCAGTCCCTTGATAAATCTCCTGACCCTCTCTGACTCTGGCTGAATCAGACTCTCAACAAATCGGGATAAATGGGCCGGGTGAAGGTAATCTCATAATCCTGTACTGTCAAGTCACCCTGCACCAGTCTCTCGAACTCCTCCATCTTTTGATCCCTATAATGCTCCGGGATAAACTTCTTTTGGAACTGCTCTGTAAATGTCTTCCAGGCTACCTCTTCAGCAATCTCCTCGTACGGGTGTTTGACGGTCTTCCACCATCTCTCTGCTGCCCCATGAAACATGTGGGCTGCAAGCTGCACCTGCTGAATGCCAGTGTACCGAAACACCTCGTATATCTTCTCCATCTGAACAATCCACTCATTTGCAACGGCGGGGTCCTCTATGCCATGGAACTCAGGTGGGAACCTCTTCCTGAACTTCTCAACCAACTCGTTCAGGTCATATTCCTTGGACTGTGGCTGGCCCACCTTCTATACCACTTCAAGCATCTGTGCTTGGAATATAGCTTGGTCCTCATTCTGCTTATGGCTTTGCTCATCCATATCCTTTTGGGACTGGATGAAGGCTGCCATAAATTGATGAAATTGGTTCTCGGCACCATTCTGAGACGAACTACCCTCACCTCGGGTATTGTGTCTACCAGCCATAATCCTGTAAAACATTCAAGGTTAGTTCCAATATGCCCCCAAGCTAACATCACAATGCTAGAAATAAAACTAAGAGATCAACCTACTGACTAACGAAATCCTCACACGCGTCCTATGGTTTCTACAATTTTTACCCTGAGAAACCAACCATTGCTCTGATACCAATCTGTCACGTCCCCTAACCCGATTAAAGAAATAACCGGATCCGGAGAGTGAATTTTAGGACTATTTAAAAATTTTGTCCTTTAGGCCAACGGATCGTAGTCCGCGGTGAGGATTTAATATTTCCAACCTCATGTGTCACAATAAGTGTAGAGTTAATACAACTCTAGGCATATAGGATCTCAAGCAATGATTAATAAACTCTCATTAATTAAAGTTGCAAGAAGAGTAAACAGAACTTCAAAGTTAAGTAATTTATTACAATGGCCAACCCACTAAACATGGCCAATCAAAGAAACAGAAGTTAAAATAAGAAAAGGTCCAACGAGAGAAATAATAAATGAAAGATAAATCTAATGAAACCAAGTGTATCTCTCTCTCGTGCCAGGATATGATGACGCTACTCTACGTCATCGGCACGCCACTCTCGTGCCTCCTCTGCTGGTTGGAGATCCTCTGGGATCTCCTCACTTGCCTGCTCCTCGTAATAGATGTATTCACCTGATGTGTCTGCACACCAAGGAATAAAGTCAACAACATCTTGAGCAATAGATATACAAAACATAATAAACACGACATGCATCAAGTATAGAGTAATGACAGGTATAAGATCATATGATTACAAGAATCTGAAGCTAGGCATAAAGCGAGATTAATATCTGGGAACAATCAAAGAAATCCTAGCAATCATCTAACAATAACCACTATCCATGCAAATGCAAGCAAGAAAAGCAAGAGGGAGACTCCGAGGATGTCCTATGCCACCTCCCGGGGTACCAGTAACAATCCCCTTGGACTACAGATACCATAGTCCGGCTCCAGTGGGATCCTAGCTCCCTGTCCTGGGAATAGCAGCACGGTCCTAGCCCGCTCCCAGCTATTCAACGCCATGGACGCCGTCCTACGCGACTGCCCACCCCGACAACCGGAGTAACCGATTCGTCATTAAATCCCAAACTGCAGATGGCCATGATATGCAAATAATAATAATGTGGTTTTGACTCAAGGACAGACAAGACAAGCAAGTCTGGCTAGTTCCATGTACAAGACAAGATCCTAGGGATTATCTTATTCAAGACAAGCAAGCCACGTGATAATCCCCTTCCATTACTAGCCAGTCATGTTCATCAATACAAGACACGGGTTCCTATGGTACACTCTAAGTCAAGTCCAAGTCCTATATTCTATAAGAATTTATGTTTCATAATTGATTACGTGTTTTATGTCAAGAGAGTGTACAAGGAACATAAACAACGGATACAAGTCAAAGTCAAGGAGGAATTACAAGCCAATCCTAAATAAGTGGTGTCATCCCTGTATTCCCCGTATTCTAACAGAGTACATGTGGAAATTGGATCAATGATGCTTTTAAGATTATTCCTTGGTGTACAATCATGTTTAGCATCATTAAATTCAACTCCATGTGCATTTGGTTACTTTACGTGTAATACACAAATACCTAGACAACCCATCGAATTCACACCAAGCCACGTGATTCGATTTCAATCCCATTTATGGTCATGTGACAGTAAGTTTATGGTTTCTAACCTCTAAGGCTCAAACCTAAGTTAAACAGTCTTATTTCCAATAAAACATGAGCTGGATCAGTAATCCAAGTATTTACATCACTTTCCGACCTCCGATCATGATGAAACTAGAACCACTGGATTCTACGTCTCAAGGGCTTTCCAACGATATATTATATGTAGAAATCCAACAGTCAGATTGAAAGTTACAGGCCTTCGAAGTTTTCAAGTGCTGTCAAAAAATTACCCTCCGATCGATCGGACCTGAACAGCATCCAGTTAGTGAACAGTCCGATCGATCGGACGTATTGTGCGATCGATCGGCATTGTACACCTCTCAGTTTACACACAGTCCGATCGATCGGACGAACTGTGCGATCGATCGGACGTACTGTGCTGTAACCCGAAAATGGGTTTTGTGCCCCCTTTTTCCTCCAGCCAAACCATGGCAAACCTGCAGAAAATGAGCCTCCTGCTCCCCAATCATCACAATCATCATCCTCATCCATTCTATCAAATCAACAACCTCCAAAGCTACCATTTTAACAATTAGTACAAACCAAATATTTCCAAAAACCTAATCTATCATATAATTCCAAATCAAAATATAACCACAGCTTGGAATTTGGGTATTCTAACAAGAATTCATTGCAATCAATAGAAAATCATACACACATGTTTAAATGTAAAATGTATATCTACTTGCCTCAATCAAGACGAAGATTGAAAATGGGTGAAATTTGAGGAGAAGCTTTTCTACCCTCAAAATCACAATCTACCCCGATCAAACACAACCTAATACACCAAGGAGAAGAAAGAAAGAAAAAGAATCAAGATCGGACCTAAATAAAGCCAAAAGGCATAAGATTGAAAAAGGTGAAGGTGAGAGAATGCTTACCAAACTTACACCGGAAGCAAGAGGAGATCGAAAGGATGAATCCTAGCGGATCGGATCTCCGAATGGAGTCTTCTAGGCTAGGGTTCCGGGCTTGAGAAAGAAGAAGAAGAAGAAATGGTTGCTGGGTTACTTTCGTTGCAGAGAACGAAATGGAATTAGGGCAAACATTCGCTTAAAAAGACAATTAAGGGGAAAATACAGAATCGCCCCTTTAAGCGGGTCCGGTGAAAGAATGGACCACTTGAAAGGTTTCTGATCGCCGGATCGCGACGAATCAAGAGACAAAAGTCATCAGAACGACGAGACCTTTCCAACGAACCCAAAAATCACGGTGTTTGGAATATTTCGGAAAAACACTCAATTTTCCCTAAATTGCAAACTACCCTCCTGCTATGTTTAAACGAACTCGGAATCAAACGAAACTTCGCAGATACTATTCTAATGCTAAAAAAGAAACTCGCTCATAATCTAAACCCACTTAAATATCTAAAATACAATTGAATAAAATAATAACAAATTAAACGGGTCAACGGGCCGGGTTATTGGGCCCAACTGACCCAGTAAGGTCACAGACCTTACAGGAATCCCTGCACCCAAAATCCCAATCCCAACAGCCTAAGCACCCAATTCGCTGCCTCATCTTCCTTTGGATCCTTCATCTCATTTCCTCTTTCCTATTAATTCACGTCCTTTCCAACGACCAATCGGGTCCGGCGGGCGGACGAGGGAGCGGGAGCTTTCTCTCAGGCGAGGGTTGGGCTGAGAGCAGAGTGGGTTTGAATCATTTGATGAAGATCATATTTGTTCTGGAAAAAAAATGACAGACCACCTAGATCACGGACGATCGTCGGGAGAGAGATCGCCGTCTTTTGCATCTCGTGGGAGAGAGATCGTCGCTGCGGAGAGGGAGAGAACAGGAGAGGGAAGGAGTCCGGGAGCAGAGTGGGTTTGAGATGAAGATCGTATCTGTTCTGGAAAAAAGTGGGCGGGCATTGGGCAACTTGATATTTTCTAGGGCAAATCTGGGCGGGCCATCAAGTAGTAATGTGTTCTCGGTCGGTTCGGTTTTAACCGAAAAATTTCTACAAACATATAAAAACCGACTGTTGAAAAAAAAATCACAAAAATCGTTCGGTCGGTTTTGTTTTAAAAAAAAATCTATAAACCGGCCAAACGGTCGGTTCGGCTGAGCGGTTCGGTTTTCATGGTTAATTTTGACAGCCCTAGTGTTAAGGCCTTCGAAGCTTATCCTTTGTGATCTCCATCTGCCCGCGAGTGGCCAATGAGCTGCGGCGGGGGCCTTCTGTTCTCCATTAAACCAGGCCTCTAAGCTCCCCCGGAGCTTGGTCTCTGCCAAGGCACTCCAGGTCCTTTCTCATGAGGTCGAATCGGCGGTGCCCTAGAACTCCTCCCCAGGCCTGCTGCCTCCTTGGCTGGGCCGTGCCACGGCTGGAACTTTGAATCAGTTGAGTTCCCGTTGGGCAGTGCATTGGGGGCGCGAATCTCACACGTGAGCGATCCGAACGTCAATGTGGTGCTGTTGTCTGGGAGAATCCCGCCATTGATGAGCAGATGGGGTAGGAATGGGGAATCTGGTGGTGGGGAGCAGGCACGGGGTCACCATTGCGTGGAAATCCGAAGTGGGGGAAGCTGTTGAAGGTGGGGTTAGGGCTAGGGTTAGGGTTAAGGTTTGGGGGAGGGAAATTGGGGTTTCAGAGATCGAATGAGGAGAGAGGCCAAGGGTTTTGGGGGAAGACGGGAGAGAAAGAGTAGGCAGAGGGAGCGAAGCGAGGGTCGGAGAGAGGAGGAGGACGGCAGAGATCGGTGGGCCATGGAGGGAAGGGGTGGCTGGGGCCCACTGCGGCGACGGCGGGATCATGGAGGTGGGGGCTGAGATCGGACTGTGTGGATGGGGGTGGTAGAAGGGGTTTTTTTGGAGGAGTTAGAGCAGGAACTGGCCGCCGGAAGGAGAAGGCTCGGTGGAGAAGGGTTTTTGGCCGCCGGCCATCGTGGGAGATGGACGAAGAGTGAAAAAACTTGGATATGAAGGAATCAAGTTTTTTTTAATAAATATTTCAAGAGGAAGGAGAGGAGCCTTTACAGTGTTCAATGGTACGGATTCTTTTTTCTATTAACAAAGGGGTTTTTGAGTTTTCGGAGAGAGTCGCAGATAGGGTCATTGCCGACCTTATTCAGTGTAAATAGGGTTGGCGCCGACCTTATTCAAGTGTAAATAAGGTCGGCGCCGACGATGTGCTCTTTTGGTAAAAAGAAATAAAAATCACACCCAATTGCTCTAATTGGTGCTACACTTGCTAAAATGTTTGATTGCGTAACATGACCGGATTAAGTGTTTTATCCGGTAAAATCCTCTTAATTATACGTTTGGAGCTCCTTAGGAATGCCTATATAATAATATTGTATTTGTGTATTTATAATTAATTAATTAATAGACACAAATATATCTTATACATATATTCAAGTATTAAAAATGGAGAAAATATTTAACTTTGTAATTTGATCAAATAAAATAGATAATAAGTAATGAGTCAAAAAAGTTTCTTCATTCAAAAGATAAATATTAAACTTACAAAAAAAAGCATAAAAAACAAAAGATTATGCGGGGTTCGCTCCATATTCGGTCGAACCATGCTCTGAAAACGGTCTAATCGCGCTCTGAAGATGGATCCACTTTGAAAACGCCGATCGCGTTTTCTGTCACGTCCCCCGAACCCGATTAAAGAAATAACCGGATCCGGAGAGTGAATTTTAGGACTAATTAAAAATTTTGTCCTTTGGGCCCACGGATCGTAAGTCCGCGGTGAAGATAAAATATTTCAAGCCTCTTTTAATACAATAAACATTGAGTTCATAGAACTCTAGGCATATGGAATCTCAAGCAATGGATAATAATTCTCATTAAATTAAAGTTGCATGAAAGGTTATAAATAAAACTAATCAAAGAGTTAGTTATTACATTGGCCATCCCAATAAATAAGGCCAATGCAGAACAAGTCAATGAATGTAAGAAAGGTCCAACGAGAGAAATAAATGAATAAAGAATAATCTAATAAAAATCCAATGTATCTCTCTCGTGCCAAGATATGATGCCGCTACTCTATATCATCGGCACGCCACTCTTGTGCCTCCTCAACTGGTTGAAGATCCTCTGGGATCTCCTCACCGGCCTGCTCCTCGAAGTAAAACTCACCTGATGTGTCTGCACACCAAGGAACAAAGTCAACGACATGTTAAGCAATAGATATACAAAGCATAATAAACACAACATGCATCAAATATAGATAATGACAAGTACTAATCATGTGAATACAAAGAATGCGAGGCTAGGCATAAAGCGAGATTAATAAACAACATGAGCAATAAAAGGAATCCTAACAATCATCTAACAATAACCACTATCCATGTAAATGCAAAACAAGAACAAGCAAGAGGGAGACTCCGAGGATGTCCAAAACCACCTCCCGGGATACCAGTAACAATCCCCTTGGACTACTGATACCAAAGTCCGGCTCCAGTGGGATCCTAGCTCCCTGTCCTGGGAATAGCAGCACGGTCCTAGCCCGCTCCCAACTATTCAACGCCATGGACGCCGTCCTACGCCGACTGCCCACCCCGACAACCGAGTAATCGGTTCGTCATTAAACCCCAAACTGTAGATGGCCATGATATGCAAATAATAACCGAGTGGTTCTGACAAAAGGACAGATAAGACAAGCAAGTCTGGCTAGTTCCATGTACAAGATAAGATCCTAGGGATTATCTTATTCAAGACGATACAAGACAAGCGAAACACGTGATAATCCCTTTCATACGAGCTAGTCAAGTTCATCAATACAAGACACGGTTTCCTAAGGTACACTGTAAGTTAGGTCCAAGTCCTAAATTCTATAAGAATTTATGTTTCATAATTGATTACATGTTTTATGTCAAGAGAGTGTACAAGGAGAATGGTAACAAAGGATAAAAGTCAAAGTCAAGGAGGAATTTCAATCCAATCCTAAGCAAGTGGTGTCATCCCTGTATTCCCAGTATTCTAACAGAATACGTATCGAATTTGGATTAATGATGCTTTCAGAAAAATCCCTTGGTGTACAATCATGTTGAGCATCATTCAATTCAACTCCATATACATTCGGTTACACTACGTGTAATACACGAATACCTAGACAACCCATCGAATTCACACCAAGCCACGTAATTCGATTTCAATCCCATTTATGGTCATGTGCTAGTAAGTTAATGGTTTCCAGCATCTAAGTCCTCAATCCTAGGTTAAACAGTCTCTTTATCAATAACAGGTGTCGAATCCTTAATTTAAATAATTACTTCACTTCCCGACCTCCGATCGTGATGAAACGAGAATCATTGGATTATACGTCTCAAGGGCTTTCCAAAGATATATTATATGTAGAAATCCAACGGGCGGATTGAAAGTTACAAACCTTCGAAGTTTCAGTGACCATGCACCCTCCGATCGATCGTACCGAAGGTACGATCGATCGGCACTGAACACCTCACAGTTAGTGCACAGTCCGATCGATCGGACTGTGTGACCGATCGATCGGCACTGGGCACCTCCTAGTTAACTGAGAGTTTTTACAGACCAATCGATTGCGGACGGTGTGACCGATCGATTGGACTGTGTGACCTGAAGCCCGCAAATGGGTTTCTGCTCCTTTTTTCCTCCGGCCAATCCATGGCTAACCTGCAGAAACTGAGTCTCCTACTCCCCAATCATCACAATCATCATTCTCATCATTTCTAACAATTTAAAACATAAAGGGCTACCAATTTAACAATTAATCTCATTCATTCTTAAAATCTAACCTAACATTAAAATCCCCAAATCAATATCAGAAAGGCTTGGAATTAAGGGAAATCTATCAGAATCATAGCCAAATCAATAAGAACAATACAAGCATATATATTATGAAATGCATATCTACTTGTCTCGATGTCAGAAGATGAAATAATGGGGTGAAATATGAGGAGAAGCTTATCTACCGCAAGATTCACGATCTAACCCGATAAATCGAAATCTAGGAACCTAGGAAGAAGATAGGAAGGAAAAGAATCAAGATCAAACCTAAATCTAACCAAAGAGAATATGAATGAAAAGATGAAAGTATGAGAATGCTTACCAAATTGATACCGAAAGCAAGAGGAGATCGAGAGGAAGACGTTTAACGGATCGGATCTCCAAATGGGGTCTTCTAGGGCGAAGTTCTGGCTTGAGAAAAGAAGAAGGAAAAATGGCTACGGTTGATCTTTGTTGGTTGCAGAGAAAGAAATGAAAATTAGGGCAACCTTCGTTTAAGAAGACGATAAAGAGGAAAAGACCAATTTACCCTTTAAGTGGGTCCGGAAAAAGAATGGACCACTTGAAAGGCTTCTGATCGTCGTATCGCGACGAGTCAAGAGACAAAAATCATCAGAACGATGAGACCTTTCCAACGAATCCAAAAATCATGGCGTTTGGAATATTTCAGAAAAACAACTCAATTTTCCCTAAATTGCAAACTACCCCCTGCTATGATCAAACGAACTCGGAATCAAACAAAACTTCGCAGATACTATTCTAATGCTAAAAGAAACTCGCTCATGATCTAAACCCACTTAAATATCTAAAATACAATTAAATAAAATAATAACCAATTAAACGGGTCAACGGGCCGGGTTTTGGGCCCAACTGACCCAATAAGGTCACGGACCTTACAAATCTCACAAAAAAAGAACATTTGGTCCCCCAAATGCCTAAATATACCTTATATGGAAAAAGATAGGGGTACGCTTTCTGAATCTGATCCTTCAGCTCCCACGTTGCTTCCTCTAGACTGTGGTTTTCCTACTGTATCTTAACCCATGGGATGGTCTTAGTACGCAACCTTATCTTTCTTAGTGTCAATAATCTGCGCTGGACGCTCCATGTAGGTGACATCTGCCTGAAGCTGAAGTGGTTCATGCTGCAACACGTGAGTGGGATCTGGAATATACTTCCGAAGCATTGAAACATGAAATACGTCGTGCACACCCGCTAACTCTAGCGGTAGCACTAGAAGATAAGCCACGTCTCCTATCCTGCTCTTAATCTCAAATGGTCCCACAAACCTCTTGGCAAGCTTCCCTTTCTGTCCGAATCTAACAACACCTCTCATCTGAGACACTTTCAAGAAAACCATATCTCCAACCTGGAATTCTAAAGGTCTCCACCTCTTGTCTGCATAGCTCTTCTGACGATCTCGAGACTCCTTCATTCGCATCTGGACAACTCTGACCTTCTCACTGGAATCAGCAATCTCTGAGGGACCATGAAAACTTCGAACGCCAACTTCCTCCCAACATGCCGGGGTTCTGCATCTCCTTCCATACAATGCCTCAAATGGTGCCATACCAATGCTTGAATGATAACTGTTATTGTAGGCAAACTCTCATTCCAACTCTCCTTGAAATCCAAAACACATGCTCTGAGGAGATCTTCCAGTGTCTGAATGGTACGCTCAGACTGTCCATCTGTCTGAGGGTGGTAAGTTGTGCTGAACTTCAACTGGGTACCCATAGATGACTGAAAAGTAGACCAAAATCGAGAGACAAACTTAGTGTCTCGATCGGACACTATGGACTTAGGCACTCCATGCAACTTGACTATATTGTCCCTGTACATCTTAGTCATCTTATCCATAAACTGTCCAGTCTTGAATGGCAAGAAATGGGCTGATTTAGTCAACCTATCCATAATCACCCAAATAGCATCATTGCCTTTCTTGGTATTCGGCAATCCCGACATGAAATCCATGGTGATATTCTCCCACTTCCACTGAGGAATCTCTAACGGGTGAAGTAAACCATGAGGCTTCTTATGCTCTGCCTTAATCTGTTGACAAGTCATATACCTAGAGATAAATTCTGCAATCTCTTTCTTCATTTTCACCCACCAATAGTGATTCTTCAAATTCTGATACATTTTGGACTCCCTGGGTGAATAGAATATCTGGCGTGATGATGTCTTGAACTCTGACTTGATGTCTTGATGTCTTGAACATCTGGCACACACAACCTATCCTTGCAGTACAAAACTCCATCAATCAATCTAAACTCTGGCTTGTCATCCACATGTTCAATGATTCTCTGTAATTCTGGATCATCCTTCTGGCATTCCTTGATCCTGTTAACTATCTCAGGCTCCCAAACTCCCATAGTAGCAACTAGGACCTTCTCATTAACTGGCCAGACTTCCACATCCATGTCTCTGAACTGTTCCATCCATCTCCATTCAGGCATTATACACCCACTGAATGCTGCCTTCCTACTGAGAGCATCTGCTATAACATTCACTCTTCCAGGAAGGTAATTGATTGGAAAATCATAATCCTTTATGTACTCCATCCATCTCCTCTGCCTGTTATTCAGAACCCTGTGTAAATAGGTATTGCAGACTCTTATGATCTGTATGCACTTCAAATCTCTCTCCATAAAAATAATGCCTCCACAACTTCAATGCAAACACCACTGCTGCTAACTCCAAGTCATGTGTGGCATATTTCTTCTCATGATCTTTCAATTGCCTCGATCCATAGGCTATCACCTTGTCATGCTGCATGAGAACACATGCCAAACCTACTCCTGATGCATCTGTGAAAATCACAAATCCTCCACTTCCAGTGGGTAAGGCAAGTATAGGTGTTGTAGTCAATCTGGTCTTCAATTCTTGGAAACTCTTTTCACACCCTTCCGTCCATACAAACGTAATATCTTTCCTCGTCAACTTAGTTAATGGAGATGCTATGGTAGAGAATCCTTTCACAAACCTCCTGTAGTAACCTGCAAGTCCAAGGAAACTACGAATCTCTGCTACATTCATCGGGCTACTCCAATTGACAACTGCTGCAATCTTCTTAGGGTCCACTGTTAGTCCTTTCTTAGAGATAATGTGGCCCAAGAATGCCACTTGTTCCAACCAAAACTCACATTTGCTCAACTTAGCATATAGTTGGTTATCCCTCAAAAGCTGCAAAGATGATCTCAACTGATGCTCATGCTCCTCCTTAGTCTTCGAGTACACTAACACATCATCAATGAAGACTACCACAAACTGATCCAAAAAAGGAGCAAATGCCTTATTCATCAATGCCATAAAAACTGCTGGAGCATTCGTCAACTCAAAAGGCATCACTAGAAACTCAAAATGACCATATCTCGTCCGGAATGCAGTCTTAGGAACATCCTCCTTTCTGACTCACAACTGATGATAACCGAAACGCAGATCTATCTTCGAAAAGAATTGGGCTCCCTGCAACTGATCGAATAGCTCATCGATTTTCGGTAACGGGTACTTATTCTTAACAGTGACCTGATTCAACTGTCTGTAATCAATACACATCCTCATAGTCCAGTCCTTCTTCTTCACAAATATCAACGGAGCTCCCCACGGTGAGACACTGGGCCTGATGAAACCCTTATCCAATAGATCTCCAATCTGAGTTTTCAATTCTTTCAATTCTGTTGGTGCCATCCTATAAGGGGCCTTCGAAATAGGTGCTGGCCCTGGCTGTAATTCAATCGTGAAATCTAACTCACGAACAGGTGGCAAACCAGGAATCTCATTCGAAAACACATCCGGGAATTCTCGCACCACTGGAATCTCATCAACAGACTTGGACTCCTTGTCTTCTGCAATAAATGCGATAAAACCTTCACAACCGCTCCTCATCAACCGCTCTGCCTTCAATGCAGAAATCATCCGAGTGGAGATGGGCTTTTCAGCTCCAATAAACTCAACACTACGATCTGCACTCTGCAACTTCACGGTCTTGTTAAAACAATCTAACACTACTCGGTTAGCTAATAACCAATCCATACCGAGTATCACATCAAACTTCGCCATTGGTAAGATGATCAAACTGAAGGTCAGCTTAACTTCCCCAATCTGAATACTACACCTAGGGTAGATGACATTACTACAAAAATATTCAAGGTCAATTCCTATATGCCCCAAGCTAACATCACAATGCTAGAAACAAAACTAAAAGATCAACCTACTAGCTAACGGAATCCTCACACGCGTCAATTTTTACCCTGAGAAACCAACTACTGCTTTGATACCATCCTGTCACGTCCCCCGAACCTGATTAAAGAAATAACCGGATCTGGAGAGTGAATTTTAGGACTAATTAAAAATTTTATCCTTTGGACCCACGGATCGTAAGTCCGCGGTGAGGATAAAATATTTCAAGCCTCTTTTAATACAATAAACATTGAGTTCATAGAACTCTAGGCATATGGAATCTCAATCAATGGATAATAATTCTCATTAAATTGAAGTTACATGAAAGGTTATAAATAAAACTAATCAAAGAGTTAGTTATTACATTGGCCATCCCAATAAATAAGGCCAATGCAGAACAAGTCAATGAATGTAAGAAAGGTCCAACGAGAGAAATAAATGAATAAAGAATAATCTAATAAAAACCCAATGTATCTCTCTCGTGCCAGGATATGATGACGCTACTCTACGTCATCGGCACGCCACTCTCGTGCCTCCTCAACTGGTTGAGGATCTCCTCACCGGCCTGCTCCTCGAAGTAAAACTCACCGGATGTGTCTGCACCAAGGAACAAAGTCAACGACATGTTGAGCAATAGATATACAAAGCATAATAAACACAACATGCATCAAATATAGATAATGACAAGTACTAATCATGTGAATACAAAGAATGCGAGGCTAGGCATAAAGCGAGATTAATAAACAACATGAGCAATAAAAGGAATCCTAACAATCATCTAACAATAACCACTATCCATGTAAATGCAAAACAAGAACAAGCAAGAGGGAGACTCCGAGGATGTCCAAAGCCACCTCTCGGGGTACCAGTAACAATCCCCTTGGACTACTGATACCAAAGTCCGGCTCCAGTGGGATCCTAACTCCCTGTCCTGGGAATAGTAGCACGGTCCTAGCCCGCTCCCAGCTATTCAACGCCATGGACGCTGTCCTACGCCGACTGCCCACCCCGACAACCGAGTAACCGGTTCGTCATTAAACCCCAAACTGCAGATGGCCATGATATGCAAATAATAACCGAATGGTTCTGACACAAGGACAGACAAGACAAGCAAGTCTGGCTAGTTCCATGTACAAGATAAGATCCTAGGGATTATCTTATTCAAGACGATACAAGACAAGCGAAACACGTGATAATCCCTTTCATACGAGCTAGTCAAGTTCATCAATACAAGACACGGTTTCCTAAGGTACACTCTAAGTCAGGTCCAAGTCCTAAATTCTATAAGAATTTATGTTTTATAATTGATTACATGTTTTATATCAAGAGAGTGTATAAGGAGAATGGTAACAAAGGATACAAGTCAAAGTCAAGGAGGAATTACAATCCAATCCTAAGCAAGTGGTGTCATCCATGTATTCCCCGTATTCTAACAGAGTACATATGGAATTTGGATTAATGATACTTTCAGGAAAATCCCTTGGTGTACAATCATGTTGAGCATCATTCAATTCAACTCCATATGCATTCGGTTACACTAGTGTAATACACGAATACCTAGACAACCCATCTAATTCACACCAAGCCACGTGATTCGATTTCATTCCCATTTATGGTCATGTGCTAGTAAGTTAATGGTTTCCAGCATCTAAGTCCCCAATCCTAGGTTAAACAGTCTCTTTTTCAATAACAGGAGTCGAATCCTTAATTTAAATAATTACTTCACTTCCCGACCTCTGATCGTGATGAACTAGAATCATTGGATTATACGTTTGAAGGGCTTTCCAATGATATATTATACGTAGAAATCCAACGGGCGGATTGAAAGTTACAAACCTTCGAAGTTTCAGTGACCATGCACCCTCCGATCGATCATACCGAAGGTGCGATCGATCGGCACTGAACACCTCACAGTTAGTGCACAGTCCGATCGATCAGACTGTGTGACCGATCGATCGGCACTGGGCACCTCCCTGTTAACTGAGAGTTTTCACAGACCGATCGATTGCGGACTGTGTGACCGATCGGTCGGAATGTGTGACCTGAAGCCCGCAAATAGGTTTCTGCTCTCTTTTTCCTCCAGCCAATCCATTGCTAACCTGCAGAAACTGAGCCTCCTGCTCCCCAATCATCACAATCATCATTCTCATCATTTCTAACAATTTAAAACATAAAGGGCTACCAATTTAACAATTAATCTCATTCATTCTTTAAATCTAACCTAACATTAAAATCCCCAAATCAATATCAGAAAGGCTTGGAATTAAGGGAAATCTATCAGAATCATAGCCAGATCAATAAGAACAATACAAACATATATATTATGAAATGCATATCTACTTGCCTCGATGTCAGAAGATAAAATAATGGGGTGAAATCTGAGGAGAAGCTTATCTACCGCAAGATTCACGATCTAACCCGATAAATCGAAATCTAGGAACCTAGGAAGAAGATAGGAAGGAAAAGAATCAAGATCAAACCTAAATCTAACCAAAGAGAATACGAATGAAAAGATGAAAGTATGAGAATGCTTACCAAATTGATACCGAAAGCAAGAGGAGATCGAGAGGAAGACGTTTAACGGATCGGATCTCCGAATGGGGTCTTCTAGGGCGAATTTCTGGCTTGAGAAATAAAGAAGGAAAAATGGCTATGGTTGTTCTTTGTTGGTTGCAGAGAAAGAAATGAAAATTAGGGCAACCTTCGTTTAAAAAGACGATAAAGAGGAAAAGACTAATTTACCCTTTAAGTGGGTTCGGAAAAAGAATGGACCACTTGAAAGGTTTCTGATCGTCGGATCGCGACGAGTCAAGAGACAAAAATCATCAGAACGACGAGATCTTTCCAACGAACTCAAAAATCACGGCATTTGGAATATTTCGGAAAAACACTCAATTTTCCCTAAATTGCAAACTACCCCCTGTTATGATCAAACGAATTCAGAATCAAACGAAACTTCGCAGATACTATTCTAATGCTAAAAGAAACTTGCTCATGATCTAAACCCACTTAAATATCTAAAATACAATTAAATAAAATAATAACAAATTAAACGGGTCAACGGGCCGGGTTTTGGGCCCAACTGACCCAGTAAGGTCACGGACCTTACATTTTCAGAGCGGGATTGAGAAGGCCGAGAGGAGGTTTTGGACACTATGGTCCAAAGCTAACCTATTAAGAATTGAACCACTCAAAACGAATGGTAAATGGCCTCATACCCATTTAATGTCGCAAAGGTGGCAAATGGATTGGGTTGTGCCAAAACAAGTCAGGTCACAAGCAGGTTGTTTGGATTGGACTTCAATCCTGTTTTAAAAACAAGTTATGAATGATTCGCCAAGCTAACGAGATCATCTAACCTGTTTTGGCAATGAGTTTATTGAAAAAGGGAGTGGGAAAGCCTACATTGGGATCTTATACTCACGTGCTGGCCTTCATGTTTCCTTAGAAAAAAAATGAAAGGAAAGATGGTTAGATTATATACTTTAACGAAGATTATAACTAGGGGTGTAACGGTTTGGTTAACCATGTGTTTTTAAAAAATTATTAACCGAACTGTATTTTACGATTTTCATTCTTTAAAAACGTAATCGTAATCGTACTCTAAAAGACTATTAAAAAGTCGAATCGCGGTTAACCGTATTAGACGGTTCGGTTACGGTTAATTGTCACTTAAAATACAATATATATATATGTATGGGGCCAGCTCTCTTAAACTGAAGCTTAAGATAAGGTAAGTTGAAGTAAGCTCAATTGTGTGGTGGGGCCCACCTGGGGATAGAGATGGGGATGGAGGTGTGGGGGATTTCAAGGACTCCCTGAGACCATCCTTCCTGCAAAAAATCAGCCCCAACTGTGGTTTCTATCATCTCCATCTGGGCACCAAAAGTTTAATAGTCAACGGTCCATTCGGATCGGCACACAGTCGATCCAATGGTCTGGTAAATTTGGATCTGACCAAAAGTTGGTGGGCAAGTGCAATTTAGGAAATTATGTTATCTTTTGAAGATTTGACCTAAAATTTGGATGGACCAAAGGGGGGCTGTGTGTTTGGTCTATTTGGATGGACTAAGGATGGGCCCTAGAAGCGTTAGCTTACAGAATATTATCCTAAGCTTAAGCTTAGGAGAGCCTTTATGTATATATATATATTGTCAGAATGCAAAATACATGTTCAAAAGTCAAAACCGAATATCATAAATAACAAATTACATAATTCCAAAATACTAAAGTAGCATTAAGATATTCACATAGACAAATGAAATAATAAAGTGTATTTTTCCTACAAACACATCATTGATCCTTCACTTTTTCCTATTTCGTTTTTTGTTCCAACAATTAGGGCTCAAAAATTAAAAGGGCTATTTAAGTTATTAAATTAAACATTTTCCCCTTTCTTCCTTTTTATCTTTTTAATTGTGTTGGAATTTGAGATGACTTGAGAAGTTTTATGAAGCATTGAAGAATTTAGTATCTCAAGTATCATTTTGATGTTGGAATTATTGTCAACACAACGTCACAAGTGTGGTGTTGATAGTGTGGTATTGATAGAGCTTCAAAGAGAAAACAGACTGACACAGTACAGGAAATTAGTTGTCCTGAAGCAGAGTGGCAGGTCGACCGGGCACCTCATGCGGTCGACCGGGCAAGAGAAACTTGCAGAAAATAGTCCAGGTTAGCTCCCAGTTAATTGTTGCCACAGTGTGTCGCAGGTCGACCGGGGACCCCATGCGGTCGACCGAGCACGACAGTTATCTGCTTCCACAGTGTGTCGCCGGTCGACCGAAGACACCATGATGTCGACCGAGCACGGGAACCAGAATTGCGCAGAAATTAGAAGTTGTGCACGAAAATTCAGGTTTTTTTTGTATTTTGTTTGGGACTCTTTCTAAACGAATTCTAGCCTAATTTGAACACTCTTAAGGGTTACCATAACCTATATAAAGGCTTGATTGGTTCATTTTCAAGTACACAGAAGAGAAGAGAGAACAAAAAGAAAGAGTTTTGGAGAGAAGAGTGATTGGAGAAGAAGCTGTTGCTGTGTGCAGTTGTGTTGCACGTTTCTACAGCAAGTGTGGACGAGAATGCGCTCATGAAGATGGTGATTCGTCCATAAGATAAGTGTCTCTCTGTTTATGCTTTAATTTTCAATTTGTAAGGGATTGAGAGAGAGAGATTGTAGAGGGGAAAGGCTGTAGAAAAATTCTCTACTTTAATTCTGTAGAACATCAAGTTGGTGCTTGGTGTTAGGGGTTTGGTGATCCTATCTGTTGGTGCAGATAAATTGTAAAGGGAGTAGGTGCTTCCTAGATAGTTGGTGCTATCTGAAACTTAAGGGTTGGTGCTCTTTGTCGTTGGTGCGACTAAATAGATTCAGACCTGCTCCGGATCGGTGTTCGGACAGTCTTTGAACCGTGGACGTAGCCTTTCGGTGAACCACGTTAAATCTGGTGTCCTTGTGTGATTTGATTTGCTTTTGTTGTTAAATTGGACCTGTTTTTAAGGAATCACTGATTCACCCCCCCCTCTCCGTGATCGCGATATCTAACAATTGGTATCAGAGCGTAAGGCTCCCTTGATAAGCTTAACACGCTAAGGGTGATCTCTTGTGAAATCACATGGCATCCAATACAGGGAATAAGAAAGCACCTTTGTTTGATGGTTCTAATTACTCCTTCTGGAAGATCAGAATGCAGGCTTTCAACAAATCACTTGGCTATGATGTCTGGGAGACCGTTAGAGTCGGTTACAATATTGCCATAGTACCCACTGATGCTACAACGAAGAAGTTAGCAGACAACGACTCCAAGGCGCAGAATGCACTCTTTAGTGGCCTTGTGGACAGCGAGCTGGTCAAAGTAATTGCATGCAAAACAGCCAAGGAAATATGGGACAAATTGAAAAGCATTCATGAAGGAGATGAGAAGATCAAAGAAGCGAAATTGCAAACTCATCGCTCTCAATTCGAGTCTCTTCACATGGAGGAAAGCGAGAATGTTGACTCGTATATGCAACGAGTGAATGAAGTCACGAATGACATTTGTGGACTAGGGGAGGAGATTAAAGAACCAGTCATCGTCAAAAAGGTTCTAAGATCTCTTCTTCCCCGGTTTGATTCAAAAGTCTCAGCCATAGAAGAAGCCAAGGATCTGAATGAGTTTACCATGGATGAGTTGCATGGTTCACTCACTGCCTATGAGATGCGCATAGGTAAGACGTCTTCATCTGATAGAGAAGCGGCCTTCAAAGTTCAGAAAAAGGGAAAAGAGACTGCTGGTCATGATGCTGATACTGATGATGATGAGCTTGAGGCTCAATTAGTTAGAAAGCTGAAGAAAGGAAGCAATGGAAAGTACAAAGGGAAGCTACCCTTTAAATGCTTCAATTGTGGCGGTATTGGTCACTTTGCTGCGAGGTGTCCGCTGAAAGAAAACAATGATGATGACTCTTATGTTGATAAGAGTAAATGGAAGAAAAATTTCAGAAAGAGGAGCAAAGCAAAACGCTTCATCAGTCAATATAATGACAGCACGTCTGAAACTTCAGACGATGATGAATCAGCCGAGGCAACTGAAGCTCTCTTCATGGTTACTGTTGAAGAAGAAGAGGAGCAAGAGCTGGAAGAGGAAGAGGAGGCCGAGGTCAATCTTGAAGAAGAACTCATTGCCGCACTTGAGGAGCTTAGCATGGAACGAAAAACAAGTAAGAAAAATCTGAAACTTCTTCATGAATCTGAAAGTTTAGTTATTGCTCTGAAAACTCAAGTTGAAGAATATAAAAGAATGGTGGAAGTCCTTGAAAATCAAATAAGTATCAAAAAAGAAGAGGCTATGAAACTTGAAACTGAAATCGCTAGAGCAAAGGCTGAAAACTTGGAAAGTCGCCAAAAACTCAAAGTGCTCCAAGCAATTGAAGGGACAATGAAACTCAATGAAATTCTGAAATTTCAAAAGCCCTTCCACAATAAATTTGGTATTGGATTTGAGACCGGAGAGTCCTCTAAAGCTGCACCTTCTTTGTTTATGAAACAAAGTGCCATACCTCTCAAGGCTACAAAGCTTCAAATTCAGCCTAGTATTGAGATGGTTAATAAGAAAAGGTTTGTGGAGTTTAACCAGCCACCTAAGAAAGGGAGAATGTTCAGATTCTATGGTTATTGCTTTCATTGTAATAGATATGGACATAAAAGAGCTGATTGTAGATTCTATGTTAGAAACAGTCCATTAGTGACTAGGAACCCTTTTTCAATCCTAAACAGCCACAAAATTGAGTGCCATAAGTGTTATAATTATGGACACTTGGCTAGGGATTGTAGGTTGCCTATAGCTAACCAATTTCAGGTTGAAAAGAAACCCAAGTTAGTTAAGGCATGGAGGGCAAAGAAAAGGGAAGATAATTCCAAGGAATCTCTCATTGTGCAAACGGCATTCAATGCACAAAAGAAGGCAGCACCATGGGTCCTTGATAGTGGCTGTTCAAGCCATATGACAGGTGATAAAGAAAAATTCATCAAATTACAGCACTATGAAGGCGGATCAGTGAAGTTTGGTAACAATGATGGTGCCAAAATCTGCGGAAAAGGTGTTGTTCAGCTAAAGGCAAACAAGATCAGATCAGACGAGGTCTTATATGTGTCTGGACTAAGACACAACTTGCTTAGTGTGAGCCAGATATGTGACAAAGGCCACGAAGTTGTCTTCACTAAGAATGGGTTTGCTATCAAGAAGAGTAGCAACGGCAAAACAGTGGCTACTGGATCTAGGACTGCTGGAAACCTCTATACATTGTCAGATGGAGCTGAAAAGACTTGCTTGATGAGTCGGACAGAAGAAAGTTGGTTGTGGCACAAACGCCTTGGGCATCTAAACTTTGATAACATGTCAAAGATTTGCAATTCAAAGGCTGTCAGAGGTATGTCTACAGTTGAAAAGCCTTCCAACCCCATTTGCGATTCTTGCCAAAAGGGAAAGCAAACGAGGGTAATGTTCAAGTCAAAGGAACATCATACAAAGAAACCTCTTGAGCTAGTGCACACTGATCTCTGTGGACCGATGCGAACTCAAAGCACCAATGGAGATAAGTATTTTATGTTATGCATTGATGATTATACTCGTATGACATGGGTATTGTTTCTTAAGCATAAACATCAAGCACTTGATCGTTTTAAAGTGTTTAAAGCACAGGTTGAAAATATGCTTGGAAAACGTATCAAGATTTTAAGGTCTGATCGAGGCGGTGAATACACATCTGAAGAGTTCACTAACTATTGTGAGCACCATGACATTCAAAGACAATATTCAGCCCCTAGAACTCCACAGCAAAATGGAGTTGTGGAACGGAAAAATCGCATCGTGCAAGAGATGGCTCGCACAATGCTAACTGAGAGCAAGCTAGCTGACAAATACTGGAAGGAGGCAATCCATACGACTGTATACATTCAGAATCGATGCTTGATCAGGCCACATGAAGACAAAACTCCTTATGAGCTATGGTTTGGGAGAAAAGCAATAGTCAAGCACTTCAGAGTCTTCGGTATCAAGTGTTACATCAAGCGTCCTGAACAAAATCCGGGCAAATTTGATGAAAGAGCTGATGAAGGTATATTTCTGGGTTACTCCTCCTCTAGTAAGGCTTACAGATGTCTTAACAAAAGGACCAGAAAAATCATAGAAAGTGCCGATGTTAGAATTGATGAAAACCGTGAATCAAAGAATGTAACTCATCATGACAGTCCAGTTTATGAGGACTCAAGTGAGATTGATGATGAAGTGGCTAAACCTAATGATTCTGAGAAATCAAAGGATGACTCAGAGGATGCTACACCTAGAAAGAAAAGCACTTGGGTAGAGCAACACCCTAAGGATCAAATCATTGGAGATCCTGAGGCCGGTGTTAAAACAAGACAAAGTGTAGTTAGCAATTACTCACTTGTGTCCACCATTAAACCAAGACTGTGGCTGAAGCCAGTCTCGATGAAAGTTGGTTGAAAGCTATGCATGAGGAGTTGGAGCAAATTGAGAAGAACTCCACATGGGAACTAGTTTCTAGACCTACCGATAAGAATGTTATTGGTACTAAATGGGTCTTTCGGAATAAGCTGAATGAAGATGGTCAGGTCATACGAAACAAAGCAAGGTTGGTTTGTAAAGGCTATGCTCAAGTTGAAGGCATAGATTTTGAAGAGACCTTTGCACCGGTGGCTCGTCTGGAAGCCATTCGTATGTTTCTTGCATTGGCTGCATACAAAACCTTCAAGGTATTTCAGATGGATGTAAAGTCAGCCTTCTTGAATGGATTACTTGAAGAAGAGGTCTACATTGAGCAACCTGATGGTTTTCTTATTAGCAAAAATTCAGACCTAGTGTGCAAGTTGAAAAAGGCTCTTTATGGGCTGAAACAAGCGCCAAGGGCGTGGTATGCAAGGCTGGACCTCTATCTCCGCAAGATCGGCTTTGGAAAAGGACTAGTTGATAGCAATCTTTATGTCAAAACAGAGTTGAGCAAACAGCTGGTTGTCATTGTTTATGTCGATGACATAATCTTTGGTGGCAATGATGAAGAAATGTGCAGGGATTTTGCTGAAGAGATGAAGAAAGAATTTGAGATGTCAATGCTTGGAGAACTAAAGTTCGTCCTTGGTTTACAAGTTCAGCAGCTGAAACATGGTATCTTCATATCACAGATGAAATACATCAAGGAAATGCTAAAGCGTTTTAACATGGAAGACAGCAAGCCAATGAGCACACCAATGACAACGAACACAAAGCTAAGCAAAGATGATAAGGGTTCGTCCGTTGATCACACCACTTATCGTTCTATGATATGAAGCTTGCTTTATTTGACTGCTACAAGACCGGATCTTCTGCAAGCAGTATGTATGGTGGCTCGATTTCAAGCATCACCAACTGAGACGCACCTTACAGCAGTAAAAAGGATATTTCGATATCTAAAAGGTACCATGGAGCTTGGTATTTGGTATCCTAAAGGCAAATCCTTCACTCTTGTTGCATACTCCGACGCCGATTGGGCTGGATGTATAGATGATCGCAAGAGTACAAGCGGTGGTGCATTCTATCTCGGTGAAAGGTTGGTGGCATGGCACAGTAAGAAACAAGATTCAGTATCCCTTTCTACAGCGGAAGCGGAATATATTGCAGCGGCAACTTGTTGTACGCAAGTGTTATGGATGCGACAAATGCTCTCTGATCTAGGAGTTCCAACAACGGATCCTACGCCAATCCTCTGTGACAACACAAGTGCAATTCACATCTCTAAGAATCCTGTTCAGCATTCTAGAATGAAGCATGTTGCAATCCGCTATCACTTTCTCAAGGAAAAGGTTGCAGACGGTGAGGTAAAGTTGGAATATGTTCCAACTACTGAGCAAGTTGCTGATATCTTCACAAAACCTCTGCCAAAGGAAGTCTTCGAGTATCTCCGGAAAAAATTAGGAGTTACTCACTCTCCTAATCCTTAGGAGATGTGCTTGAAAGGGGGAGCACTGTATTCCTTGAATATACTATTCGCTCCTTCGTTGGTCCCTTTGGACTTGTTGTCAAAGGGGGAGAAAAGAATGTTATGCTAGGAGAAAGCTATGCTAGAAGAAGTTATGCTATGATAGCTTGGGGGAGATTGGTATCAAGAATGTGAAGATCTTGATTCTGTTGGTCTATGGTTCTGAAGAAGCTTCATGAAGGTCAACTGGTTCAAAGTGTTTCAAGTGTTGAAGTTCCAAGTGTTGCCAACAATTCCAAAGGGGGAGATTGTTGGAATTTGAGATGACTTGAGAAGTTTTATGAAGCATTGAAGAATTTAGTATCTCAAGTATCATTTTGATGTTGGAATTATTGTCAACACAACGTCACAAGTGTGGTGTTGATAGTGTGGTATTGATAGAGCTTCAAAGAGAAAACAGACTGACACAGTACAGGAAATTAGTTGTCCTGAAGCAGAGTGGCAGGTCGACCGGGCACCTCATGCGGTCGACCGGGCAAGAGAAACCTGCAGAAAACAGTCCAGGTTAGCTCCCAGTTAATTGTTGCCACAGTGTGTCGCAGGTCGACCGGGGACCCCATGCGGTCGACCGAGCACGACAGTTATCTGCTTCCACAGTGTGTCGCCGGTCGACCGAAGACACCATGATGTCGACCGAGCACGGGAACCAGAATTGCGCAGAAATTAGAAGTTGTGCACGAAAATTCAGGTTTTTTTTGTATTTCGTTTGGGACTCTTTCTAAAGGAATTCTAGCCTAATTTGAACACTCTTAAGGGTTACCATAACCTATATAAAGGCTTGATTGGTTCGTTTTCAAGTACACAGAAGAGAAGAGAGAACAAAAAGAAAGAGTTTTGGAGAGAAGAGTGATTGGAGAAGAAGCTGTTGCTGTGTGCAGTTGTGTTGCACGTTTCTACAGCAAGTGTGGACGAGAATGCGCTCATGAAGATGGTGATTCGTCCATAAGATAAGTGTCTCTCTGTTTATGCTTTAATTTTCAATTTGTAAGGGATTGAGAGAGAGAGAGATTGTAGAGGGGAAAGGCTGTAGAAAAGTTCTCTACTTTAATTCTGTAGAACATCAAGTTGATGCTTGGTGTTAGGGGTTTGGTGATCCTATCTGTTGGTGCAGATAAATTGTAAAGGGAGTAGAGTTAGATATCGCGATCACTGAGAGGGGGGGGGGTGAATCAGTGATTCTTTAATAACAGGTCCAATTTAACAACAAAAGCAAATCAAATCACACAATGACACCAGATTTAACGTGGTTCACCGAAAGGCTACGTCCACGGTTCAAAGACTGTCCGAACACCAATCCGGGACAGATCTGAATCTATTTAGTCGCACCAACGACAAAGAGCACCAACCCTTAGTTTTAGATAGCACCAACTATCTAGGAAGCACCTACTCCCTTTAGTTTCAGATAGCACCAACTATCTAGGAAGCACCGACTCCCTTTACAATTTATCTGCACCAACAGATAGGATCACCAAACCCCAGACACCAAGCACCAACTTGATGTTCTACAGAATTAAAGTAGAAACCTTTTTCTACAGCCCTTCCCCTCTACAATCTCTCTCTCTCAATCCCTTACAAATTGAAAATTAAAGCATAAACAGAGAGACACTTATCTTATGGACGAAACACCATCTTCAAGAGCACATCGTCGTCCACACTTGCTGTAGAAACTTGTAACAAGACTGCACACAGCAACAGCACTCTCTTCTCTCCAAAACTCTCTCTCTTTTCTTCTCTTCTTTCTCTCTTTCTTGTGTCTATTTAAAAACGAGCCAAACATGCCTTTATATAGGTTATGATAACCCTTAAGAGTGTTCCAAATAGGCTACAATTCGTTTAGAAAGAGTCCCAAACGAATAGATAAGAATGCTGAATTTTCGTGCAAGACTTCTGTTTCTGCGCAACTCTGGTTCCCGTGCTCGGTCGACATCCTGCCTTGCTCGGTCGACATCATACACAGTCTGGAAACAGACAACTATCGTGCTCGGTCGACATCCTGGTGTCCCGGTCGACCGACGACACACTGTGTCACGAAAATAACTGGGAGCTGCCTGAAACTTTTCTGCAGGTTCCTCTTGCTCGGTCGACCGCATGGGGTGCCCGGTCGACCGCACACTCTGCTTCAGGAATTCTGAATTCCTGACTGTTTCAACTCTGATTTCTCTTTTAAGCTCTATCAACACCAACCTATTAACATCATGCTTGTGACATTGTGTTGACAATAATTCCAACTCAAAATGATGCTTGAGATACTAAATTCTTCAATTCTTCAAAAGACTTCTCAAGTCATCTCAAATTCCAACAATCTCCCCCTTTGGAATTGTTGGCAACACTTTTGGAACTTCAACACTTAGAACACATTAAACTAGTTGATCTTCATGAAGCTTCTTCAGAACCATAGTCTCCCCCTGTCTTAAAAAAAATCAAAATCAAAATCAAGATCTCTAACACTCTTGATACCAATCTCCCCAAAGTTATCATAGCATAACTTCTTCTAAGCATAGCTTTCTCCTGGCTTAAGTCTTTCTCCCCCTTTGACAACAAGTCCAAAGGGACCAACGAAGGAGCGAATAGGATATTCAAGGAATACTTTGCTCCCCCTTTCAAGCACAACTCCTAAGGATTAGGAGAGTGAGTAACTCCTAATTTTTTTCGGAGATACTCGAAGACTTCTTTTGGCAGAGGTTTTGTGAAGATATCAGCAACTTGCTCAGTGGTTGGGACATATTCCAACTTTACCTCACCGTCTGCAACCTTTTCCTTGAGAAAGTGATAGCGAATTGCGACATGCTTCGTTCTAGAATGCTGAACAGGATTCTTGGAGATGTGAATTGCACTTGTGTTGTCACAGAGGATCGGCGTAGGATCCGTTGTCGGAACTCCTAGATCAGAAAGCATTTGCCGCATCCATAACACTTGTGTACAACAAGTTGCCGCTGCAATATATTCCGCTTCCGCTGTAGAAAGGGATACTGAGTCTTGTTTCTTACTGTGCCATGCCACCAACCTGTCACCGAGATAGAATGCACCACCGCTTGTACTCTTGCGATCATCTATACATCCAGCCCAATCGGCGTCAGAGTATGCAACAAGAGTAAATGATTTGCCTTTAGGATACCAAATGCCAAGCTCCATGGTACCTTTCAGATATCGAAATATCCTTTTTACTGCTGTGAGGTGCGTCTCAGTTGGTGATGCTTGAAATCGAGCCACCATACACACTGCTTGCAAAAGATCCGGTCTTGTAGCAGTCAAATAAGCAGGCTTCCTATCATAGAACGATAAGTAGTGTGATCAACGGACGAACCCTTATCATCTTTGCTTAGCTTTGTGTTCGTTGTCATTGGTGTGCTCACTGGCTTGCTGTCTTCCATGTTAAAATGCTTCAGCATTTCCTTGACGTATTTCATCTGTGATATGAAAATACCATGTTTCAGCTGCTGAACTTGTAAACCAAGGAAGAACTTTAGTTCTCCAAGCATTGACATCTCAAATTCTTTCTTCATCTCTTCAGCAAAATTCCTGCACATTTCTTCATCGTTGCCACTAAAGATTATGTCATCGACATAAATAATAACAACCAGCTGTTTGCTCAACTCTGTTTTGACATAAAGATTGCTATCAACCAGTCCTTTTCCAAAGCCGATCTTGCGGAGATATAGGTCCAGCCTTGCATACCACGCCCTTGGCGCTTGTTTCAGCCCATAAAGAGCCTTTTTCAATTTGCACACTAGGTCTGAATTTTTGCTAATAGGAAAACCATCAGGTTGCTCAATGTAGACCTCTTCTTCAAGTAATCCATTCAAGAAGGCTGACTTTACATCCATCTGAAATACCTTGAAGGTTTTGTATGCAGCCAATGCAAGAAACATACGAATGGCTTCCAGACGAGCCACCGGTGCAAGGGTCTCTTCAAAATCTATGCCTTCAACTTGAGCATAGCCTTTACAAACCAACCTTGCTTTGTTTCGAATGACCTGACCATCTTCATTCAGCTTGTTCCGAAAGACCCATTTAGTACCAATAACATTCTTATCGGTAGGTCTAGAAACTAGTTCCCATGTGGAGTTCTTCTCAATTTGCTCCAACTCCTCATGCATAGCTTTTAACCAACTTTCATCGAGACTGGCTTCAGCCACAGTCTTGGGTTCAATGGTGGACACAAGCGAGTAATTGCTAACTACACTTTGTCTTGTTTTAACACCGGCCTCAGGATCTCCAATGATTTGATCCTTAGGGTGTTGCTCTACCCAAGTGCTTTTCTTTCTAGGTGTAGCATCCTCTGAGTCATCCTTTGATTTCTCAGAATCATTAGGTTTAGCTACTTCATCATCAATCTCACTCGAGTCCTCATAAACGGGACTGTCATAATGAGTTCCATTCTTTGATTCATGGTTTTCATCAATTCTAACATCGGCACTTTCTATAATTTTTCTGGTCCTTTTGTTAAGACATCTGTAAGCCTTACTAGATGAGGAATAACCTAGAAATATACCTTCATCAGCTCTTTCATCAAATTTGCCCGGATTTTGTTCAAGACGCTTGATGTAACACTTGCTACCGAAGACTCTAAAGTGCTTGACTATTGATTTTCTCCCAAACCATAGCTCATAAGGAGTTTTGTCTTCATGTGGCCTGATCAAGCATCGATTCTGAATGTATACAGTCGTATGGATTGCCTCCTTCCAGTATTTGTCAGCTAGCTTGCTCTCAGTTAGCATTGTGCGAGCCATCTCTTGCACGGTGCGATTTTTTCCGTTCCACAACTCCATTTTGCTGTGGAGTTCTAGGGGCTGAATACTGTCTTTGAATGCCATGGTGCTCACAATAGTTAGTGAACTCTTCAGATGTGAATTCACCGCCTCGATCAGACCTTAAAATCTTGATACGTTTTCCAAGCATATTTTCAACCTGTGCTTTAAAACACTTTAAAACGATCAAGTGCTTGATGTTTATGCTTAAGAAACAATACCCATGACATACGAGTATAATCATCAATGCATAACATAAAATACTTATCTCCATTGGTGCTTTGAGTTCGCATCGGTCCACAGAGATCGGTGTGCACTAGCTCAAGAGGTTTCTTTGAATGATGCTCCTTTGACTTGAACATTACCCTCGTTTGCTTTCCTTTTTGACACGAATCGCAAATGGGGTTGGAAGGCTTTTCAACTGTAGACATACCTCTGACAGCCTTTGAATTGCAAATCTTTGACATGTTATCAAAGTTTAGATGCCCAAGGCGTTTGTGCCACAACCAACTTTCCTCTGTCCGACTCATCAAGCGAGTCTTTTCAGCTCCATCAGACAATGTATAGAGATTTCCAGCAGTCCTAGATCCAGTAGTCACTGTTTTGCCGTTGCTACACTTCTTGATAGCAAAACCATTCTTAGTGAAGATAACTTCGTGGCCTTTGTCACAGATCTGGCTCACACTAAGCAAGTTGTGTCTTAGTCCAGACACATATAAGACCTCGTCTGATCTGATCTTGTTTGCCTTTAGCTGAACAACACCTTTTCCGCAGATTTTGGCACCATCATTGTTACCAAACTTCACTGATCCGCCTTCATAGTGCTGTAATTTGACGAATTTTTCCTTATCACCTGTCATATGGCTTGAACAACCACTATCAAGGACCCATGGTGCTGTCTTCTTTTGTGCATTGAATGCCGTTTGCACAATGAGAGATTCTTTGGAATTATCTTTACTTTTCTTTGCCCTCCATGCCTTAACTAACTTGGGTTTTTTTTCAACCTGAAATTGGTTAGCTATAGGCAACCTACAATCCCTAGCCAAGTGTCCATAATTATGACACATATAGCACTCAATTTTGTGGCTGTTTAGGATTGAAAAAGGGTTCCTAGTCACAAATGGGCTGTTTCTAACATAGAATTTGCAATCAGCTCTTTTATGTCCATATCTATTGCAATGAGTTTCATTGTCCCTTCAATCGCTTGGAGTGCTTTGAGTTTTCGGCTATTTTCCAAGTTTTCAGCCTTTGCTCTAGCGATTTCAGTTTCAAGTTTCATAGCCTCTTCCTTTTTGATACTTATTTGATTTTGAAGGACTTCCACCATTCTTTTATATTCTTCAACTTGAGTTTTCAAAGCAATAATTGAACTTTCAGATTCATGAAGAAGTTTCATATTTTTCTTACTTGTTTTTTCGTTCCATGCTAAGCTCCTCAAGTGCGGCAATGAGTTCTTCTTCGAGATTGACCTCAGCCTCCTCTTCCTCTTCCGGCTCTTGCTCCTCTTCTTCTTCAACGGTAACCATGAAGAGAGCTTCAGTTGCCTCGGCTGATTCATCATCGTCTGAAGTTTCAGACGTGCGTGTCATTATATTGACTGATGAAGCTTTTTGCTTTGCCCATCTTTCTGAAATTTTTCTTCCACTTACTCTTATCAACATAAGAGTCATCATCATTATTCTCTTTCAGCGGGCACTTCGCAGCAAAGTGACAAACACCGCCACAATTGAAGCATTTAAAGGGTAGCTTCCCTTTGTACTTTCCATTGCTTCCTTTCTTCAGCTTTCTAACAAATTGAGCCTCAAGCTCATCATCATCAGTATCAGAATCATGACCAGCAGTCTCTTTTCCCTTTTTCTGAACTTTGAAGGCCGCTTCTCTATCAGATGAAGACGTCTTACCTATGCGCATCTCATAGGCAGTGAGTGAACCATGCAACTCATCCATGGAAAATTCATTCAGATCCTTGGCTTCTTCTATGGCTGAGACTTTTGAATCAAACCGGGGAAGAAGAGATCTTAGAACCTTTTTGACGATGACTGGTTCTTTAATCTCCTCCCCTAGTCCACGAATGTCATTCGTGACTTCATTCACACGTTGCAAATATGAGTCAACATTCTCGCTTTCCTCCATGCGAAGAGATTCAAATTGAGAGCGATGGGTTTGCAATTTTGCTTCTTTGATCTTCTCATCTCCTTCATGAATGCTTTTCAACTTGTCCCATATTTCCTTGGCTGTTTTGCATGCAATTACTTTGACCAGCTTGCTGTCCACAAGGCCACTAAAGAGTGCATTCTGCGCCTTAGAGTCGTTGTCTGCTAACTTCTTCGTTGCAGCATCATTGGGTATAATGGCAATATTGTAATCGACTCTGACAGTCTCCCAGACATCATAGCCAAGTGACTTAATGAAAGCCTGCATTCTGATCTTCCAGAAGGAGTAATTAGAACCATCAAACAAAGGTGCTTTCTTATTTCCTGTATTGGTTGCCATGTGATTTGACAAGAGATCACCCTTAGTGTATTAAGCTTTTCAAGGGAACCTTACGCTCTGATACCAATTGTTAGATATCGCGATCACTGAGAGGGGGGGGGGGTGAATCAGTGATTCTTTAATAACAGGTCCAATTTAACAACAAAAGCAAATCAAATCACACAATGACACCAGATTTAACGTGGTTCACCGAAAGGCTACGTCCACGGTTCAAAGACTGTCCGAACACCAATCCGGGACAGATCTGAATCTATTTAGTCGCACCAACGACAAAGAGCACCAACCCTTAGTTTTAGATAGCACCAACTATCTAGGAAGCACCTACTCCCTTTAGTTTCAGATAGCACCAACTATCTAGGAAGCACCGACTCCCTTTACAATTTATCTGCACCAACAGATAGGATCACCAAACCCCAGACACCAAGCACCAACTTGATGTTCTACAGAATTAAAGTAGAAACCTTTTTCTACAGCCCTTCCCCTCTACAATCTCTCTCTCTCAATCCCTTACAAATTGAAAATTAAAGCATAAACAGAGAGACACTTATCTTATGGACGAAACACCATCTTCAAGAGCACATCCTCGTCCACACTTGCTGTAGAAACTTGTAACAAGACTGCACACAGCAACAACACTCTCTTCTCTCCAAAACTCTCTCTCTTTTCTTCTCTTCTTTCTCTCTTTCTTGTGTCTCTTTAAAAACGAGCCAAACATGCCTTTATATAGGTTATGATAACCCTTAAGAGTGTTCCAAATAGGCTACAATTCATTTAGAAAGAGTCCCAAACAAAATAGATAAGAATGCTGAATTTTTGTGCAAGACTTCTGTTTCTGCGCAACTCTGGTTCCCGTGCTCGGTCGACATCCTGCCTTGCTCGGTCGACATCATACACAGTCTGGAAACAGACAACTATCGTGCTCGGTCGACATCCTGGTGTCCCGGTCGACCGACGACACACTGTGTCACGAAAATAACTGGGAGCTGCCTGAAACTTTTCTGCAGGTTCCTCTTGCTCGGTCGACCGCATGGGGTGTTCGGTCGACCGCACACTCTGCTTCAGGAATTCTGAATTCCTGACTGTTTCAACTCTGATTTCTCTTTTAAGCTCTATCAACACCAACCTATTAACATCATGCTTGTGACATTGTGTTGACAATAATTCCAACTCAAAATGATGCTTGAGATACTAAATTCTTCAATTCTTCAAAAGACTTCTCAAGTCATCTCAAATTCCAACAAGTAGGTGCTTCCTAGATAGTTGGTGCTATCTGAAACTTAAGGGTTGGTGCTCTTTGTCGTTGGTGCGAATAAATAGATTCAGACCTACTCCGGATCGGTGTTCGGACAGTTTTTGAACCGTGGACGTAGCCTTTCAGTGAACCACGTTTAAATCTGGTGTCCTTGTGTGATTTGATTTACTTTTGTTGTTAAATTGGACCTGTTTTTAAGGAATCACTGATTCACCCCCCCCCTCTCAGTGATCGCGATATCTAACAAATTGGAGTGTAACGGTTCGGTTAACAGTGTGTTTTGGAAAAATGGTTAACCGAATCGTATTTTACAGTTCAGTTCGGTTAATAACCGTGAGTAGAGACTGAAAGTCGAAATCGAACCGTGAAGCATGGTTTTCGATTTTAATAACCGTAATCGAAATCGTGAAACACGGTTATTAGCCGTCGGGTTGGTCCGGTTTGGTTGGTTAAACGGGTTTTTTGGTTTTTTTACACCCCTAATTATAACCTTTCAAAAAAAATACTTAAGGGTCACCTTTAATTAAGGATGTTTTACTTGCCATTCTATTGAGAACCAAGCAACTAGAAATAAATAGAAGATGGTCCCATCGTAAGTCAAGATCCTCTAATTGTCTCACTATGCATCATGCAGAAGAGTGAAACTCTACATCCAAGGTATCTGGGGAAGATCTAAACCACTAAAAAATGAACACCATCCTGAAGTTTGAATCCAAAGGGAAGGTTTAATTCTAAGCAGATAAAATCTTGAATTGGTAAACTCTCATCAATCTTCTAGTGAGGCCAACTCCTATTGAACTAAAAATCATGTGGTCATCAAATACAAAAAAGGTGTTCATTTTGAATTGATCAAATCTTCAAAAGATAACATAATGTGGAGTTACACTCCCCTATTAGGAAAAGGAGGAAATTTGGAGGATCCAGAATCATGTGAGGAGCACCAAATTTGAGGATTGGAGACCCAATTTTCTATGCCAACTTTATTTCCTAGTTTGGTGCAATTATGTGGTCATCTCATACAAAAAAGGTGTTCATTTTGAAATGATCAAATCTTCAAAAGATAACCTCAATGTGGAGTAATACTCCCCTAATAGGAAAAGGAGAGCACTTGGAGGATCCTAACTCATGTGAGGAGCACCAAATTGAGGATTGGAGACCCAGTTTTATGTGCCAACTTTATTTCCTTGTTTGGTGCACTTATAATCATTGTGTTTTTCGGACACTGTTCCTCTGCCTGACGGAATTGATCAAGTCTTCAAAAGATAACCTCAATGTGGAGTTACACTCCCCTAATAGGAAAAGGAGGACACTTCGAGGATCCAAACTCATGTGAGGACCACCAAATATGAGGATTGGAGACCTAATTTTCTGTGCCAACTTTATATCTTTGTTCGGTGCAATTGTAATCATTGTGTTTTTCGGACACTGTTCCTCTGCCAGATGGATTTGATCAAGTCTTCAAAAGATAACCGCAATGTGGAGTTACACTCCCCTAATAGGAGAAGGACACTTGGAGGATCCAGACTCATGTGAGGAGCACTTAATATGAGGATTGGAGACCCAATTTTTTGTGCCAACTTTATTTCCTTATTTGGTGCAATTATAATCATTGTGTTTTTCGGACACCATTCCTCTGCCGAACAGAATTGATCAAATCTTCGAAAGATAACCTCAATGTGGAGTTACACTCCCCTAATAGGAAAGGGAGAGCACTTGGAGGATTCAAACTCATGTGAAGAGCACCAAATATGAGGATTGGAGACCCGGTTTTATGTGCCAACTTTATTTTCTTGTTTGGTGCAATTATAATCATTGTGTTTTTTGGACACTGTTCCTCTGCCGGACGAAATTGATCAAATATTCAAAAGATAAGCTCAATGTGGAGTTACACTCCCCTAATAGGAAAAGGAGGACACTTGGAGGATCCAAAATCATGTGAGGAGTGAAAGTCCTGGGGATCCTTACCCTAGAGGGGGGGTGAATAGGGTGAGCTACTAATTAGTGACCAATTATGACCAATTTTAACTTCTTTAAATTAACTAGTCACTTGTGATGATTAACAAACAAAATGCGGAAGCTAATAAACAAAATCACCACATAGCACACACCATAACACAATGATTTATAGTGGTTCGGCCTCAATGCCTGCATCCACTACCGGCTTGTGTTCCTCACACCCCACCGGATTTTCCACTATTATGCTTTTCAAAAGGCTAAGCAATAACCTCTTTAAACTATGCTTTTCTAGGCTAAGCAATAACCTTACAATGTGCTTTTATAGGCTAAGCAATAACCTTTACACAATGCTTTTCTTAGGCTAAGCAATAACCTTTACAATAAAGGATTTCTCTCAAAGAAAGTGTCTTCACAAAACACTCTAAGAGATTACAATTAAGCTCAATAAAAAATTGCCTCTAAATAGCCGAATATGAAATTGTAAAACAACTCACACAAACACACTAAGAATTACAAAGATGAATGCTTATGAGGTGTGTGTGTGTGAAAACTTCAATCAAGATTAAAATTAAAGCTCAATCTATTTTATGCTTAAAGCAATTCAAAAGTTTAATGCTCATAAAAATATTTGATTGAAGTGTTATGCAAATCACATGTACAAAAATACTAACTTGTAAATGATTTATGAAAATCAAGATGACACAAGTTGTATGAAATTAATAATGTCTAAACATGTGATGCACAATCAATGTTGTTTTAAAAAACAAACTAATTTATTAAAGGTTTTAATTAGATTGAAAACAACAAAGAGGATTCAAACAAGTTAATGAAACATGTTTATAAAACAAATCAAAGGTTTTAACAAAACATGATTTATAAAGTTTTAACACAAAACTTGGTTTGAATCAAAGTGAGAAATCCATCACAATCTAAAACAAAGATTGAATGAAGGTAATGGATTTAACACATCATAGTTTATATGCTAAAAATCATTTACCAATAATTTAGTCAAAGCATAAAACATATGATTAATAAAAGTACTTGATGATTTAACTTAATGATCCAAGCTTTAGCTTTACTAATGACCCTCTTGGTCTCTCTTAGTTCATCCCCTTTTTCTTCTCTTCAAACACCTCAAAGAGTGCTTAGAAGCTCCAAAAATGTTCAACACTTTTTCAATGGGAATGAACCCCTTTTTATACTCAAAAGTTGAGTTCCTGCGTGTCCTCGGTCGACCCCCAGCTTGGCTCGGTCGACCGACCCTTAACGGTAAAAAATCAGACCGTTTGAAAAATGCTCAACGGACACTTTCTCGGTCGACCCACAGTGTGGTCGGTCGACCGAAAGCATGGGTTCGGTCGACCGACCACACTGCGGGTCGACCCGAGCCCAAGGACCAAAAATCCCATTTTTTGCATATTTAAAGAGATTTCTTTGTGGGATCTTTGGGCCACTAAATCAATCTTGGAAACATGATTTTAAATCATTCTACGTATTTTAAAATCATGAAACATAAAAAGCCAAAAATCATTTGAAACTTTAAATCATTGGCTAGCTTGATTTGTAAAAATTCTTTTTCAAATAAAATGCGTCCAAGATGAAAACCAAAACATGCATGAAACATATGATTTACAAGATTTAAAACAATGCATGTGTAAATCAAGATTTCAAGAATTTCTAAATCAATGCATGTGTGAAAATTCATGAGATTAATAAAATGCTAATGCATCCATCAAATTGCAATAAACAAAATCCTAACAAGCAGCACCAAATATAAGGATTGGTGACCCTGTTTTTTGTGCCAACTTTATTTCCTTGTTTGGTGCAATTGAAATTATTGTGTTTTTCGGACACTGTTCCTCTACCGGATGGAATTTATCAAATCTTCAAAAGATAACCTCAATGTGGAGTTACACTCCCCTAATAGGAAAAGGAGGACGTTTGGAGGATTCAGACTCATGTGAAGAGCACCAAATATGAGGATTGGAGACCTTATTTTCTGTGCCAACCTTATTTTCTTGTTTGGTGCAATTGTAATCATTGTGTTTTTCGGACAGTGTTCCTCTGCGAGATGGAATTGATCAAGTCTTTAAAAGATAACCTAGGGAAAGGAGGACACTTGGAGGATTCAGACTCATATGAGGAGCACCAAAGATGAGGATTGGAGACCTAATTTCCTGTGCTAACTTTATTTCCTTCTTTGGTTCAGTTATAATCACCGTGTTTTTCGGACACTGTTCCTCTGCCAGATGAAATTGATTAAGTCTTCAAAAGATAAGCTCAATGTGGAGTTCCACTACCATATTAGGAAAAGGATGACACTTGGAGGATCCAGACTCATGTGACGAGTATCAAATATGAGGATTGGAGACCTTATTTTTTTTTTGTGCTAACTTTATTTCATTGTTTGGTGTAATTATAATCATTGTATTTTTCGGAGAGAGTTCCTTTGCCGAATGAGATTTTTAAGTTAGACCTCACCTCTCGGCCTACCTTTTATGAGACTTGAGCTCACATCCAAACAAAGTTGTACAGGACAGATTCGAAAATCCTCTCACAAATAAATAGTGGATGAAAAAGCAAAACTTTTTGGGAGAGTACAACTTCACCCAAATGAATGCCAAAAAAAAAGTACAGAAAATAAGATCCCTTTCCCCCTATTTTTCTACTGATTTGATGTTGTACAAATATGCCCTAAAAGTTATTTTCACATAATAGGCATTGGAGATGGGTATTAATTGTGCACATAATTAGCTAGTGCAACTGAAGGCCCATTTACTAAAATTCCTAAAAGCATAGTAAAATGGTTCAAGGAGGAAATAACAAAGAAGTGACAGTGAAGAATAGGTGTACATGTAGATGGACCGATGAGTAAAACATTTCTTCTATTTAACTTGCTAGGGTGATTATTTAATGGCCATTTGTGGGTTTTTATCTTTGTTTCTTTAATTTTTATCAGCTTTAGTACAGTTTTCGAATATTTAATTTCATACGAACAAACAGGCCCTAAAAGAATTATATATTAATTTATATCTTCTTTTGAAAGATACAGCGTGTTTGATGTATTAAGAAAATCCTGCAAGCATGTATAATAAATGTCATTAAAATAGATGATGCTGCCACTGGAAGGATTAGGATCTTAACATTTGGGCATGGACCTTGGACCTCATTGATAATGGGATTGAGCTCTCTGCATTTTTGGATTACAATTTGCAGTTTCGCATTTCATTAGTCAGTTCCAGTTAATTTTAGTGGCAAATTGGATGTTTCAGGCAAAAAGGAGAGTTGGAAAGTGGTCTATTGGTTCAGGCCTAGCCGGTCTTTGATCAATTTTTAAACTCAACTTGACTCGTAATACTGAGATTTAAGATTGTCTAACTCACATCTGAGCCATATAAGCTGCAGGTCAAATGTGAGTTGAATTATGTGGATCAAATTTTTATATATGAAAGAGACTGATTTCAAATTGAAATCAGCTCTAATTGATTTTGAATATCTCCCACAATGTTGACCTACTCATCAGTTCCAATGCCAATTCTCTTTTAATCTTATTTAATTTGATTTAACTCAATTCTAACACCCACTTCTCTTTAATCTTATTTAATCTAATTCAATTCAATAAAATATAATTTATTACTCACTCCCCATGTCTCCCCATCCCAAACGGCTTTTCCCATCTATCTATCTATATTATAAGACAAAAACCAGTCCTGCCATGTGTCTCATTCAGAAAAATCTGAAATTTTGACACTTGGCAGTATTTCCCTTAAACATTTAATACCCTATTAATTAGGGGTTATATTAGTATAACTACCCTTATGTACTAACCCCTATTAATTAGTATAAGTAGATATTATATAATATAATTAGAACAATTCAAATATAAGTGAGGGTCCACAAGGGGTGGGGCCTCACATAAGGAAAATAAATTTCTTTATGTAACTAATCACAAATATATAAATATAAGAACACATTAAACCCATGTTGCTCCAAAATACGGCCCGGGCAGCATGAGTTCAATTTGTTCTTTTCAAGTTTCATATTAATTTTTTTCTTTTTACCCAATGAATTCTCTTTATTAAAATTTATTATAATTTTTAGTTAAGTTTGCCACAAAGTTTAAATGATCTTAGTTTATTTTCCTAACTGATCAAAGGGGATCACAATTTGATGTAAGAATTTAGTAATATTTTTAGACCCGGGCTTAGCACGGGTCTTTCTGCTAGTTAATTAGACAACTCCTCTCCCCCCCCCCTAGGAACACCTCTCGAGTGTCTCGGTCCCCATCTAAGCTTGGACTCCCTCATCCTTTTTCTTTTTCTTTTTTTACTGTCATGATACAAGTTTTAAATGACTTGAATGTGAAGGTGATGCAAAGGAGAATGATCGGAGCCCAAAGATGTATTACTTGATGCATTACCTCCATCAGTTGGTGAGTGTAAATATATATGATATTTCATGTTTCTACTAAAACTTTATTTTTTATGTTTATTATTTATTTAGATTTCCAATTGTGTGATTTTAACTCTATTTTAGATTTATCAAAATCAAGATTTTTATTTATATCATAAAACTAAATGTTATTTTATATGACTTCTATTGCCTGTGCTAAGCATGGGGGCATTTTGCTAGTTATCATATGAAAGACAATGATATTGATTTTTACCCTCCCAAATTTGATTTAATTTTGAATTTTACAAAACCATGAGGGAGCCCACAAATTTATTATTATTATTATTGTGTGGGGAGATTTCCAAAACTCCAGGATTATGCTAAACACGGCTGTAAGATGGGATTAAGCGTTCTCACGTGCCTCCCGCGTGCCATCCATGTGGCACCGGACTCACCTCGGCTGCCGGGACAGAGGCCCCTGCCGAGATCAGGCGGACTCTGGCAGCTAGCGTCGAGGTCGGCTACTAGGCGCCCACCTCGGCTAAAGAGCTTGACCCTGGCCAAAGGAACCGGGACGGAAGCCGAAGCAAGGAAGAGTCCCGACTCGCGCCCCACGCCTGCCACGCCATCAGACACGTGGCACAGTAGGGGCACGTGCCAGTGGGACAGATGCGACATCCAGCCGTCCACAATCTTTGCCAAATCCTTGATCAGGCGGTATCCAGCGGCTGAGCCCAAATCAGGACAAGGCCCGAGGATGTACTCGATGGGACTTCTACCGCCAAAGGCGCCCAACAAGATCTGGCCCAACATGACACGCATTAAATGCAGTATGGGCTGATCCGACTGGCATTAAATGCAGTATGGGCTGATCCGACTGGCATTAAATGCATTGTGGGCTGAAATGGACCATATTTATTACTTTGTGGGCTAATCGGACCCTCATTTAATGAATGGTGGGCTAACATGATGACGCCCCTAGGCATGCCAGGACGTCATCATGAGCCTCCCCCATGCAACGTAGGCCTCTTCCTCTATAAGAGGAGGAGCGATCTCCATTACAGGTATGCACATCTAAAACCAGAGAGCTGTTACTCTACCTCTCTTCTTCCTCTCCTTCCTTTGTTCCAGTGCACTCACTTACTTAGGCATCAGAGAGCCTTGTGCCGCCCAGGCCAGGGTCCTCTGACCGTTTGCTCTTCCCTTTCAGGCTAGGATGCAGTAGATCATCTTCTTCTGTTTGGATAAGTCCTGTAAGGCACCCTAAGTATTGTAGGTCATAATTTTACTGCACCTACAATTGGCGCCGTCTGTGGGGAAGCACTATCCCATCCCTTCTAACCTACTCAATCTTCCCGGAAACCATGCCTCCAAAAGCTAAGAAAGGCGGAGAGTCCCAAAGAGCATTGCTCGAATGACTAGGTCCGTCGACGGACGTCCCCCCTCAAGGACGGTCCAGAACAGTGCATGGCGCGTCTGCAGGTGAGGAGCTCGTAGGCTCGCAGCCCTCCATCGAAGTTCCCTTCCAAGAGGGGCTTGAGACCTCGCTCTCTGACGAAGAAGTCACGCCTCCCCGACGGGATGAGCGTCGACGCGAGCGGCCTCGCAAAGACAAGGCTGTGGCAGTGGAGGAGCCACGCCGTGTGCAACCCCCTGATGATGGAGGATACATCGCAGCTCAGAACGCTCTCCTCCAGAAGCAGGAGCAAATAATCCGCCAGCTCCAGCAGCAACTGAGAGCGGTGCAAAATGCCTCGTTAAGGCAGCCCTCAGAGCCCCAAGGCGAGAAGAGTGCTGTCCAGTGCAAGGTAGTCCAGCCCTCCCGCGAGGATCTGAGAGCCTTTTTGGATCAGAAGCGTAGCCAGGCCCACGACCAGGGCTCGAGCAACAACCATAGCCATCGTGGCCGCGACGGCCGAGCTCATAGCCATCATAGCCGAGGCCATTCGAAGCGGAAGCCAAGAGCATCGACACCAGAGAAGGATGATGAGCAGGAGCGGCTCGATAAGCACATCAAGCTGGCCCTTCAGCATAACTTAGAGATGCGGGACCAGCAAGATATTTGTGGCCCTACCGATCTGGGGGCCTCTCCCTTCACACGGGACATTGAAAGAACTCCCTTGCCCAAGAAGTTCTCCATCCCGCGGTTCGTCCCCTACGACGGATTGTCTGACCCAACCGCTCACCTCCGGCACTTCGATCAGAAGATGTCCATCTGGGGGAACGAGGGCCACCTCAACTGCAAGATCTTCTCTTCCAGTCTGAGCGACCTCCCTCTGAAGTGATTCTGCACCCTCCCGGAAAAGTCTATTTCGAGTTGGAAAGAGCTCCAGCTCTCATTCCTGAAGAAGTTCCAGGCCTACAGCGTCGTCCCCAAGACTGACGCTGATATTCTTGCCCTAAAGATGAAGCAGGGCGAGAGCTTCACCCAGTTCGCCCGGCGGTTCTGGGCGATTTACAGCCAGATCGAGGATACCAGAGAAGAGGTTGCGATCTTCGCCTTTCGGAACGCCCTGTTGCCAGGGCACGAGCTGAGGAAAGATTTGGTTGGAGATCCCGCTACCTCCATGCCGGCCTTGATGTCCCGGATAAAGCGCTATGTCGCCCGGGAGGAGGACGAGATCCGGGCTCGGGAGGACGAAGGCCCGGGACCCAAGGAAAGAAGCAGTCAGCCCCAGTAGAGGGGCAAGAAGCCCTTTAAGAAGGAAGAGCCGAAGCAGACATGGGTCTCCAATTTGGCGAGAGCGTCCGGGTCTGGGGACAGCAGGAGGACCAGACCTCCCTCTGACACCCACCAGGGTGTGAACATCGTCTTCAAGGAACCGATCCACCAGATCATGAACAAGATCAAGACTAAGCCATTCTTCAGGTGGCCCCAGACCATGCGGAGTGATCCTTCCACCCGTGACCAGACCAAGTTCTGTGCCTATCACAAAGATAGCGGGCACAAGACTGAGGAGTGCAGGACTTTGAAGTATCACCTGGAGAGACTCGCCAAGGAAGGCCACCTTGCGGAGTTCGTGAAGGCATGAGACGTCGGCAGCGGCAGCGGCAGCCGAGCTCGTTAGAGCGCTGATCAGGCTCCAGATAGCGAGGACTCTGAGAAGATCATCAATGTGATCCATCTGGCGCCCTCAGCTCCGTCTCCCTCAGCTAGAGGCAGCCCCCAGGCTCATGCCGAAGCCAGGCGGGCCTCGCACGGGAAAGAGGTGATGAAAGCCGAGCTCGGCCCGGCACCCAAGCGAGCGCGCCAAGACCGCCCAGCCATCTCATTTTCAGACAAAGATCTAGAGGGAATTCAGCTTCCCCACAACGATCCCCTGCTCCTGACCATGAAGCTGAAGGACTTCACTGTGAAGAGGATCCTCGTCGACTCCGGCAGCTCTTCCGAGGTCCTCTACTATGAGTGCTTCAAGAAGATGAAACTCTCAGAAGCTAATCTGACGGAGGTCCATGCGCCCCTGATAGGGTTCAGCGCCAAACCAGTCTACCCCAAGGGGAGAATCACTCTGGAAACCAGAGTGGGTGGAGCTTCTGTGATGGCCGATTTCCTGGTAGTGGACGCCCCTTCTCCCTATAATGTTATCTTGGGCAGGACATGGCTCCACAAGATGGAGGCAGTCCCTTCCTCCCTCCACCAGAAGCTGAAGTTCGTGCTCGAAAACCAGGAAGGTAAGATGGAGGTGGTCACGGTCGAAGGAGATCAGCAGTTGGCCAGGCAGTGCATGCTGGCCATGGTCCCTGGGGAGAAGGAACCAGAGCGGGTCAATTTGGCAGAGTTCGAGAAGGGACTAGATGAGATCGGCCGAGATCCTGACAAGAAGAGCATTGAGGACCTACCCGAAGTCAGGCTCGACCCAGCAGACCCAGACAAAATTTTTTTGATCGGCACCCAGTTGCCCGAACCAGAGAGAGCCGAGCTCTCAAGATTTTTGATGCAAAATGTGGACGTTTTCGCTTGGACCCCGAGCGAAATGCCTGGGGTCGACCCCGAGTCATGTGCCACAAGCTGAACGTGGATCCCAACCACAAGCCAGTGGTACAAAGAGTCCGCAGGACGGGGTTACAACAGACAGACGCGGTAGTCGAAGAGGTCGACAAGTTGCTAGAGGCAGGCGCAATCAGAGAGGTCCAGTACCCGGTCTGGCTGGCCAATACGGTGGTGGTCAAGAAGAAGACTGGCAAATGGAGGGTGTGCGTGGACTTCACAGATCTCAACAGAGCATGCCCAAAGGACAGCTTCCCTCTTCCCAAGATTGATCAGATGATCGACGCCACCGCTGGCCATGACAGAATGAGCTTCCTCGACGCCTACAGAGGTTACCATCAGATTCCGATGTACTAGCCAGACGAGGAGAAAACCGCATTCATAACCCCCCGCGGCACTTATTGGTACAAGGTGATGCCCTTTGGGCTGAAGAACGCGGGGCAACCTATCAGCTCCTCGTCACCAAGATGTTCCAGGCTCAGCTCGGCAAGATAGTCGAAGTCTACATTGACGACATGGTCGTTAAGTCCAAGCACTCCAGCGACCATCTGGCGGATCTGGCCCAAGCCTTCAGCGTCCTCCGTAGATTCAAACTCAAACTGAATGCTTCCAAGTGCGCCTTCGGCGTAGCTTCTGGCAAGTTCCTCGGGAGCCTGGTAACGCGGAGGGGAATAGAAGCCAACCCGGACCAGATTACTGCAATCCTGGGCATCCAGAGCCATCTACCGCAAAGGAGGTCTAGAAGCTTACAAGCATGGCTGCAGCACTCAATTGCTTCATCAGCAGATCATCAGATAAGTGCCGGCCTTTCTTTCAGCTTTTGAAAAGAATTTAAAGTTCCAATGGACCCCTGAGTGCGACCAAGCATTGGGAGCACTCAAAACCTATTTGTCTTCACCACCCTTACTCTCTACCCCGACTCCGGGGGAGATTTTGTATTTGTATCTTGCGGTCTCGGATCATGCGGTGAGCTCCGTCCTTATCAGAAAAGACCAAGGAGTCCAAAAACCAATTTACTATACGAGCAAGATCCTGCTTGATGCCAAGACCCGATACCTTTTGCCGGAGAAGCTTGCGTTGGCGCTCGTCAGCGCCTCCCACAAGCTCTCCCATTATTTCCAATCCCACACCATTGTGGTCATCACGGAGCACCCACTCCGGTCTATTTTCAAGAAAGCTGACTTTTCAGGGCGTATATCAAAGTGGGCAGTCGAACTGGGGCAGTATGACATCCAGTACCGTCCCAGGACTGCGATCAAAGCCCAAATCCTAGCAGACTTCATCGTAGAGTTCGTCTCACCGAGCTCGACTTCGACCCAGCCCGGCACCGAACTGGGGGGCATAGGGCATGAGCGTGAAGTCACCGAGGTCGGACAATCCTCTCAGAGCCAAGATCCTGTCTCGGCATGGAAGGTCTTTGTCGACGGCTCATCCACCTCCAAGAGAGCTGGCGCCGGCATAGTCCTCCAATCGTCAGAGGGACTGGTCATAGAGCAAGCCCTCACCTTGGACTGCAAAGCGACGAACAATGAAGCTGAGTATGAAGCTCTGATAGCAGGGCTGAATAGCGCCCGAATCCTCGGAGCCCAGCAATTGGTGGTTTTCAGTGATTCACAACTGGTAACTAGCCAACTCACTGGAGACTACCAAGCCAGGGATGACAGGATGGCGGCCTACTTAGCCCTCGCAAAGAAACTGCTCTCGCACTTCTAGGCAGCCGAGGTCAGGCAAATCTCCAGAGATAACAACACGCATGCTGATGCGCTTGCAAACCTGGCCTTCGCTGTCGAAGCGGGAAAGAAAAGGATCGTTAAGGTTGGATCGATACCAAGATCAAGCCTAGCGCTCCACTCACCTCGACAGGTCCTGTGTGCTGATCTCGGCCCGAGCTGGATGGATCCAATCATCTCCTACCTAAAGGACGACCAGCTCCCCGAAGACAAGAATGAAGCCCACCGAATCAGACTCAAGGCAGCCCGATTCTGGCTATCTCCCGAAGGCAAACTCTACAGAAAACCCTTCACGGGTCCCTACCTCCAATGCGTCCATCCAAGCAAGGTGGACAACTTTCTGTATGAGATCCATGAAGGAATCTGCGGCAGTCACATTGGAGGTCACTCACTGGCCTACAGAGCTATAAGCCAAGGTTACTGGTGGCCGTACATGCAGAAGGACGCGCAAGTATATGCCAGGAAATGCGAGAAATGTCAGAAGTTCTCCCACTCGCTTCATCAGCCAGCGCAAGACTTGAGTCCCCTCCCCAGTCCATGGCCCTTCGTTCAATGGTGGCTAGACATTGTGGGACCTCTCCACCGAGCTCCGGGGAACAAGATATGGCTGATAGTTGCTACGGACTACTTCACGAAGTGGATAGAAGCTGAACCGTTGTCCTCCATCATTGACAGGGACTCCAGGAACTTCGTATGGAAGAACATCATAACGAGGTTCGGCATCTCCAGGACCCTGATTTCTGACAATAGGACTCAGTTCGACTCCAAATCCTTCAGAGACTTCTGCCAAGAGCACGGCATCAGGAACCATTACTCCACTCCGGCGTACCCGCAGAGCAATGGCCAGGCCGAAATTTCTAACAAGGTACTTCTGGACGGCTTGAAGAAGCGATTGGACAAGGCAAAAGGGAGATGGGTAGAGGAGCTTCCCAGCATATTGTGGGCATACAGAACGACGCCAAGACGTTCCACCTCGGCCTATGGCGGTCATTCCCTTGGAAATTGGCCTCCCCACCCTGAGGACAGAGCTGGTCGACCAAGGCCGAAACGAAATGAACTTGGCGATGGAGCTGGATCTAGCGGACAAGCGTCGAGAAGCGGCAGCCCTACGACTGACTGACTATCAGCAGCGGCTAGCTAGAGGATACAATGAAAAAGTCAAAGAAATGAGCTTTTCAGTAGGAGAACTGGTTCTGAAGAAGACCCTGCCAGCTGACAAAGATCCGAATGAAGGAAAATTGGCCCCAAACTGGCATGGCCCGTTCAGAGTGGTCTCACTGGCAGGACGATCCTCTTACAAACTTGAAGATTTAAAAGGCAGGCAGTTGCCGAGACCGTGGAATGCGTCTCACTTGAAGAAATTCTATTTCTAAAAGATGTAACAAGTCTCAGAATCAATGAAAGCAGCGTTTGCCTTGTCATCAAATCCGTGTCATCTCGTCTCGGCTGAGTTCGGCAGCTTCGGGTTCATAACACCCTTGGACCGACACCGGGTTCATAACACCCGGGTCGCTTCCTAAACTCTGGGTTCATAACACCCTTGGACCGACACCGGGTTCATAACACCCGGGTCGCTTCCTAAACTCTGGGTTCATAACACCCTTGGACCGACACCGGGTTCATAACACCCGGGTCGCTTCCTAAACTTTGGGTTCATAACACCCTGGGACCGACACCGGGTTCATAACACCCGGGTCGCTTCCTAAACTCTGGGTTCATATACCCTGGGACCGACTTTGGATTCACATATCCAGTCTTCCCTAAAAACCAGGGTTCATACACCTCCCGAGATGGTTCCCGAACTCAGGCTCACACAGCCGAAACCCTCAACTCTGGGTTCATCTCGGCACATAACAGCTCGTCTCGGCCAATTCATTTAGGCCAGTGACAAGTCTTTGAAAAAAAAAGCAGTGCAAGCACTGAAGTGCAGAAAAGCAGCACAAAAATACAAGTACGAAAGTACAGAAAAAGGCAAAACAATGCAGAAAAGCAAAAAAGAATGCAAAAGATTATGCACTGATCAGATAGTCAGAAACGCTGTTTTTTATTCAATTGTAGTTACTTCAGTACAAAGATTACAGGAAAGAAAGAAAAATACATCAAAGAGGCTCGCAGTCCTCTAAAAACAGAAAAAGAAAGGAGGCTTTGAGATTGCTCTTCGCTGGTTCACTGCTAGGAGACTGATCTTCACCGACTCTTCAGTTCAGCCTCCAGCGTCCTGAGCTCTTCAACACCCTCTGGTTTGGGAGCAAAGCTCGAACTCCTGACCCGCTGATCGGAGGCCTTGATATCCCGCATGGTGACCTGTGGCGTGATTCCACACAGGGTCCAGTGGGATGAAAACAAGGCCCCCAAACGGGTCTTCAGTGCCAGGAGCTCCACAATCCCCTTTGGCTGGTTGGGCCAAGGTCCGCAAACAGGCTCAAGCTCCGGTCCACTGACAATCGATGCTTGGATCTCGACAGAGCGAAGTCTGCCACCAACCCCCGGCTGTGAAGAGCCAACCTCCTCTCAGCTGCATCGGGGGGAGTTGGTCGTGGACCCGCGTTCAGAGAGCGCGTGGTCCACGGAGTCCAGATTCAGAGGGCGCGCAGACCACTACAGACCGTCCCTCCCGGAGGAAGCTGTCTTCTGGCGCAGGGGTTTCGCCCGGGTCAAAGGCTCCTAAACCTCTACAGTACCTAGCTGCCAGAATGCCTGGCAGAGGCGGAAGGGTCCTCATTACAGTGAAGAGTAAAAGAGAAGAAGGGCCTCTGGTCTAAGTTCTCTCTCCCATGGCGAGCGTACCCCCCATATTTATAGGGGGATGGAGGGCTCAACACTCAAGGAAATTTATGAGGAGAGGTCTCCCACGCCCCGCGAGAAGTGCACGTCTTCCTATATGTTGACTACCGGCTCCGATGGTGACACGTGGAGCCATCTGCTCATCTTCCGCCTCGACCGTACCACCACACTTACTGCTATTTATGGTCTTCAGAATACGGAGTATCAGTGCAGATATCTAAGAAGACCATTCGGTACTCTCCCTAACTCAAAACTCACATGTCTTGTCAACAAAGAGCGCTCAGCCGAGCTCAAACATAGAAGAGCCGAGCTCAAAAGGATAGTGAGACAGAAATTACAAGAGCAAAAGCAGTAGACATAGGGGGTCTGCGGCGACTTCGGCACCCCTGCTGGCTTAACCCAGGACCAATCTGGGGGCAGTTCGGCATCTATCCCTACTGAGTCCATACACATGCGAAACATTCAGGCGGTAAAAAACACGCGATTGGTGAAGAGAAGACAGTAGCTGGAGAAACTTTCAATTGCATTAAATTTTTGTTCATTACATAGCGCAGCAAATACAATTGAAAAACGAGAAAGTACATCACAGATAAAAACAAAGAGCTCTCTCCACAAGCAGAATCGACGAAGATTGGCCCGAAGTCACGCTTGATTAGAGGCGCGAGCAGCAGCATCAGGAGCCTCGTTGGCAGGAGGGGCATAGCTCGGCGTCGGAAGTGGAAACGGAGGAGGCTCTTGGAAGGACGGATGATCCTCCGAGAACCCGGCCTCCTTCAAGCCAGCGCGCCATCCTTTCGCCCAGGTCTTATCCCTTACAACGAGGACTCTCTCCTTGTAGTAAGCAGTGACCTGCGCTTTGGTGTCCTTAAAAGCAGCGTCGCACTCAGACTCGAGTCTCGCCTCGGCCTCATTCGCCCTTTTCGATTCGGCTTGAAGCAGGGCCGGATAGTCATCTTCCATCTTCGAGATGGAGACCTCAAGTTCGGCCACCCTAGTCCTTTCCGCCTCGGCCTCTCCCTTCGCTTGCTCGAGCCCCGCCGCGTACTCTTCTTCAGCCCTCGTTATTTTCTGAGTAACGGCGTCGAGGGATTCCTGCAGGCTATTCTTCTTTGCGGTCAGCTCGGCAATATCGACGCTGTACTTGCACAATCTGTCAGCCGCGACCATGGACTTCTGCACCGCCTGTTGGAGAAACAAGGCGTTCAGGACGAAAAGTCAAAACATTCACCGATATTGAACAGCTGGATAAAATATGTAGGGGTTCAGATGGATTTACTGTGAAGTTCGACTACAGCATCGACAGTATCAGCTTCTGATCGCTGTACCTGTCCAGTTGCGCCATGTCTCGAGGAAGGGCGCAGGCCCGCGCAAGTGCCTCGAGGACCAGGGGATCGATCTTGTGGAGAATGCGATCGTCCATCGTCATCGGCCTCCCTGGTTCAAGCACGAAGCTCGGCTCCCACGGATGTGGGCCCTGAGATGGCGAATCCGCGGCCGAACTAGGACCTGCCTCGGTTCTCGGCCTCTTCAGCGGCCGAACTTCCTCTTGCCCGGCCTCAGCTGGGGGCGAACGTACCTCCAGTCCGGCAGGACTAGGAGGAGCAGAGACCTCTGCCGCAGCCGAAGGAGAAGCCTCCCGAACCTCAGGAGAGGGAACCACGAGAGGACCTGGATTCGTAGGCGCCTAGGGAGCTCGGGCGCCCTCGACTCCGAGTGCCAGGGTCTCGAGGTCCTCAAAGGACAGAAGTCTGGCGCGCCTCATCTCTGAACTTGGCGAGGGAGATATGGCAATTTGACTCGACTTCCTTCTTGAGGCCTTGTGTGGTCTCGGCCCCGATGTGGAAGCTTGGGCACCGGACACAACTCTGATGTCGGACGTCGCCCGCGAAGGCCCCTCTTCGACCCTAACTCTAGGACCAGCCTGTTCTCGCTCGGCCTCGGGGTCAGCTCCGCTCGAACCTTCGCCTCGGGGCGGCTCGATTGTGCCCCTTATGTATCCACGATACTTCGGCTGGTACCCTAGCAGTGACCAAGCCGCCCTGCCCTCGTGGCCGTTGTATCGCTTCACTAGGCGGAACCAGGCTTCATTCCTCGTCCAGACGTACCGAGCAGCCCGCTTCCTCTCCTTCAAAGCTGCACAATGATCAAAGGCATCAGTATCGGCGGAACAGGAAAGAAAAGCATGTAGGAAACGAACAAAGAAAAGGGTATTTACTTGGAACGGTCCCGAAATGGCGAGGAACCTGATAGCCTCGATCGGTGTCGGCTATCCCGAACTCCCAGTTACCCGAGACGTACAGAAGATCGTCTCCGGCATATTTACTTGAATCTTCCAAGTAGTGGACGAAGCCTTCCCGACCTGGCTTAGCCCGGAGATAGTAGGCATCTCCGGACTTGCATATGTCATAGACGTCCTCAATATCGAAGACGCCGAGGTTGATGCCCAGAACCTCGTTCAATTTGGCCGTGCCCATCACGATCTTGAAAACATTGGGCAGTAACTGGCAAGGGCAGAGACACTACTGACTGAGGCACCTCCTAAGAAGGGGGTGAAGGGGGAATCGGACCCCACCTTCTATCACGACCACTAGGGGAAAAGGCATCCAGCCTCCCGAGAAGTCACGGAGGTTGATACCATGGGGTTCAGCGCCCCTGACTTGGACATCGGCGGGAATCTTAAAGGTCGACCTGAAACCCTCAATCACCGCCTCGCCCTCTAACCAGTGACTGTAAATCCCCATTCCTATCCTAATCTAGAAACAGAGGAATCCTCGACCTAGAGACCCGCAGGAAGGAAGCAGGGGAAAGGGGACTTACGAAGGCGAGACGAAGATGCTGGGCAGCGAAGAAACTCGGCTCCGGCAACGCTCCACTTCTCAGACGGAGTTCCCTCGCAGCAGCTTCCTCCTCTCTGATTTAGAATGACAAATAGGGAAGAAGAGAACCTCGATTGCCCTATATATAGGGGGAGGGACCCCTCCTCAGAAACCCTAATGGCGCGCGCCAAACAACGCTCCCTAGGGCTCCGCGTACATCATTTCAAATATTGAATACGTCCCTGGCAAAACGGCGCATACGACCTCGAGGCGCGAGGCGACCGGACAACTAATCAGAAGATGACACGCAGAGCCGTCGATATGTCTTCAGCATTGATTGACAGATGCCATTTATTGCCTCGATCATCCAAAGCGACTTTGAATAAAGGCCAAGCGCCAACTGTCAAGAGCAAGAGGGACTCTATCCCATAAGAGTTCCCTGTCATATAGCTCCCGACTTCACTTTGCTGGCGAACTTCGCAAGGTCAGAAGCTAGGGGGCAATTGTGTGGGAAAATTTCCAAAACTTCAGGATTATGCTAAACACGGCTATAAGATGGGATTAAGCGTCCTCACGTGGCTCCCGCGTGCCATCCATGTGGCACCGGACTCACCTCGGCTGCCGGGACAGAGGCCCCTGCCGAGATCAGGCGGACTCTGGCAGCTAGCGCCGAGGTCGGCTACTAGGTGCCCACCTCGGCTAAAGAGCTTGACCCCGGCCAAAGGAGCCGGGACGGAAGCCGAAGCAAGGCCACGCCATCAGACACGTGGCACAGTAGGGGCACGTGCCAGTGGGACAGATGCGACATCCAGCCGTCCACAATCTTTGCCAAATCCTTGATCAGGCGGTATCCAGCGGCTGAGCCCAAATCAGGACAAGGCCCGAGGATGTACTCGATGGGACTTCTACCGCCAAAGGCGCCCAACAAGATCTGGCCCAACATGACACGCATTAAATGCAGTATGGGCTGATCCGACTGGCATTAAATGCAGTATGGGCTGATCCGACTGGCATTAAATGCATTGTGGGCTGAAATGGACCATATTTATTACTTTGTGGGCTGATCGGACCCTCATTTAATGAATGGTGGGCTGACATGATGACGCCCCTAGGCATGCCAGGACGTCATCATGAGCCTCCCCCATGCAACGTAGGCCTCTTCCTCTATAAGAGGAGGAGCGATCTCCATTACAGGTATGCACATCTAAAACCAGAGAGCTGTTACTCTGCCTCTCTTCTTCCTCTCCTTCCTTTGTTTCAGTTCACTCACTGACTTAGGCATCGGAGAGCCTTGTGCCGCCCAGGCCAGGGTTCTCTGACCGTTTGCTCTTCCCTTTTAGGCTAGGAGGCAGCAGATCATCTTCTTCCGTTTGGATAAGTCCTGTAAGGCACCCTAAGTATTGTGGGTCATAATTTTCCTGCACCTACAATTATTATTATTATTATTATTGTGCAGTTTCAGTCTTGACTTTAAGTGGAGCCAGCAGTGCTGATCCAATTTTGATTTTGACCTTCCCAATTTCACAAACATTACACGAATATGCCCTCAGCCTTTAAGTTTCAAGAATACTTTTGTAACAACGCCGTTGTTTTTATTTTTTATTTTTACTTCTATATTTTCAGAATTCATAATTATTGGGAGTTGCAGAAAAATTCTATTTTCTTGCACCTATTTTTAAATGTGTAAAGAATACTTTCTCTTTTAATTCCGGCACCTTCCATCTTAGATTTATACTAGTTTCTTATTTCACATAAACATTTGCATTATCCTTTTATTTTTTATTTTCTGATTTTTAAACATTGATGCCAAGGGATTCATTAGGTGGTCAAGCTGGTATAGGCTGGTTTTGCAAGTCAACATAAACAATTGATGGCACACCAAAAAACTTTTCATATGTGGGTTTTCATACTTTTTTAAATGAGGTCTAGCTCGTGAGCCTACTTAAATATATACTTGTCTGCAAGGGTGAGGGTATAGAAATGGTCACTGTATATGTTATATCCTAATCTTTTATTTAATAGCCTTTAAAGTTTAATGGTTCTTTTAACGAAATATATTTTTTGAGATTAAATTAGACCATATACTAATCACAGGAGGTAGTGAGTGGAAGTGGTTATAATAATCAGATGTAGGGCGAAATGGGCCCATGGATTATGACTATAAATGCAATCTACAAGGATTCTCCGTAGGAAATTGAGATCCTCTCTATTGAGGAAGTCCTTTTTTTTTTCCTTCTTTTTGGGAAGAATAAACTGTATGGAAAATCAAGACCATGTTTCCCCCGATTCATAGAACCCTCTTGTCGCACAAACATATCCTAATTATTGGTAGACCTGGGATTTTCGTTTGAGGGCAACATAGCCAAACAAGTAGTTGGGTCTTGAGGGCAACTCCAGGATTTTCATATGGGTTTTGGGAAGGAGATTCAAAATTTTTATGTGGATTTTGGAAATCGACCCAAAATCTTCATATGGATTTTGGAAGGAGACAGGGCAACTGCCCCCAATGCATGTACTTGGGTCTGCCCCTTACTGCCCAAAAGAGGGGTATTGTAAATTTGGAGGTGTAATGAGGATAACTTGGTACTTGTGAGACCAAATTCCAGAGGATAAATAGTCAAGCTCCTTCAGCGGCGTTCTCGGCACTAGCTATGATTTCCCTTCACATGACGGACCAAGACAATAATAGGTGTGATGTTGGGCACTGACTACTGAGATTCAACGCCATATTTCTCAGATTACACATTAGACTGAAGACTCTATAACAAAGTCAAGTATTTTGCCCTTCCTTCCCTTCACGGCCTCAATTCTTCAACACAATAATATTTTAGTTGTTGGGTCTTGTCCAAGCCAGGTCTAGCCCACATCTTCTTAAGCTGGGCCATTGACAATTTTTTCTCCTCTCTCTAACTAATACATCCCCAGTGACCTCACTATGAGCTGATTATATGTATATAACTCTGTTTTGGGTCTGGAAAAGTCCTAAGATTGGAATCTCTATGGCCATGTTTGGTATCTCTACTCTTTTTCCAATAGATCGGTAAAAGTAGAGCTATAAAAAAAAAAAGTCATACAAAGAAGATGCCAAAGTTCTATTTTTCATCCGCCCACTTTTTGAGATTTGGATTTTAAAAGATTTGCCTCTAAATGTCTAAAACGAACAGAGGCCAGAATGTTGTGCCAAACGCTCTTATTTTCATAACCTCTGTCTTCTTTAGACATTTAGACAAATAGAGGTGCCAAACATGACTAAGACCCCCGAGGACCACTTGACCCTGCATTTATGCACTGAAAAGGTGCCTCCCTCCTTACTCTTTCACCATGCAATTAATGATCCTAATTATTCAATAAATAGCCTGCAAATCAACATAAAGAAGAAAGATGATGTGCAGATTGAAAAAGGGTGTTCAAGGGCCGGATTGGTGCAGCTGGGCCTTGTCCAACCCAGGTTGTTTAGTTATCAGGACCAACATTTGGGCCTGGACCCAGCCCACAGCCGTGTAAGAGTGCAGGCCTGGCCCATTTACAGTCTCTATTTAGTATTTACCCTTACGCTTCATTTATCAGGCCATGTTGGGCCGGGTCTTTAAGCATTAATCAGTCTAGATTAGGCCTGTTTAACTATTGGGCCAAAGGATCATGCGTCGGTCCATCAATGGTCCTAAAAGTAGAGCCCAAATCCAGCTGATATGAGCCATTCATGGATAGGGCTCAGGGCAATCCAGCCCATGAGCATAGAAAATATTGAATAGTAAAATGTCTTAAATTTCTTCAGCTAGTCATTCCTACCAAAACCTTAAGGCATTAGTAGAGGCAGCGGAAATACTTTTCAATAGCCCCCGACTCTGATATCATCTTAAATTTCTTTAGCTAGTCATTTCTACCAAAATCTCAAGACATTATTAGAGGCCGCAGAAATACTTTTTAATATTCTTCCTTGGATGGAGCTCACTCCTCAATAAAATGGAGCATAAATTCTCTCCTTCTGCATTTTTTTTTCTTTTTAAAATACAAAGAAAGGTAAGAAGGTTCATTCGTTGAGAAGTTTAAAGTTCTCATATCACTGAAATTAACCTGGTTCAAAACCAGGACATGGTGAGGCAAGAGAATCAAAGAAAACCTCCAGGACAGATGGCCAATTGCACAGGACAGATGTTATTCAATGAATGGGACACCTCTTTGTACTAGCTGCAAGATTAACATGGCTTTATGGAGGAAAGTCAACTTTTCAAGCACCATACCATCTGGTCAAAGGAGTTCTATCAGGTAATGATCCAAACCATTCAAGTAGTGGCCACACCCTTTTCCAGTTATAGAATGCCCGAGTCTCCTAAGAAAGCAATTTTCAGGGTAATTATAAAAAAAGACTTTATTAAAGAACCACTATAATATAAATAAATTTATTTTTATGAGCAGTAGAGCCACCTACTGATCATTAGATGCACCAATTCCTCCTATAATACCTTAAATGCAGACTATATAAAAAAGGCCCTCTTAGTTTTCCTTGCAGAAAAGTGGTCCCCCAAAAGCACTTCCTTTTTTTAGTTAAATAAGAACTGCGTCGATATCTACCCCACTACACCAAAAACGGAAAATTGGAACGGATTACTGTTCCTAATCCGTGTGTTCTAAATCCGTTCATCCGTTTCAATTTTCTGTTTTTGGAACAGATTAACGGATTAGGAACGGTTTAGGAACGGATGAACGGATTAGGAACACACGGATTAGGAATAGTAATCTCTTCCATTTTTTCGTTTTTGGTGTAGTGCCTTTCTGAAATAGGGAAGGGTCGATGTTGACCCACCGCAAGTAACCTTAAAACCCGAAAATCCTAGTTTTTTTTTTTTCCCTATTGTCTTTCTCCACTCTTCTCCAAATGGCGATTGTGACGCTCAAGGTTCTCTTCCTCGCCTAGTTGTGGTCCTAGGTGATTCTAAACCGTTCATTGTTGTTTGTGGTCCCCCATAAACCACTTCCATTTTTAATTAACTTTTGAAGCAAAATAAGGTATTTTGCCATCATTTTCTTCCTCGTTGCGCCCCACATGGGATTTTCTTTGTATTTTTTTGTTGTTTTCTTCTTCTTCCGCCAACTCTCATGAGGCGTCGAAATGGAAAACACATGCTAATTAAGCTTGCTATTGACTAGTAATTGTACATTCATTTAGTGTATAAAACCAATTTCATTCTTTTGTGCACTGCGATAAGTTCATTCGTGTACAAGTTTTTAAGATTCAGAATTTATGTGTGATTGAAATCTTCTTGATATTGAGAGAAAATAGCTAAATGTGAAGCACGTTCTGTTTGTGAAGTTAGAATACAGATTGAAATTGGAGAGAAAACTTCATTTGGTCACGTGAAGATCATTTGGTGTTTGTCAATTTCGTTATACCTCGTGTCCAATGGTCGTATGAAATCTAGTTTCCCCTAACTTCATTTGAGAAGTTTATGTTGGAATACATATTGTAATATATATATATTATCTCGATCTCCGTGATGTTATAATGTTGCAATGTAGTATACCTAGTGTATTTAGATTGGTATTAACTGTGACACAGTGTGGGTTGGGTTGAGAATGCAATGTATGGTTTGTGTTCCAATGCGGTATACATTTTGCAATTGTATGGTTGTCCTCTTATACATTGTTAAGGTACTTTCTAGATGTTTGAAGACAGCAACGAGAGCGCCTGTAACAAGCTTCTGTTTTTATCAGGATCACCATTGTGTGGGGAGATTTCCGAAACTCCAGGATTACGCTAATTACAGCCATCAGATGAGACTAAGCATTCTCACGTGCCATCCGCGTGCCATCCACGTGGCACCAAACTCACCTCGGCTAACAGGGCAGAGGCCTCAGCCGAAGTCAAACAGCTCCAGGCCGCTGGCGCCGAGCTCGGCCGCCCCATGTGCCCATCTCGGCTGAGAACTCCACCTCGGCTGAAGGAGCCGGGACGAAAGCCGAAGCAAGAAAGAACCTCCACTCGCACCCCTCGCCCCCCACGTCATCAGGCACGTGGAGGAATAGGGGCGCGAGCTAGTAAGACAGATACGACATCCAGCCGTCCACAATCTTCGCCGGATCACTGACAGGGCGGCATCCAGCGGCTGAAGCCACATCAGGGCAAGGCCCGAGGACAGATCCGATGATACTCCTACCACCAAAAGCGCCCAACACGATCTGGCCCAACAAGACGCGCATTTAATGCGACGTGGGCTGATCCGACTTGCATTAAATGCAAAGTGTGCTGGATTGGACCGCATTTATTACTTTGTGGACTGATCATGACTTCTCAGTCGAATCATGGGACCCACACCAAGATATCCTCCAAAGATACGACCCAAGCCTCTATAAATAGAGCTTCATACCACATGCAAGGTACGCACAATTCAACCCACAGAGCTGTTACTATGCCTCTCTTCTTCCTCTCCTTCCATTGTTCCAGTTCACTCACTGACTTTGGCATCGGAGAGCCTTGCGCCGCCCAGGCCAGGGTCCTCTGACTGTTTGCTCTTCTCTTTCAGGCTTTCGGACGGTACCCAGTGATCACCACCTTGGATAAGTCCTCTAAGGCTCCCCAGTTATTGTGGGTCATTATGTTCTGCACCTACAACCATATATTAATGAACCTACGTAAAATATTGTGAATTGTTAAATAATTCCATAAGCAGTGCAATATCATGATCTCTTTGGGTAAACACTCATTCCTGTATTAACTAAGAGTGATGTGCTCCAATATCCTCTTTCTACGTGATTAGAGGAATCAAAATAGCTCAAATATATATATGATGTAAATATATGCAAGAAAGTTAGGTTAGTGGATGATGTAAATATATGCAAGAAAGTTTGGTTAGTGGAGTCCCATTTCTACTAACCAAATAAAATGTAACCATGTCTTCAACAAAGTCAGGTTAGTGGCTGGGGCGGACCTAGGTTTTCGCCCCAGGTCCAAAATGAAATCCAACAGAGTTTTTTTTTTTTTTTCTTTCTTTTATTTTTTCTGTAGAACCATGAAATTTGAATGGAGCCTTGGAGCTGGGGTGGACTTAAGTTAAAGCAATCTGGGCAATTTCCCCAGGTCGAAATTGAAATCCCCATAGAGTTGAATGGACCTTGGAGTATGTCCCACGTGTCTAAACTTGTCGCTCTACATATGTTTAAAGATAGCTCCACATATGTAAAGCTTTGTTGGTAAAGAAAAAAAAAAGAAAAGGAAAAAAAAAAATTGCGTCAACACACCGCTCCCTCTTCTTCAACCTCTTATTTTCAAAACCCCTTTGCACCAATTATCGATCGTGCTCCTCGTCACCAGTCCCTATGTATAGTATAAACTATTGCATCTTCATCTACTAAATATATCTAGTATAATCCTTCTTAATCACTTTATACCTAAATCTGAACGCTTAATCTCCAAATCCTAATTCAAAACCCCGAATCCCAAAATCCTAATCCAAATCCTAAGCCCTAAACCATCAAATCTGAGCGTATCAACAAATCTAAAGATGACCAAATTCATTCACGTTATCATCTCTTCTTACCCCCACTATGACTCAAAGATAGAATTCCACTCTCATTATCTAAAGGCTGGAGGCTTAAGAGAACGTCAAAAGGAAAATGATGGGTGTCATGCTGCTGGTGCTTGTTTAAAGATATTGTTAAGTTACTTTCCAAATGTTTGAAGACAACAGCAATAGTGCTTGTAACAATTCTTTTTTTTTATCAGGATCACCATATATCAATGAACTTAAGTAAAACATTGTGAATTGTTAAATAATTCCATAAGCAATTGCAATATGCATCTCTGTGGGTAAACACTCATTTCTGTCTTAAGAGTGATGTGCTCTAATATCCTTTTTCTACATGATTAGAGGATCAAAATAGCTCACATATATATGATGTAAATGTTAGGGATTTTGTGTATTGCAATTTGATGGATGCATCATTCATCTTATTCATTCATTTGAATCTTCACACATGCATTGATTTTAGAAATCTTGAAATCTTAATTTATACATGCTTTGTTTTAAATCTTGTAAATCTTATGTTTCATGCATGTTTTGGTTTTAAATCTTGGATGCATTTATTTTGAAAAAGAATTTCATAAATCAAGCAAGCCCTTTGTTTTAAAGTTTCGAATATTATTTGGCTTTTTATGTTTCATGATTTTAAAAAGCACTTGAATGATTTAAAATTATGTCTCCAAGCTTGGTTTAATGGCCCAAAAATCCCCACAAGAAAATACTTTGAAATATGCAAAAATTAAAATTTTTGTCAGCCTGTCGGTCCATGTCGGCTGACCGACAAGTGGACCGAGGTCAACCGACATGTGTTCTCGGTTCCAATTCCCGAGAGCTCAAAATTTCAGATTTTTATACTGTCGGTTCGTGTCAGTTAACCGACAGATGTACAACGGTAAATTTTTTGACCGTTGGGACTTGACCGTTGAGGTGTCGGTCGACCGACAGGTAGCCGTTTGGCCACTTTTTCTATAAGAGTGAGTTCATTCCTTAGCCCATGTTGATGATTTTTGGAGCCCTTCTTGAGGTCTTTTGAGGCAAAAGAAAGTGGATCAAGCTAAGGAAGGCTAAGGGTCATTAAGGAAAGCTAAAGCTTGGATTAATGAAGTTAAACTTCCAAGTAAGCTTTGCCTTTTATTAATCATATGTTTTATGCTTTGTCTAAATTATTGGTAAATGATTTTTAGCATATAAACTATGATGTGTTAAATCCATTACCTTCATTCAATCTATGTTTTAGATTGTGATGGATTTTTCACTTTGATTCAAACCAAGTTTTGCAATAAAAACTTTATAAATCATAAATCATGTTTTGTTAAAACCTTTGAATTCTTACATAACATGTTTTGATTTCCTTGGTTGAATCATATTTGTTGTTTTCATTCATTTGATCATTAGTTAAACATTTTTGAAAACAACATTAAACTTCAATTAAATCTTTTGTGTGCTTTAAACTTTTAAATGCATTAAGCAAATATTGACTGGACTTAATTTTAACTTGATTGAAGTTTTCATACACACACATCATAAGCATACATCTTTGCATTTCTTTGAGTGTTGTGTGAGTTAGTTTATCAATTTCATATCCGCCTATTTTAGAGGCATTTTTATTGAGCTTAATTGTAATCTCTTAGAGTGTTTTTGTGAAGACACTTCCTTGAGAGAATTCATTTGATTGTTAGGTTATTGCTTAGCCAATTAAAAGCATTGTGTAAAGGTTATTGCTTAGCCTAGAAAAGCATCTTGTATAGGTTGTTGTTTAGCCTTGAAAAACAACATTGTAAGGTTATTGCTTAGCCTAAAAAAGCATAGTTGTAGAGGTTATTGCTTAGCCTAATCAAAAGCATACATAGTGGAAATCCAGTGCCGTGTTGAGTCACAAGCCGGTAGTGGATGTAGGCATTGAGGCCGAACCACTATAAACCTTTGTGTAGTGGTGAATGTTTTGTGGTGATTGTGTTTGTTTAGCTTCCGCATATTGTATGCTATCATCACATGTGACTAGTTTATTTTATAGAAGTTAAAATTGGACATAATTAGTCATTAAGTGTAGCCCACCCTATTCACCCCCCCTCTAGGCCGTTAGAATCCCTTGGACTTTCAATAAATATATATGCGAAAAAGTTAGGTTAGTGGAGTCCCATTTCTACTAACCAAATAAATTGTAACCATATCTATGCATTTGATAGTATATGCAACAAAATTAGGTTAGTGGAGTCCCATTGCTAGTAACAAAGAAAATATGTAACCATATTTATGCATTTGACAACAATAATACGAAGGCAGATGAAAAAGGGTAACTCATATTCTAGGGTTAACAAAATAAAACAACAAAGGTGACGTCTCTGCCTCTTTAATGGAGTCTACAAAATAATAGAATATAGCCTTAAAGGTGTGGTAGAATGACAAAAGGTGGGGTATGAATGCTATTTCATATGCAATAAAATGAATGGAAGAGGAAAGATATGGAGAAACACGATGCAGAAGAAAACAGACTCGAGTATATATGTTTAAAAAGCGGGTCCTGACTCTTACTATAATATACTAGCGTTGATATCAACGCTTGGAAAAACTGGTAAGAAAAAATAACTTTTTCGGTAGGAAGGTCACTTTGGTGGGAGGAGAATTAAGAGGTCTTTTTATGGTGCAGTCTGCATCTGAGGTGATTTTTTTGGTAAAATCCTGTAGAATTTTTCCCAATTGAAATCAATATTCACTAGCTTGACCACCATTGCTTAAAGCATAGACATTTGTAATAGTAGTATTGATAAGATTCAAAATTTAGAAAATATAATCAGCTCTATTAATTGAACATAATTAAGATTTTATTGGTGTCAATGTTCAAACATTAGAATAAAAATTGTAATAAAAAAATATAAAGTTATAAGAAGTAAGAAATTAATACAAATCTTATGTGATATTGAAAATTATTAACTACGTATCAAGTATCTTACTTTTTATTTTAATTTTGATCAAGTAATTCCAATTGGAATGACATATGTCAAAGTTAGAGTTTATCTTTCTTATTTTCTTATAGATTTGCGTTAACATTTATAACTTAATAATCAATAGATTGGGTTGGAGTTAAGTCAATATATGATATTTGACCTCCCAACCTAACTCATTCCTAGACCCATCCAACAACTTAACTTGCATGTGACCTATTAATACTTGTTATCATCCTTCTGTAATGACAGTTTATCATCCTTTTTATATGATTAGATGAACAACATTTGTCAACCATCTATGACTCCTTTGGTTAATAAAATACTGTATGTTTTTCCATTTCAAACAAGCACTCTCATTTATTTTTCAAGTATTGGCTTCCCACCTTCACTCACATTTTATTTATATGCCTTAGAAAGCTTTTATTCATGTCGGAATAGAAAGCTTTTATTCATGTCGGAACCTACTTAAATTATTTGACAATTTTCATTTCAAAGGTTTTTACTTTTACTTGTACTTTTATGTATATGTTATATTATGCACATATACTAACAAAATAGTGTCATGGTATAATACATATGTAACATAAAATATAACTTTTAATGATTTTTTAATCAATTTAGCTTGTCAAATAACCTACATCCAAGTTAAAGTGTGCTAATTTTCTTAAATAAGGGCCGCCTTAGGGATTTTTATTTTCCAAACAAGTAGATTAAAAGTTGAATAAGGACCCAAATATGGCCTAAATCTGACTTGTTGATCGAATATATGGTTTAGAAATCACACGAAACCTATTAAAAAAGACTTTCGATATGAAAAATTATTTGATTATATCTTCATTTGTTTTAATACCTACTTTTTCTTTTATGATTTACATTGATACTATTTTGAGTTCTTACGTTATGTTTGTGAGCTCATTTTTAATAAATGAATTCTAAAATTACTTATGAGTTTGTTTTCCTAAATTGCAGTCATAATATCTTTATCAAGAATGGGTGGCATAGGAAAAAGGTATGTCCGGAAACTTTTTATTTAAGAATTACATCCTAATTTAATCTAGTATGATCTTTAATTTTTTTTATTACTTATTTAGTTAATAAAAAAATCTATTTCATCAGTTAAAAGGGTCATTAGAAGTATAAGAAATGAAAGAAAAATCTCGAGAGAAATAAACAAAGAAAGATTTCTAAAAGAAGGGAAAATGAAGAGATTAAAAAGAATTTAAAATTCACGAATGGGATGACCGATTATAATTATATATAATATATGAAAGAGGCTAAGTCCTCTTACTATTATAAAAGTTAAATGCTTAATTAGGCATCTAATAAAGTTAATTAGACTCATTTCATAAAGGTTAATTAGTCTCATCTCAATTGAGTTTGACAACTCAAAAGTCAAATTCAATCTATATTTGACAGTAGTAACATAGAATTTTAAACCTTACATCTTAAAGGAATTTCAATTAATAGGAAATGCACAATTCACTCTTATTTTTATGGCCATATCAAATGCGCAATTACAATTTTAATTTTATTTTATAAAAGTTACTATGCTAAAGTGACTCCTCAACTTTTGTCTTCTCCACATTGGTAAGTAGTGTTTAATTTCCTTTCCTCCTCTCTCGGTAGAAACCATCACAACAATAGCAGTTAGCAAAAAACATTAGTAAGGCTAAATATCCAAATTAAGTCTTTGTCTTCTTCTCTTTAAGTTTAATTTTCTTTAGCACATTTGGAAACCGTTGAATATTCGTTTTTTTCAGAAAGAGTTCGTGGTGTAACTGTGTACAAATTAATAATCTAGACGATTTTTGAAGAACTTAAGAGATCGGTCAAAATTGAAATTGATTGCAAAATCGAGAGTCAATTTTGAAATTAAATCACCCTCACTTCATATATATAAATTTGAGAACGATTTTCACATGCTTTTCATTTCATATTATCAACCGAGGTTTGCTAATATAAGAGCTCATTAATTAAATTACTTACTACTAAATATCCTAAATCAAATACTTTGAAAACAATAAAATCATGAATTTTAAGAGAGAGGGAGCTCCTTCAACCCCATATACAGGATTTAATACCAAGCTAAAATTTGTTGTCTGAGTTGGAAAATATGTAAAGTTGTTCATTTTCGTGTTGCAATTTAGAGCATATGCTTAGTGCTCTCTCATTTTTTATTTTTCACTCTAATGATCTAATCAAGTAGTAAACAAAGGTTTTTATTAGCATTTTTTAAATTTCAAGCTACTTTCCATGCGTTAAAGCAGTTAAAAAAACATTAAACAATATATATTTATATGGTCTTCTTAAAATTTTTTTTTAATTTTTATGGTCAATGTTTATGTGTTGCAGAATAATGCGGGCCCTACCAGGTCATAATGATGCATATAATTTAAAAAAGAAAAAAATTAGCGAAAGATCCCTAAAGTGGAATGTATCCAGTTTCTGGTCCACGCAATTTTTGTTTAAAGGCTCTGGTCAATGCAGCCAGACACTTTGCAGCCAGAGGTCCCTACGTCCACACGATCACATATTTCAAGATTGATTTTCCCCTGTAACTGTCGCAACACGTGATGCAGTGGTGCCTCAACATGTCACGCTTATTTAGCCCCGAATTAAGGTCATAAGCGATCATTTATTATTGATACGTGAGAACCAGACCCCTAATTTTCGGGTTTAGTCTTAGAGTTATTTGTGGATTAGTTTTTTAAGTGGGATTAGTTATTGTTTGGTTGAGTTTGTAAGTTATAATGGTTTTGATAGCCACTGAACCTAGTTAGTGACCGCATGTCCTAATTATTTTGCGTGGTCAGCATGAGGAGGTTATTTGTGATTTCCAAAAATTTCCATTTTGGCTTCGTTTGACTAATCTCATCATTTCCTACAACTTTCGTGTTTACTCCATACAGTCTAAGCTTCGAAAATCAGTTTTTCCAGCCCTAGGGCAAAATCGGTCTTTTCACAATGAATCTGACCCAAATTTCGAGATCTCAGAATAATGCCAAAATTATACTTTTTAAAAACTAGATTTTATAATAAATATTCTTTTTATCTTCGTCGATCGCATCCGGGGCCCAGAAATCGATGTTTTTACCCTTGACAAGTTTAAGTGATAGTGGGGCCCACACCTACCCTTTTATAAAGGGAAATTCTACTGGCACAAATTTTTTCCTTTTCCCACACAATTTCTCTCCACACACATTACTAAAATTTAAAAATTAAAGTAGTTCTTTCCACACAGATCAAAAGTTCCTAAAGTACCCATATCTCCATTCCCCCCTTTCTTCTTCCCACACACATCTCCATCCATTTCTTCCCACACACAAATCAAACACAAGACTCCACCGACGGGATTCTCGCTTTTCCGGCGATTCTCCGGCGTGCCTCCGGCGTTCCTATTCCTCTGCACATTCTCCTCTTCCAAAGGTAAATGTATCCTTCCAACATTACTATTTATTCTTCTTTCCTATCTATTCTTTACCATTTTTTCAATCTTAGATTACCTTTTTTTCCATGAAAACTTATTATTAGGATAGATTTTCATTTAATGTAAGTTTTGACAAACAATGTTACTGTTTTTTAATATTTTTGGGTTGCATTTCATCCCTCATCATTGCGGTTTTAGCTTCAGAATTCGCGACTGTTCGGCCTCTGGTTCCCCAAACGGATTGGTTTTGTTCGGAAACTACTATCCGAATAAATTGGTTCTGTTCGGAAACTAATGTCCGAACAGATCAATTTTGTTCGGAAATAAAGTTCCAAACAAAAGTAATATGTTCGGACACTCAGGTCCGTACATATAGAGATCCGGTAGTCAAATAAAATATTTTTCTTTCGTATTTCAGTAATGGACCGGCCAAGCTCTTCTAGGGTGCAACCTACTGCTTCAAATAGGAAGCGACGTCAGCTAGTAGAAGAGGTTGTAGAAGAACCAGAGGTATCTGAAGAAGAGGTTGAAGAACAACAACAACAAGAGATGGAAGAGCAACCAGCCCCGGGTCCAGAAGATATGTCATTATTGACCAGCTTTGATACACATATAGCTGGGTACATTTGGATTCTACAGGTGCGTTTCACTTGTTTCATATGAAAGTTTTATTCATTTGTTAATTTATTTAATAATGTATTAATGGTTGAATGCAGGATCGCGGACCACTGAAATGTCTAAGTCATGGGCAGAAAGTGCCATTGTGGCAACTGAATGAGTCTTACAGGTTTAGAGATTTAGTCTCGAGGTCCAGATTGGCTCCCTTAGTGACTGCATCTTACCGCTCTGTCAATAAGATTATTGTATCTGGTTTTGTGGAAAGGTGGCAACCTGAGACTAACACCTTTCATATGCATTTTGGTGAGATGAACCTCACCTTAGATGATGTTGCATCTATCCTAGGCATCCCAGTGATTGGGCGGACGGTTTCTTATAATGAAAGAATGTCATATGAAGAAGCTCAAGCACTCCTTGTTGATGCACTAGGAGTAGAACCGGTAGAAACACATGAAGAGCTGATGCAAGTGCGGGGCCAATCAGCTAGATTGGAGTGGTTACGGGAAAGGTTTGCCGGTGTATCTGATGATGATGGGGATGAGATGATTGACTATGCAGTAAGAGCTTACATTCTGTACTTATTGGGTTGTACGTTGTTTACTGACAAGAGTGGCACACGGGTGCCGATCATTTTTCTTACAAAACTCGTGGATGTAGAGGCCATACGTTCATATGTATGGGGTACTGCTGCACTAGCATACTTATACAGGCAGTTGGGGTTAGTAACCAGGCATGAAGTGAAACAAATAGCTGGTTATTTGACTCCACTAGAAGCTTGGGTGTATGAACACTTTGAATGTTTAGCTCCGACTCCAAACTTACTCTATGAATCCAATCAGCCCCGGGTCCACCGATGGGTTCCTCGTAGAGAGTCTACTCCTTTACAAAGCATACGAGAGAGACTTGATGCCATGAGTACTGACCAGGTAATTAACTTGATGTTTCTTGTACAGAGTGTATCGGATTAAGTTATTAGTTTCTATTATATACTTTCATATCTTACGCTTGGATTCACTACTTTCAGGTGACTTGGGACCCATATCGTGATGTTAGACAATATCACCCTTTCAATGAAGTTGCATACTACTTTGGGTGCATCAAATGCATGGATGTTGTTGAGCCTTATCACCCAGATAGGGTACTCAGACAGTTTGGGAGAGTTCAGACTATTCCTCCACCGCCATTAGCCCTTATTCATGCTACACGAGGTCCGACTGCCCGTAACTATCAAATCGCGTATCAATATATCAATCAAGTTTGGGAGGGATGGCCTAATCACCTGCTATCTGCATTGAATCGTAGTCAACCAGTTAGGCGTTCTACAGATTGCGTTCCCGGGTATATGAATTGGTATGTACGAGTATCGTGGAGGATATTACAACACCCAAACTTTCATTCTAATTTCACGCCCCGTCCCGAAGAAAATGAGCCAAGCGGTAGCGGTATGATTGACTATCAGCAGCGTAATTCGGATGCACTGATCATTCTTGATGAAGTGATAGGAAAAGGTGAGGACCATTGGGTTGAAGACCCGCGAGGACTATATACCCATGTGAATCAGGTGGCACATGTTTTACGGGGAGTTTCAAATGAGGATGCTCAACGAACCTTTCGACATCCCCACATGAGTTCACAAAGTTACAGTCGCACTAGGACTAGGAGGGGAAGGGACAGTTGAAGAAATCTAATGACATGTTTTAATTGACCAAAAACAATTAACCATTGTCATATGTTTTTGTTTAAGTACTTGAATGGTTGTTTTAAGACACTACACCATTTCAGGGCTTTTACAGCGTGAAATGCGCGCCGTAAATGTAGGTTTATGGCTCACGGGGGTCTTGCCGTAAAAGCGCCTGCCGTAAAAGGTGTAAACTATTTACAGCGTGCATATATAGGCCGTAAGTAGGATCAATGCACGCCGAAAATAATGCTCTTAGGACTTTTTAGACCAGATTTATGGCCTACTAAGCAGGCCGTAAATACAAGACTTTTACAACGCAGACTGAGTGCCGTCAAAGCATTGGTGTGCTTAAGTTTATGGCACACGTAGTAAGCCGTGAATACTTAAAACGAAAAATGTTTTACACAGCTTGCATTTATGGGCTGTAAATGGGTTGTGTACAATCTGATTAACGGCTCGAAATGCAAGCCGTAATTAGGTATATGTTTTTATGACATGCAAATGTAGGCCATTAAAGAATTGGCGAGTTTCAATTTACGACTCGCAAGACGCGCCTTAATTGGTTTTTTTTATAAAAAAAAATTTTAATTATTTTTAATTAAAAAAATTAATCCACATTTTTTTATTGCTACAAATACAAATTAATAAACTAAAATAAAAAAATATAAACAGAACTTGCAAATAAACACTGGACCTGCAGTTAAAAATAAAAACACTGGACTTGCAGTCTATACAAGCTAGATAGGCCATGGAAAAAAAAATACATGAAAAGGATCATCCATTCAAATCAATACCAAAACAATGAGGGAATTCTTGTTTGTTCATTTACAAGATTCACAGGACACTAATGAATATGAACCAATCCCACCAACCACTGCATTATTTCTATTTAATTGCTTCATGGGTGGAGTGATTACCTGCCTACCATAATCTCTACAGAAATACAAATAAATCACATATCCTACTCATAGCACTCCAATACAATACAAGGCAAACAAACATTTGTCTTCTTATAGGCATAAACAATACAAAACAGTCATAGGCAACTCAAGTTATTCATTTGTGCTTGACCCTCCAACTTTGAAGGAGTTGCTCAATACCCAAGCCCTCTAACTCGTCCTCGTGGATCAGGACCGAGTACCTTTGCAACAACGTCATCTCTAAAAGAAGAACCATTTTCTTGTGCTTTGTATTTTTTGACTTGTTGCTGTATTGCAATAGAGCAAGAAAATGTCAGCAATAAGATGCTAATGTTTATCTATCAGCAGGCAGAGTATCAATATGAATAATAAGATGCTCATGTTTATACTAAAAATAGTATTTGCATAACAGAATTAAAAAACTAAAGAAAAAAAATCCAGAACATAAAAATAATAACCAAAAGTGAAATGCACATTAAAATAAGACATCAATTTTAAACGTATAAAAGACAATCAAATAATTAATTATAAAATTTTCTTTGCAGGCGCTGACTATTGGGGGGAAATTTCAGAAAAGAATCCATCATGACTTCAAGTATTCAACTGACCCATATAACTAAATCTAGACAGATGAAAGCTTATAATCACAATTACAAGCAAAAAAGAAAAAAAAATCAACTTACAGTAGGGGTGGCAAGCTTCAAAGTGCTTCTATTTTAAACTTTTAAACTTCTATTTCATGCTTATTGCTGGGGCCTGGGAGACTTCAACCTCATTAAATAGCAGCATGTGAAAAGATAGCATCCAAAATGGCTTTAAAAACCTGAAAAAACAGGGGTAGTATAACTCAGATCCTTGCTTGGCCAAGCCATTAGTTACATCATTAGATCCTTGCTTGGCCAAGCCATTATTCGCTAGGTCAATAGGAACCAGCTTTATAACATCATGCAACCCCTACACTCGAAAAAACAACCATCATCAACAAAGACTTATCCCATCAACAAAGAAGCATCCATACTATTGAAATGAAAACTATAAATTCAAAGGAACAACCAATAAATAACATTTATTTAGAATCTATTGGTAAACCCAACTGGAGCAAACATTGCACATTTCAACAAATGAACTGAATGAACAGAGTAGAGTATCTATTGGTAAAGAATAGGAAATTAAGCAAGGTCAGAAAACACAACTAGAGTAAACATTACACATTTTTAATAAGCAGAGCATCTACTGTCAAATAATAGGAACTTAAGAACAGAAAACCCAAGTGGAGTAAGCATTACACAGTTTAACAAATGAAATGTGAATGAACAGGGTCCGAGTATCTACTAGCAAATAATAGGAAATTAAGCAAGGCCAGAAAACCCAACTGGAGTATACATTGCACATTTTCACAAATGAACAGAGTATCTACTGACGAACAATATAGGAAATTAAGCAAGGCCAGAAAAAACAAATGGAGTAAGCATTACCCAGTTTAACAAATGAACTAAAAATAGTTTAAAGAGTTCTTCTAAGCACCAGCAGATTCAATGAAATGAATGTCAATGCAATTAAAAAAAATAGCTTACCTACCTTATCATAGCACTGGAACTCTCCAAGCTCCCTAAATCGCCATGCCCCACGACAGCTTCTCCGAATGGCAAGAAGGATATCTCAACTCACCAGCAGGACCCATTCCAACTTGAACTCCCTGAAAATTTAAAAACCAATCAGATCCCCATTTTAAGTGGGGTAGATCATTTTCATCATCACCAAATAACAACCCTTGAGTTCAAAAATAGTAACAACTCACTGTTATGATATCTCCCAAAAACTCTCTAAAAGTATATCTAAAGTTCCTCATAAAATCCGAATATGCTTGAATTGGAGACCTTCCTCTAAGAACAAGAAGAACACCACATCCCAATGAAATGTACTCCTGATTTCTTCTACCAAAACTAAATAATACCTAAATCACTCTCCTGCATAAGCCACTTACATTTTTTCACAAAAATTACTTTACACAAACCCATGAGGACACATTTTTGCAATGCACAGCATTCCTTGGTGTCAAGGAAAAGCCTCTAATTTTTATGTGAATGTCTTTTTTTTTTTTGATATAATGCTTTTCCATGCAAAAAGAGGAAAAACAACTCAATGTTTTCCTCTCTGTTACATCCATAAAAATAGATCCAATAAACTTGCCAAGATTCGTAGATTAGTGGATCCAATAAAACCACCTAGATTAGCGGATTAACAAGCTTTTTGCAATCTTTAAGTTGCATCTGAACCGGAGTTTGCCTAATTGATTCTGTGCAATAATTGGTTGTCATTTAATTGATAGTAGATTATGGGAACGGCTTGTATTTTGGAGAAGATTGTGATGATCCACTAGTGTGTAATGGAGTAATGTAATGTTAGGATTGTTCCACCCAAAAAAAAAAGTGTTAGGAAATGAATTCAGTGTAAAACAGTGTCCTCTTTCTACAATGATCCATCCTATAGTTTTATGGCCACATTTGACTTTCAGCACTACTCAAGCAACCCTAAGCTGGAAAGACTCGAGCTTTACAACTTAATGCAATATGAAAGCCAACAACAGCATCATAACTAAAACAAATCAGTGTATGGGGATTAGCACAAATCCTCAAACCTATTACAATTACCATCAATCTAAGGAATTACTTTTACATTATTGTGGAGTTAATTCATCTCAACCTTTGTTATTGTTGTTGTTAGCATATAAACCATATCCCAGTGAACTAGAGTGGCCAACCACTAAGAAGCTCGAATTGGTTCAAAGAGTTTTGGGAGTCGACTTGCCTATCTAAGGCCAATCCTCCTCTCTTATTCAGCCTAAGGACCAGCACATGCTGAAGTATAACACATTGTAGGGTTATAACAGGGAGCATAAAAAAATGGGACATCTGTAGTATTAGCAAGACCTGAACAATCTACCTCTGAGTGTCAAATATATCAATGTAATGCATCAAAGTCAAAGATTTACTAGAAAGACCAATTGATAACAAAAATAAGGGCATATGAATGATTAAAGCATGTACATATATGATATATTATCTATTTTAAACCCTTAAATTCATTTTAGATAATGGAGATCAATAAACTTTATTATTTCAGCCGTCATCAAAGGGTAGAAATATAAATAGGAAAAAAAAGAATCTGCAAAAGTTTGCCTTCCAGCCAAAACAGGATAAGGAAGAGGGGGGCTTGGGTAGTTTCTTGCCGATACTTCTAGCTGAAACAAAACATAATTGACAACTATGTTATTCTATCAGAGAAGTATCTCTTTAAATACATAGAAGCTGTTTATAGACATAATAAAATTGAGTTGAGATACAAGTCACTACTAGAAAAATCTCATGTAAAAGGCAATATGGAAAGAGAGAAGGAATCATTTGCAAAAACTAGTACTTTTCTCAGCCATCTTTCAACTGTAGTTAACAATTAGAGTTCGGAAGCAGACAAATAGAACCACAACACTGATTTAGAGTAGCTGGAATAAAGAGAGGATACACTGTAATTGCTCGTAATAAGAAATTGAAACGGACCTGTCAATACATGAATGTCTGTATTATGTTGCGCTGCCACCTGCATCCACAACAATTCAAAGGTCATGAGCATAATAGTTCAAAATAAAAAATAGACATAGAGACGTGAAGAAAGAGCAACTGACGAGAAAAGTGAAATGATAAGAAGAAAGCCCAATCCAATCTCAGTATTTGAACTCAGGATGCTCAGGGTGGTGGTGTTCGATTCCACCCACACAGGGTTCCGCCATGTAGTTCCTGTTCACAATATCACCAAGTTCAGAGTCCATTTATAACAGATCCAGATTCAAAGAACAGTATGGCATTTTAGTAGGAATTCTTAACACGAATTTGAAATGAGTGACCATTCCAAGGGCTGCTTACTGCATTCAGTTGGAGTAGGTTGTAAAAATGGATGGCCACCCATTACACTATCATTTGGAAAATGCAACTTCTGAAAAAGGATTTGTGATGATTATTATTGTTTTTTTATATAATTTGGAATGCCAACATGACTTCTATTAATAAGCAACAAAAATAGATACAGTAATAGGGTGGTCCACAAATCACTGAAAAGCTGAACTTAGAAACAAGCACAAAATAGATCTTAAAACATATGCTTGACGCGACAACGATATCGATGGAAAAGAGTATCCCTTGAAACACTGGATTTAGCAAGCTCGCCAACTTCTGTGTTTGCTTCCCATAGAATTGATGGAATAGTGCATTTGTTTCCTTGGCCAACAAAGGGGAAGCATTACATCATCGAAGTCCCATCAACAGCACATAAAACCACATTCCTTCAAACACGTACATCCATAGGGCATTCCACTAAATTAATGAACAGCGCAAGTTAGAAACAACTTCAACTTTTGCAACTACCAGGTCATTCATGGTTGGAGTGTATGGAAAAATTAAAATGCAACCAATCCATTAACATAAAGTTGAGAGCCAGAAAGAGAATCAATTCATAAATAACCAAATAAATTTTTTTTGCTTAATGGTAAATTTGAATTAAAGAAAGAGAGAGGGAAGCACCATAGCCCCCAAAGAACAAAGAGAAGAAAGCAAGGGGAGGCTTACAAAAAAATGTCGACCCAACAATGCGAACCAACCAAAACAGAGGACACTGTACAAAGGAAAGAAAAAACCAAAGAAAACCAAGAAGAAGAGAAGAACTGAACCAACAAACTAGAGGAAACAAGCAGCACAGCAACCAGACAAGAAAAACCACTGGGAGCTGAACTCTGCTCTAAAAACAAAAGGGAGCACCACCCTGCACAGCAGCTGGGCACTCAAGGCCACTGCTCAGCTTCACTGGGCTACAAAACAAGCTAGCACACCGAAGCAAAACAGCAAAACGCAACACAGCACAGCGAAGAGAAGGAAAGGCTAGAAACAAAATTCGACTAGCCCACCAACAAATCAGCTCAACACTCCACTGCAGCTCAGAACTTTTGAACCAACATGAGCTCCAAGCAGCTCAACACAGCACGCACCACATACCACAACCAAAGAACCAGAGACGAAGCAGTGGCTAAAACCAAACCCATACCACGTAGGACAGGATGTGCCTTTTGTTATATTGGGGTCTGAATGGTGCCTGTTAAATAGAAAGAGATTTGACCAGAAACAATCATACCAAAACCAATTTTTATTGCTTTTGCAAAATTGAAGAAATTTTTATACATACTAGGGTGTAATTATGGAAGTATGTTAGAATATAGAACTAAACTAGTATCAGAAAACACCTACATGAAAAACTATAGAACTTCTAGGATGGTCTACCATCACTGCTTAAATTATCCTGCACATTGGAGTTATTGATAGAAAAGAGCTAAAGGCATTCAAGGAACCATTGGAACCCTTACTACAGCTTATATAGTGATTCCTCATGATAACAGAGGAATGCCTTCGAATGTGCTTAATTTTTCTTCAGCAGAAGAACAATCAACCAAAAAAGACACATAAGAAAAAAAAAGAAAAAATAAAATAACAGATTGAAAGTAGATTGATTGATGAAAATAAACAAAACCCATGTGAGAAGAGGAGAATAGGAAGAAAACCTGTAGATCTGGAGTCTTCGTGAGACGTTGCCGGAAGGGAGAGGTCTGAGTATTGCCTTCACACGAGATGCCAGCGAGAGACATACAAGAAGGAAAATTTTGATGGGTGTATTCGCTTCTTCTTCTTCTTGTTCTTCCTCTCTCCATCTCTCATCTTCTTCTCCCCTCCATTCTCTGCTTGCCCAAAAACTCGCCCCTTTTCTCTCTCTTTCTTCGTCCTAGGCCGGATTCCTCTCCTCCAACTCGCCCTCCCATCCAGACTCCATCGCCGCCGTCTAGTCCTCCTCCTAAGCCCTCACCCGCCCGATCCGATCCAATGATCTCCGAAGAACCCTCTCCGGCCATCCGCCCCGACGCCTCGTCCCCCTGGCGCCGCAACCACCTCAGCCGGAAAGAGCGCCTCCACCGTGCCTGCACGTCCCGCTCCATCACCGCCCGCCTCTACCCCGACCTCTCCCCCTCCGCCGCCGCCGTCGATTAGAAGGACACGCCTCAGCAATGCAGCAAGATCGTCACGCCGCTCGTTCGCGACGCTCTGCCGTCGGAGCTACCGCTCCGTAGTCTGCGGTCTATGTTGGAGCTGGCCTCTGTTCTCCACTTCTTACATGTGAGTGATTGTGGAGTTCGGGCGCGTCTTCTTGATCTACTAGGGCGCGAAATGAAAAAAGAGGTATTTGGGGGCAGTGGATGGGGCGCACGCGGGAGGAAATATTTTGTCGTTATTACCGACGGTTTTTAATAGTCGGCGATCCCGTAAAATTTCGTCATTTTTCACCCATTTTGAGGTAGTGAATTGTGACTTTTGCGAACACAAATTTTCACTGCGTCAGAAAATAATGTGGGGAAAAATAAGTTTGTCAAGATGGGGCTTTGTAGACGCAACTCATGCATTGGCAATGGTACAAATAAAAACTCATAACTTTCCCAACGCACACCTGTGCGTCGCCAGTAGGCAAGATAATTGCCAACGCATTATTGCGTCGCCATTAGAAAAACACGCGTCGGCAAAACCTTCCCTCTCTTTTGGGGAAATTTTTTGTTGGCGCCAATGTGGTTTCCACAGCTTTTGCCAACGCGGTCTTACTTGCATCGGTAAAAGTAACAATTTATGTGAGTTTGGCCAACGCAGTCCAAATATGTGTTGGAAATAAGACTTTTACCAACGCAAATTTTCACTGCGTCGGCAAATAGTGTCGGGAAAGGTGCAGTTTGTTGTAGTGAAAGGAAAATGAAAACAGAAAATGAAAGAACGATAAGTCATTAACAAATCCACTTACCTGAGCGACGGTAGACCCGCGCGCTACTCCTCCTCATTTCCTCTTCTTTCCCCACTCAACTCTGCTCTTCACTCTCCCCGGCCTCCACCTGAAGCAACAATCGAAAAAATGAAAAGAAAGAAAGGGAAAGTGGGATTAAAAAAAAGAAAAGGGGGAAAGACCCCAGCCGCTGTGACCTAACGACCCCTCAACTCCTCCTTCCAATGGCTCCTCATCGACCCACGCGACCCAAACCCTAAGAGGCTCCACCCCCTCCCTCCCCCACCCTTCCCCTCCACCGGCTCCGCCTGCGACATCCTCGGCCCCTGGATCTTCGTCCTCGGCGGCTCCATGTCCGACGTCCCTTCGTCCACCGTCTCGATCTTCGACGACCGCTTCAACTGCTGGGAGATCGGCCCCAGCATGAGGGTCCCCCGCGAGTTCTCCGCTGCTGGCTGGACGAAGCTATTCGACCCGGCCGCAGGATCTTGGTCCCCCGTCCCCTCCCCTGTCGACGTCCGGGAGAAGTGGATGCACAGCAGCGCCATCCTCGGCGGCAAGCTCTTCGCCATGGCGGACCGCGGCCGGGCCATCTACGATCCAGCCTCGTCCGCTTGATCTAGGCTGGCTTGAGAGCAGGGAAAAAAAAGGGGAAGGGGAGCAGGGCAGGAGCAGGGGAAAAAACAAGAGGGAAGGGAAAAGTGAAGAAAAGATGGGAGGGGGTGGGGGGTGTTTGTATAAAGGGCATTAGCGACTGCCTGTGGCGCCTTATTTTTACAAACGAAATTTTGTTTTCGTCTCCTATACTTTTGAAAAAAATTAAAACAAACGACAAAATTTATATTTCGTCCTCTTTGGGTGTTCTTTTAAGACAAAAAAAAATTCGTCATCAAATTTCGTCACAGCAGCCTAGATTTCTTGTAGTGAATATTTTATCGGTAAAACATAACCTTCGTCGGAGAGAGAGAGAGAAGAGAGCGCAAGAGAGAGTGAAAAGAGGGGTTTTAGTGGCGGGAGAGGGAAAAAATTCGGAAATTTACCGACGATTATTTTTCGTCGCAAAAAATAGAAATTTTCATAGGTAAAAATTAATTTATTTTTTATTTTTTTTAAAAAAAAGAAAAAAAGTCTACCAACCTTTACCGATGTTTTATATTAAACGTCGGTGATAAATTTTCCGACGCTAATTCTCGTCGGCAAAAAAAAATTTCTGACACGTTTTGTCACAGGCAGACACGGGTGAGGCAAAACGGGATTTGTTGCCACTAATTCTATTGGTGGTGGCAACAAGTAACAAATAGCCACAAAAACACTGGCCGCGGCAAAAAGTTCGACGCTAAAAGTCGTTTTTTTTTTGTAGTGGGAGCAATGGGTTCTCGGTGGGTATCGTGAGAAGATAAAGGGGTGCAAAATTTTTTTGGTGTCAAGATTTGCGTTCTCAGTGGGTATCGTATATCCCTAATTTGGGGTTAAATCTTGGGTGTCAAAAAAAAGGGTGCGAAATATTTTTGGAATATTAATTTGGCAGGTTTATTTTTTTACGGCATGCGAAATGTGGGCCGTGAAAGCTGATTAATCTTACAGCTTCTCAAAGAAGGCCGTGAACTTAATTTGAATGGCTTGGCCTTTTACAGCGTGCAACATGTAGGCTGTGATACCCTAATATTTTTACGGCTTGCGAATGTGGGTCGCAAATGCTCAATAATTTATGGCGTCCTAAATGCACGCCGTAATTGATAAGATCTCACGGCGCGCAAAATGCACGCCTTAATAAATAGAAGAAAAAGGCCCTTTTGCGGCTCGCATTCCATGTGCGCCGTACTATTATATCATTTACGGCTTGCATTCAATGCACGCCGTAAATGACGCGCTGTAAAAGCCCTGAAATGGTGTAGTGAGATGATGTTTTTTATAATTTGAATATGGATGTACTTGTTGACAACTGTGTTTTAGTTAGTTGATGTTATCTTTGATTACTTTGGACTATGCTTGAATTGTTACATATGTATAGGATGAAATCTTTTCAGTGTATGTGAAGACTGTCAAAGTGGGATAACTGAACCTCCGTACGGATACACAGTGCTGAACAAAACCATAATGTTCGGAACTTCAGTGCCGAACAATATGTCTAATGTTCGGATACTCAGTACTGAACATTATGGACTTGTTCGGCACTGTGTATCCATACAGAGTTACAATTACGAATTTTAATTCCAGAAAGTAAACGAGTTCAACATAAACGAGCTTGCATTCAATTTAATATACACCTTACCACATTCAATATAAAGGAGCTTGCTTTAATAGAATGCAATAAAGAAACATTTTCTACTTCATTAAATGTTTAAAAAAACATTCTGATACACTCAACATCAAGGAAGGAACATTCTATTAATTACATTCAATCCAAATCAATTGTCTTAGCTATTGATACGTCTTGAGTTACGAGCTCTTTGAATTGAACAATCCGATCCCTATATGGAGTCTCCCAACCATTCGCACAAGGATAATGAAACTGTCTCCACTTATTTGCAATAGGTGGAGTTGGATGACCAGGTATTAAAAACAATTGTACAAAATGATTTCCATTAACAAAACCTATTGTTCTCTCGTTCCGAGAAGGCATCGGCACTGGCACAGATCGCAAAGGAAGGAAAGTCAGAAATTGTTCTATACTCAAATGGTATAACACCAAATTATAACGTGATGCTATGAGATGTCCCATGTCAGGCATAGTCATCCAATAGTCCATCAATGGGTTGTCATCCATGTATGATAATGTTTCAACCAATTCCTCAACTCTGTCCTCCACCCCATATAATTGTTTGTAGTGGTCTACATGTGTAAGCAGCTCTTGTAATAAATCGCTTCTGACTTGTCTCCATTCATCCTCGGCTAGGCCAACCAATCCAGTGATGGCTCTGAAGCCACAATTACCATCAGCTGCAACGTCTTTTACAACTTTAATGTAAGGTCTCAACCCCACGGGAAATGAGAGCACATAATTATTGATGTTCTTTGACCTCATACGAATCGCCCTTATCTTTTCGTTTCTCTTTGGTTTGAATTCCAATTGTCCTTTATTTTTAACATCTTTCATTGCAACTGATTTAGGAGAGTAGCTATCATATGCAGACGGTACCAACTCAAAGGCGCTTGGATCTCGTCGAGTTGAGGTGTCAACTTTCATACTTGGTCTATCTCTTGTTCTTGATATTACTTCGGGTTCTATCAAATGGGTACTGTCTGGCATTGATAGCTGTCGTATCTTCTTTAGAAGTTGCAATTTTCTTGTGGAATCATACTCATTGAACCATTTTTCATTTAACTCCAAATCTGCCTTACAATCCAAACCCATAGAAGAACTCGTCATCGATGGGGCAGTTGGCAACATATCAAGCTTACACCAATGCTGATGTACACAGCTTAGAGGAATAGGCCGCCCTTGACTTATATATTCTGCAATCTCATGCGCACAGGGTAATCCATGTATGCGTCCAATAACACAACCACAAACACTGGCGTCAATTCCAACTAGGTTAGCTCCCTTGGTTTCTGTTAAGATTTTCTCAAGTGCGTTTTTAGAGACATTACCACAAAGCTCTTTGTATTCTGCCGGCTTGAAATTATGTTGCACAATTGTCTTACTTTTCTCAAATGAAGCTTTGAAAATTGTGGATTTTAGACCAAACTGCTTCAAAATTTCCTTGACTTGATCCAAGCTGTCTATTGAGCTGTGCATGTGAACTCTCGGCCCTGCATAGGATTATTAAGAGGTTAGTCGTATTAATTAATGAGCATAAATCAAATAAAGTTATTTTTTTTAAAATTACCTGTTCGAGGTAGTATTCCCAAAATGGACACAATTGCCTGTCCATGCGGAGATAAATCTCTCCTTGTAAGCATCCAACCAACTACCTTTCACGTAATTGAGTGCATCAGGGTACGTGCTGAATTGATTATTTAGCTTACTGAGTTGTTCACCAAACTCCTCTTCTGTGGATGAAGACACCAACATATTCCAGCTCATAATAAACCTGTCCCATTTTTCTTTCATTTCAAACAACTTCTTGCATCTCGCCAATACGTTTCTATTAATGTGCCATTTGCATAATAAATGAGTAGCACCAGGGAATATTCTGTTAATGGCGTTCATGAGTGACAATTCTCTATCCGTCACAATGACATCGGGAAGAATACCATCGCCAATAATAGAACACAATACACCTAGTGCCCATGCATAATTTTCTTCACGTTCAGCATGACGGTATACAAAGCATACAGAAAAAGTCATGTCTGTGGATGTGACTCCAACAATCTCCAAAAGAGGCATGCGATAACGATTGATCTTGTAAGTACAGTCCATTATCAAGACATGTGGAAATGCACGCGACAAATCTAAACTTTTTGGGTGCGTCCAAATTAAGTCAGTTACAATCTCGCTATCCTCACAATTCTTATGCCATTCAATGTAATCATGCTCTGCCAACTTACCAAGTTGTTGTATCTGACTTCTTCCACCTCGCTCATTAACTTTATATCTGTAGCGTGCATTGTATATTGTCTTCATTGTGGTTACGTTTAATTCACTTCTTTGTTTCAACGTAACCAAAATTTCTTTTGGTCAAACCATGCTCTTCGACATATCAACTAGCAACTTTGTTTCCTCCTCTGATAATCTTCCTGCAAATGAATACCCTTCTAAATATTCCGCGGCCGAATGGTTATGCACACCACATATGACCTCCAACATCCAATCATCATTTGAGTCTAACTTTTTACCCTTTAGTGCGAAAGGACATCCACATTTCTTTGAATCAGTTTGTTTGATCCTTTTGTGGCTTTTGGTCCTCTTCTTGTTCATATTGTCTACTTCTCTCACAAGCAAGGAGTACTCTAGCTTTGACACCCACTTGAGCAGCATTTGAAACCTTCATCACAATGACAAATCCGTTTTTCCTTCCTACTCCACTGATGGACATCACTTCTGCTCGGTTTTACCGAGGTCGGCAGACGTGGGAGTCCGTTTGGGTCCGACCCTTTCGTAACCGGGGGGCAGAGGCGTGCATCAACATTTTTTTGTGTGGGTGTGCCAGATTTTCTATTTTACTTGGAATTACAAGTGGTGATCCGGAGATCGACCTTCGCAAGTAAAACGGAAATCAACTTCTTTCAAGTTTTCCATTGCACATATATTTAAGAAAAGAGACATTTTTCTCTGCGAAAGGCGATTTTTTGGCATTTATAGTCGATTTTGGCGTTTATAGCCAATTTTTGGCGTTTATAGCCGATTTACGATTCTTATCAATAATGAAAGACAAAAGTTGTGATTTTTGTCTCTTTTAAAAAAATACAAACTACAATGAAAACCAAGAAAATGAGGATCTAACTTCTCAGGAGATTGTGGGGGACTCGTTCAGATTGACGGTCGCAAGCCATATGTGGACTTCGCCATCATCCATGCAGATGAGAACAGAGGATGCTCTTGATTCACTTGGCTTAGTTGTAACCTTAGGTTCTTAGAGGACAAAGACCAAAAGAAGGTCCTATGTCCAATAAAAAACCAAGTAGACGGGCTGAAAAGCCACGTCTAAGCCATTGGAGGCAGAAGGAGAAGGCAATGACCTTGTGGGGGGGTACCCCCCCAAAGGACTTTTGTCACATTGTAGCGGTAGTCGGTGTAGAACTTCTGCAGAGTTTTCTCTCTTTCTTTCTCTTAGATTTCTGATGCCTTTTTTCTGTCTGAATTTCCGGATATCTTCAGTCTCTGTCTGATCCCTTTCTTCTTGGAATGCTCTCCTATTTATAGGCTTTTAGGTAGCCATTTTGGAGGATTTATGAGCCTTAATTGTCATAAAGCAACATAATGGGAAGAGTTACAAGTTTTAAATCTTTTACTTTGTAACTCCTTTTTCTTGGCTTCTGATTGGCCGGAGGAGATTGAGGGCATTTAATCGCCTTTAATCGCCATGATGGGAGGAGTTTCATGTTTTAAATGTCATGAATCTCTTGACTTGTAACTCCCATTTGCTTGCTTCTGATTGGGCCGTCCAAAGAAATGGATTAATGACTGTAATAAAGCTAGTCAATTAATCACATTAAGTGGTCGCCGAGCAGTTGAAGAGTCACGGGCCGTGCCGCGTCTTTTGGGATTCTTCTGGCGATGATCATCGATGGATCTTCCTGTAGATCGACATCGGATGACCATGTAACTTCAGGTATTGGTTGCCAACAGCTGGTCGGTGCCATCTGTCCTGTCGATTTCTTGATCGGTCGGGTAGAAATGACAATTTTTTGGTTGACCGGTTGGCGATCAATGTTGATTTTGATACTCTTGATGATTGACCCGTGATTTTGACGGATGTCAAAGGATTTGGTATCTCAAAAGTATGAATTTTGAAAAATCCTAAGAGTCAGATGCTTCGAATCACAAAAAAGATGAAAAACGGGGCTTCCGGGGCCCTCCCGGCGATCCTGGGCTCCATGGTCGCCGGGGCTGGCGACCCTGGGCCAGGGTCGCAGGCCCTTTTGTCCCGTTTTGAGTTCGTTTTTTATGTTTTTTTATTCTTTTTTCTTCTGTATTTTTTCTTGATATTTTTTATCATTTATTGGCCTGATTTCTCTGTAGAAAACTTGATGAGAATCCTTGCATTTTTTAGTGCAAAGTTTCCAATTTTACGGGAAAGCCGAAGACTTTGTCGCGCAGAGTTGCCGATTTTTCGTCAGAAGCTGAAACTGGGTCAAACGATGTCGGAATGACCTGAAATTTGGGGTGAAGCCTCTTGAGCAATAAATAAGACCAACCATAGGCTTTTGTTTGAGTTTTGAAGCCGTTTGGGGTCCTATCACTAGTAGACTTGTTTTTATCGCGATGAAGATGTCGCGGCTTGCTGTGCAGTCAACCGATGTCCGATTGACTTGAAATTCGAAAGGGAACCTATTGGAGTCATTTTAAGATGATCCATAAGCTCTGTCTTTGAAACCATGGTCCCGGGGAGCTTCACCACCGAGAGGTCTGATTTGGCTTTCGAGCGTCAAAGTCTAGTCAAATGTTGTCGAAATGACCTGAAATTTGTCGTGTATCCCTTTGTAAGCATTTTGAAGCCGTCCATGTGCTCTATCTGATGAGTGATAGCCTCGGTGTTTCTCGCCGCCGAGAGGCTTGATTTAGCTGTTCGAGGGTTGATATATGGTCAAACGTTGTCGGTTTGATCGGAACTTAACGTGGAGCCTTTTGGATGTATTTTGAGACCATCCATCGGCTCTGATCGAATATTTGGTGTCTCCGATGCTTTTGCCGCCGGGAGCTCCTTTTAAACTGTAAGAAAAGTGAAGTTAGGCCAAATGATTTTGAAATGGCCCGAAACTTCTTGTGTACTCCTCTTTTGTCTGTCTTGAAAAATCTTGTAGTTTTTGTTTGATTCTAACAAGATTTGATTTTTGGAAGTAGCATTACCTATTTATGACAGGCTGTGACTTCATGTAGCTTTCTGGATTTTGAAGAAGCAAAGTGACACATTTTTTTGGTGTCAACATCCACGAGCCCAACTGATCAACGAATCGCGACTGTGAAATATCTACAATAAATAAACGAATTTAATACGAATTTAGTAATAAATAAATATAATTTGAGTAATAAATTCACAGTTGATCTTACCTCTTAAGTTATAAACTCACTGGTATAATCCATGATAAAGTCCGATCCAACCTGACTTTCTTGCATAGAGACCTGTATAATGTATAAATCAAATATCACTGTCCGGATATATACTTCCGAACATATACTGTATGTACGGTCTTTCAGGACCGAACATATACTATATGTTCGGAAGTACAAGACCGAACATATGACATATGTTCGGATGTATATGTCCGAACATATGTCATATGTTCGGTCCTGTACTTCCAAACATATAGTATATGTTCGGTCCTGAAAGACCGTACATATCGGGAGCTTGCAAGTTCCAGGCGAGAAAAAAATTAACAAAAGATACAAAAATGAAAAAAAAACCAGTGAAACATACCTTTCCGCTACTGCTTTAATTAAAAGGCACCATTTGATTGTTGTTTTCTTCATTCTCTTCCTTCATTGCACAATCAAATAGAGGAATGTGAGTGAAAGATGAGTTGCCCAAGGAAGATGAAGGAAGTGGAGAGTGAGATAGGCTGCCCAGAAAAAGAAAATGCAAGAATGTGAGTGAAGATGAGTTGCCCAAGGAAGATGGAGGAAGTGGAGAGTGAGGTGGGAGAAGCTCTTTAGGGAAGAAGAATGGAGATTGTGTGTGAAAAGAAAATCTGATTTGAGTTTTTGTGGGATAATGGCTATTTTAGTCATTTCATAAAGGGGTAAAAATGTAATAAGATAAAAGAAAAAATCCTTGTGTTTGAAAAGAAAAACTTTGTGTGCCAATAGCAGCACCTTTATAAAAGGGCCAGCCCATTTCTTCTTCTCCCATTCATTCCAGCTAAGTGTGAGCGAGAGGAGCTCCAGCCCCTTAAGGTTTTTCCCCTTTTCTTTTCTTCTTCTTGCTCCCTCTCACCAAATCTATCTCCAAACTAAAATGGAGATTATAGCTCATCTTCTTCTTCTCCATCCTTATAGCTTCCCATGGACACCATTATTGTGTAAATCTCAGCTGGGTAGCCCCTATTTCGAGCTTCTTCTTGTTGATTGATGGCACTATAGGTAAGGACTCCTTCCCATGTTCTTTTATGTGCAATGGTAGCCCCTTAGGTCCTATTTCTTAGCCTTGTTTGAACCCATTCCTTGTCTTTCTTGATTTGCCATTTGTAGGGTTCTAATGGGTTGTATTTTGGGATTTTTTGTATAGCTTGGAGATCGTTGGCTTGGGAGTGAGCTTAGGAGCTTGTTTAGCCATTTTGGAATTCAAGGCATGTGGATGAATGGATTGTTTTGATTATTGGCATGTTTTGTGAGAAAGCTTGATTTTAATTAATGGTTCTTGATTTTTATTAATGGTTCTGGTGATTTTTGCATTTACTATGATTTCTATGGATTTCGAAATATGCATATTAATGAGTCTCTCCTCTCTTGTTAATCTCTTAGAAATATTTACACTTTGTTTTGGTCAAATCTTGCTTATATATGTGTTATTTTGGACTTCATATATGATGGGTTTTCTATTGTGATGAAGGATGAAATGCAGAAGATTTGATGTATTTTATGCTATGTTTGGTGGATGTTTAGTTGGGGTTTTGAGAAGGCAAGGAGACCCCTATGTTTGGTGATAAATTGATGGCTAATAGGGGTTGCAAGAGAAGGAAGAAAGAAACCCGAAATGCATCAGAAAAAGGGTTTTGTGACAGTTCGCTCGAGCGAGCTTGCCAATTCGCTCGAGCGAACCCCAGACAGAGGCTAGTTGGCTCGAGCCAACATGCTGGTCACTCGAGCCAACCAGCCCAGATCCCAGTTCGCTCGAGCGAACCCATCCTAGAAGTGAGTTGGCTCGAGCCAACTTTGAGTCCGCTCGAGCCAACTCACAGTTTTGAGCCTGGGTCTTGTGTGATGCCTGAAATGTATTTTTAATCGGGGGAAGGTGGATGCTTTTGGAGTTCTAACCACATTTGGACCATGTATGATGGTATGGAGGAAGAAAAGGGAAAATGATGCGCCCATCCGGGAATCCAACCCGGAAACATGTTAAGACTCCATTAAAACCGAATAACGTGCAGTAGAAGCTTGGAATGCCGACAAATCGCTGGAGTACCAAATGATATAAAGCCCGACATTTGAGGGTCTATGTGCACGTTATCCCAAATGATGTTGTCTCAACTTGTCTATGGGATGTGCACATGTGGAGATTGACTGTTGAGCTTGGATTCGCCGAAAATGTGATTTTATTTACATTATTTAGTTGTACTTACCCGGAAACTTTGTTTTAAGCCCGTTGGAATTATGGCCCGTCAATTTTGCCCAATTGGGCCAAATATCACTATATTTTGCTCGTTTTGGATAAACATTTAGTTTTAGCTATTTTGTCTGTCTCTGCCTAAAAATAATCAGCTTTGGACTATTTAGCTCGTTTTGACTAAAAGTAAAAAAATTTGGTATTTCATTCGTTTATCCAAAAACAATCAAGTTTGCCAGCTCGGGTAACTCCATGAGTTTTTTTTTTATGCATATTGAGAGGACTACTCTTTACATGAGTGTGTGTGCTTTGACTTGGCATGTTGAGTAGTTCCTCACCATATTTTTGTGTGTTCGCTCGCTTTTGATTTATATGTCGGCACTACTAAGCTTGGACAATCTCGTCGGCTTGATCCACCGACTTGGAGTCCCCCTTTGGCTCTGCCAGCTGCAGTTTGGATTTTTTTCTGTTCTATTACTCGGTTTCGCGGCCGTGGTTTTGTCTAGCTATATGTATATATATTCCGTTGGCTCTCGTCACTTTGCGTGTCTACGACCAACACCTCTAGTGTTCTCTCATCACATCAGTGATGGAGAACTTAGCCTGTGCGGTTGCCTTCTGTCCTTACAATTGTGGCTCCCCTGAAGAAGGGCAATTTGCAGGGTAATGTGAGGAATACTTGTTTTGTCAGATATCCATGTTTTACGCATGCTTTAAATGAATACATGTTTTGTCGGATATCCATGATTTCCCACACGTTTTAATTATATGCAGCTTTTGATCAAATAACATGATTTATCATATGTCTTATTCTTCTGTATTGTTTTTATCTTTTCAGTCACCTGCCAAACCGTCATGTCTAACCTTGTTTGTTTGGTGCTCTAGGTAGCAGGTTTTTCTTTGCCCGAGCTGTGTGCATGCATTGGCTGTGGAGCCATAAGTTTGCAAGTTGTAGTGTCGGCTATGTCATGTAGACATTGAGCTTGACATCGGAGCTACGATACATGTGGGATAGTTCATATTTAGCTTGTTATTGTATGGCTTTTATTAGCCCTTTTCTCGGGATTATAATTAATACACATGGATATTTGTAACTTGAACATATATGAAAATGTGATATCCTGTTACCGTCAGCTCTGTACTTTGTTACGATGGTTTATTCTAGTCTGGTATGGTTCTTGATATGATAGCTATATGCTAGCGGTTGAGTGCTGTCACGTCCCCCGAACCCTACCGGATCCGGAGAGTGAGACTTAGGACTAATTAAAATTTTTGTCCTTTGGGCCCACGGATCGTAAGTCTGCGGTGAGGATATAATATTTCAAGCCTCATGTAGTATAATAATGTAGAGTTCATACAACTCTAGGCATATGGAACATCAACAGTGAATAGAGTTCTCATTAAATTTAAAGTTGAATAGAAAGAAATGAACAAAACTAAACAAGGAGTTAATTATTACATTGGCCAACCCAATAAACAAGGCCAATAAAGAAACTGAAGTCAATAAAGTTAAAGGTTCAACGAGAGATAAAAATAAATGAATAAATCTAAATGAAGTCCATGTGAATCTCTCTCGTGCCAGATGTGATGACGCTACTCTACGTCATCGGCACGCCACTCTCGTTCCTCCTCTGCTGGTTGGAGATCCTCTAGGATCTTCTCACCGGCCTGCTCCTCGTAGTGGTAGTACTCACCTGAGGTGTTTGCACACCAAGAAACAGAGTCAACGACATGTTGAGCAATAGATAAGCAAAGCATAATAAAAATGCATATATCAAATATAGAGTAATGACAAGTATGATAATCACGTGAAAACACAAGGATCGAAGCTAGGCATACAACGAGAATAATAATCAACATAAATAATAAAGGAATCCTAGCTATCATCTAGCAATAACCACTATCCATGTAATGTAATACAAGAACAAGAGGGAGACTCTGAGGATGTCCATAGCCACCTCTCGGGGTACTAGTAACAATCTAGACAAGACTACTTATACCAAAGTCCGGCTCCAGTGGAATCCTAGCTCCCGGTCCAGGGAATAGCAGCACGGTCCAAGACCGCTCTCAGCTATTCAATGCCGACAGCCCACCCCGACGACCGAGTAACTGGCCCGTCAATAAAACCCCAAACTGCAGATTGTTAGGACTTTGTATTGCAATTTGATAGATGCATCATTCATCTTATTCATTCATTTGAATCTTCACACATGGATTGATTTTAGAAATCTTGAAATCTTGATTTATACATGCATTGTTTTAAATCTTGTAAACCTTATGATTTATGCATGTTTTGGTTTTAAACATTGGATGCATTTTTAGTTTGAAAAAGATTTTATAAATCAAGCTAGCCATTGGTTTTAAATGTTTCAAATTTTGTTTGGCCTTTTATGTTACATGATTTTTAATCACTTGGGTTGATTTAAATCATATTTTCATGCTTGGTTTATTTGCCCAAAGTCCCCCCAAGAAAATCACTTTGAAAATCTCATTTTTGAGAATTCTGGACTTTTACCGGCGGCCAAACTTACTGGCGCTTTCTGGCCGCCGCTAAAAGCAGTTTTTCAAAAATTAAGACCATTGGGTTTCTAGCCGTTGAGTTCGGTTAACCGAACTCAAAGTGTCGGTTAACCGACCTGAGAGCCGTTGGACCACTTTTTCTATAAAAAGAAACTCATTCCTTAGCCATTGGTGATGATCTTTGGAGCCCTTCTTGAGGTATTTTGAGGCAAAAGAAAGGGGATCAAGCTAAGGAAGGCTAAGGGTCATTAAGGAAAGCTAAAGCTTGGATTAATGAAGTTAAACCTCCAAGTAAGCTTTGCCTTTTGATAATCATATATTTTATGCTTTAATTAAATTATTGGTAAATGATTTTTAGCATATAACTATGATGTGTTGAAACCTTTCTTCTCTTAATCTTTGATTTAAGTCATTGGATTCTTCACCTTGATTCAAATCAAGTTTGTTTTAGAAAACTTCTTAAACATGTTTTATCAAAACCTTTGATTTCTTTTATAACATGTTTCATTTTCTTATTTGAATCTTCTTTGTTGTTTTCATTCATTTAAACCTTAGTTAAATTAGTTTCTGAAAACAACATTGCACATGCATCACTTGATTAGGCTTAAACATGTTCATTCAACTTGTGATCTTTTGATTTTCATATCATTAACAAGTTTGTAGTTGTTCAAGTGATTTGCATAGAACTTCAATCAAATCTTTTTATGTGCATTAAACTTTTGAATTGCTTTAAGCATAAAATTGATTGAGCTTTAATTTTAAACTTGATTAAAGTATTCACACACACACCTTATAAGTATTCATCTTAGCATTTCATAGAGTGTTGTGTGAGTTGTTTTTTATTTTCATATTTGCCTATTTAGAGGCAATTTTATTTGAGCTTAATTGTAATCTCTTAGAGTGTTTTGTGAAAACGCTTTCTTTAGAGAAATCATTTGATTGTAAGGTTATTGCTTAGCCATATAAAAGCATTGTGTATAGGTTGTTGTTTAGCCTAGAAAAATAATATTGTAGAGGTTATTGCTTAGCCTTTTGAAAAGCATAATAGTGGAAATTCGGTGGGGTGTTGAGTCACAAGCCGGTAGTGGATGTAGGTATTGAGGCCGAACCACTATAAATCTTTGTGTAGTGGTGATTGATTTGTGGTGATTGTTTTGTTTAAGCTTCCGCATTTTGTATGTTAATCATCACATGTGACTAGTTTATTTTAAAGAAATTAAAATTGGCCATAATTAGTCATTAAGTATAGATCACCCTATTCACCCCCCCTCTAGGGTAGGATCCCTTGGACTTTCATTTGGTATCAGAGCAAGGTTACTCCATTTAGGGCTTAAACACCCAGAGTTTATCCTCTCTATCTAGATCCTTGAGTTAGAACCCTAGTAGTGTTTTTCTATGAAAATCATTAAAATGGATTCCACTATGATAGACTTTGTAGATTCTTGTGTAGATTCTTCTAGACCCCTCCTTCTTCCATCTATTGGAGATTCAAACATTGAATTTAAATTATCTCAACTTGAATCTAAACTTAAATTAAAAGAAGAATAAATTAATAAAAATGAAGATGACATTCAACAAGCCTATGATGAATTATGTACATTTTCCTTAGAGCTTGTTAAAAAGAATAAAAGATTACAACAAGAATCTAAAAGTCTAAACCAAGAATTAGTCTCTTCTAAAAATGAACTTAAAGAAAAAGTTGAATTAATAAATTGTGTAGAATCTAAGTTCATGATCTCTTTACATAATCTATCTAATATTAAAGATGACATAAGAGAATCAACGATAGATTGTGATAATCTTAATAAGGAAAATTCTAAACTAAGAGATCAATTAAAAAGGCAAGATGAAAACATTAACAATTTAGAATCCAAGTTAACCATTTCTATGGAAAATTTATCTAATGCACAAATTAAGATAAAAACTCTAGAACTTGGATCTAATGTTATCAATGAAGTTAAATTTGAATTAAAACTTGCCCATGAAGAGCTAAACAAATTTAAGGGAATTGAACATGAACTAACAAAAGTTAAAAATGAAAATTCAACCCTTAAAAACCAAGTCACTCAACTTGAAACCTACAAACAAAAGTATGAGTGCAAATTTACCCAAAGTGAAGAAAAATTTAAAAAGTTATTTAAATTGGGTAAATCTCAAAGAGATGGGACGGGTCTAGGATTTGATAGGAATATTTCACATGACCCTAAATTCACCAACAAATTTGTTAAAGGTGAATCCTCATTCTCTAGCACTCACAGTTCCTTGCCCATGACTAAATGTAATTATTGTGGCATTGAAGGGCATTTTAGGTTTGAGTGCAAACAAAGAAGAAGCTATGTGTCTAAACTCATCTTTGAACCAAAGAAAGTAAAATCAAACTCTTTGATGGATAAGACACTAAAAACCAAGGAAGACTCCAAGAAGATTAAACAAGTTAAACCAATTAAAAAGGAGTCTCCTACAATAGATTCTAAAAAGATTAAACAAGTTAAATCTAGTATAAAAGAATCTATAAATAAAAAGCTTCTCAACCTACCTCCCCTAACTCAACAAATGAAAGAACTTTTGAATAAAGTTGCCAAGTTAAATTTAAAGTTCAAAAGTCAAATAAAGGGAGAAAATAAGAGGAAAAGAAAAGAAAACCAATCCCCTAACAAACAAACTCACCAACCTCAAAAGACTAATCACCAACCTAAGCTAAAATTAGTCAAATCTAATTATTATGGTGATAAGTCTAAATTAAAAATTTATCAAGTCAAATCTCTTAGAGTTGATGAGACTTTTAAGATAGACCTCAAGGATCAACCCTCTCAAAACCTTAGGTGGATTCCCAAAGTTAGATACTTAAACAAACCTTAAGGCCTTGGACCTCATTGACCAACCTATTCTTTATAGTTAAATTTTTGTTGGTCATGATGTTGCATTTGCATTTTATGTTCTTTTATAGTTACATTTCTTAAAATGCAATGTTTATTTGTAATCAATTGATTTTGTCATCATGCACCATTCTAGTTAAATATCATGGTTTTCAAAATCATTTTGATTATAATTTTCTCAAGTTCGATTTGCTTTTATGCCTTCATATAGTTATATCTCTTGTACTGCATTTCTATATGATCAATTGATTGTGATTTCAAAAGCTTTCATAGCTAGATTTTTCATAATCGATTGATATTTTCAAAATCATTTGTTTGGATGTCATAGTTAGATTTATTTGATAATCAAATGATTTGAATCAAATTGGACTTTCCATAGTTTTATAAGTTATACCTTCACATGGAAAATTACTTTGAAAAGATCAACTTGTATGTTTTCCAATTAAGTTATATCTTTTAAAAATGCAAGTTAAAAAAAATGTTAACTTCAAAATCATCCTCTTTATGCTCATTGTTGGATTTTGTTTATTGAAATGATTTGAAGATTGCATGAATGGAAATGCTCTAAAATATTTTTAATTATAAACATCAAAGCATGTTCCTTGTTTTCATTTCCCCATGCATTTAGTTATCTTAACTTAAATGGAAATGAATTTTGTTATAGGCTATTTGCATCTTTTAGTTTCATTCTTTTTATATGCAAATGTCTATTAGTTTCTTGTATGGTTGTGATCTTATTTACATTTGTAAAAACCATACTAGAACTCTCAAATCCATCCCTTATACTTACTAGTCATTTTTTTTAATGGATGGTTATGATGTTGATTCATGTGTATTTTTCTTATTGGTATCATTCTTTATACATGTTTCAACTTCATAGTAGTGTGCTTGATTATATGAACATCTTTGAAATCCATTCCTTGTATTTCTTAGTTATATCTATTGTTTGATGGATGTCTTAGATGTTGAATTCATATGATCTTGACACTTTGAAAATTGCATGTTCTTCTAAGTTATATCTTTTTATGCAATTTCATTTGTTCATCACTATGCTCATTAATTATGTTATTAAAAGTGATGAATATTCATTTATGATGATTGATTTTGTATTTGTCACACTCTATTAGCATCATAATCTCCATATTTGCCACCTCTCATGCTCTTATAGGTAAATCACATTACCACCATGTTTATGTTTTCATAATTTTGGTTAGTTAATGGTGAGGTTTTGGCTTCATGATTGAACTTCATTTCATTCATCTTGTGCATGATAGTTATATTAAATGAATATATGAAATGATTTCAAAAATTTACATAGCATATGATTTTCATAGTTATATTGATTGATGCTATGTTTAGTAATCCCCATATCATCATGGATAGCTCTATTTCGGATTAAGCCTAATAGTTATATTCATAACTCCATTCTAGAGTGATTGTGTTAATAGTCATATCCTTAAATCTCAATTGATATTTTTATTTATTTCAATTGATATCCATAATAGTTTATCTCCATGACCTTTCTCTTTATATTGGTAATTTGATCAATTTTAACTTTATAGTCAATTATCATTATTAATTTGTATCTAATTCTTCTCTTGAAGTTAGCCCTCAATTAGTTAAACCATCTTCTTCTTGCACCTATTAGTTAAATCCTTGTCAAAAGTTTGACAAAAGAAGAGTATGGATTGAGGGGGAATAAACCTTCTAAGGAAGCATTAGAGTTGATCAAATTCACCCTTATATTGGCTCTATACCCATTTAGCTATCTACCCATGCATGATGCCCTGTTATATATTTCAGTTTCGATTACTTTTGTTAACAGGTGCTACTAAAGGTATTTTCCTTGTTTCATGTGTGTAGGTACCCCTCTTCAATTGATACCTTTGCAATTTAATGGCAAAGGGAGAGAAAGAATTAAGGGGGAGAAAGTGTTCAAGCTAACCAAAGGGAGAGAGAATGCACATCTTTCCAAAAGGAGAGTGCATGGTCAAAGGGGGGGAAATGAAATGAAGAAAGCTTGGGAGCTAAAGAAGATGCTTTGTCTAAAGAAAGAAAGATGAAGAGAAAGCTTGAAGATTGATCAAGCTCCAAGCATCAAGGAGAATGAAGAAAAAGAGCTAGAGCCCAAGCCAAGTCAAAGGAGCATCCAAGAAGATTTCAAGCCTTGTCCAGTTAAGGAGGAGTTGAAGACAATGTGTGAAGTATTTGTTTTGAGAAAGGTTTGCATCAAATTGCAAAGGGGGAGGATGCATCATTCATCTTATTCATTCATTTAAATCTTCACACATGGATTGAATTTAGAAATCTTGAAATCTTGATTTATACATGCATTGTTTTAAATCTTGTAAACCTTATTATTTATGCATGTTTTGGTTTTAAACATTGGATGCATTTTTAGTTTGAAAAAGATTTTATAAATCAAGCTAGCCATTCGTTTTAAATGTTTCAAATTTTGTTTGGCCTTTTATGTTACATGATTTTTAATCATTGGGTTGATTTAAATCATATTTCCATGCTTGGTTTATTTGGCCAAAGTCCCCCCAAGAAAATCACTTTGAAAATCTCATTTTTGAGAATTCTGGGCTTTTACCGGCGACCAAACTTACCGGCGCTTTCTGGCTGCCGCTAAAAGTAGTTTTTCAAAACTTAAGACCGTTGGGTTTCTAGCCATTGAGTTCGGTTAACCGAACTCAAGGTGTCGGTTAACCGACCTGAGAGCCGTTGGACCACTTTTTCTATAAAAAGAAACACATTCCTTAGCCATTGGCGATGATCTTTGGAGTCCTTCTTGAGGTATTTTGAGGCAAAAGAAAGGGGATCAAGCTAAGGAAGGCTAAGGGTCATTAAGGAAAGCTAAAGCTTGGATCAATGAAGTTAAACCTCCAAGTAAGCTTTGCCTTTTGATAATCATATGTTTTATGCTTTAATTAAATTATTGGTAAATGGTTTTTAGCATATAACTATGATGTGTTGAAACCTTTCTTCTCTTAATCTTTGATTTAAGTCATTGGATTCTTCACCTTGATTCAAATCAAGTTTGTTTTAGAAAACTTCTTAAACATGTTTTATCAAAACCTTTGATTTCTTTTATAACATGTTGTTTGAATCTTCTTTGTTGTTTTCATTCATTTAAACCTTAGTTAAATTAGTTTTTGAAACAACATTGCACATGCATCACTTGATTAGGCTTAAACATGTTCATTCAACTTGTGATCTTTTGATTTTCATATCATTAACAAGTTTGTAGTTGTTTAAGTGATTTGCATAGAACTTCAATCAAATCTTTTTATATGCATTAACTTTTGAATTGCTTTAAGCATAAAATTGATTGAGCTTTAATTTTAAACTTGATTGAAGTATTCGCACACACACCTTATAAGTATTCATCTTAGCATTTCATAGAGTGTTGTGTGAGTTGTTTTTCATTTTCATATTCGCCTATTTAGAGGCAATTTTATTTGAGCTTAATTGTAATCTCTTAGAGTGTTTTGTGAAAACACTTTCTTTAGAGAAATCATTTGATTGTAAGGTTATTGCTTAGCCATATAAAAGCATTGTGTATAGGTTGTTGTTTAGCCTAGAAAAATAATATTGTAGAGGTTATTGCTTAGCCTTTTGAAAAGCATAATAGTGGAAATCCGGTGGGGTGTTGAGTCACAAGCCGGTAGTGGATGTAGGTATTGAGGCCGAATCACTATAAATCTTTGTGTAGTGGTGATTGATTTGTGGTGATTATTTTGTTTAAGCTTCCGCATTTTGTATGTTAATCATCACATGTGACTAGTTTATTTTAAAGAAATTAAAATTAGCCATAATTAATCATTAAGTGTAGATCACCCTATTCACCCCCCCTCTAGAGTAGGATCCCTTGGACTTTCACAGATGTCCATGAAAATGCTAATAGCAATAGAGTGGTATTGACACAAGAAAAACAGGACAAGCAAGTCTGGCTAGCTCGGTGTACAAGACACGAGTATAGAGATTATCTCATTCAAGACAATACAAGCAAGTAACCAAGTGATAATCCCTTTCATTGCTAGCCAGTCATGTTTATCAATACATGACATAGGTTTCTTAGGTACACTCTAAGTCAGGTCCAAGTCCTAAATTCTATAAGAATTTATGTTTCATAATTAATTAAGTATTTTATGTCAAGAGAGTGTACAAGGAATAAAATCAACGGATACAAATCATAAATCAAGGAAGAATTACAAGCCAAACCTAGGCAAGTGGTGTCATCCATGTATTCCATAAGTCCTAACAAAGTACGTGTGTAATTCGGATCGACAATGCTCTTAGGGAAATCCCTTGGTGTACAATCATGTTAGGCATCGGTCGATTCGGTTCCATACGCATCAGTTAGACCATGCGTAATACACGAATACCTAGACAACCCAATCGAATTCACACCAAGTCACGTGCTTCGATTTCAATCTCATTTATGGTCATGTGATAGTAGATTAGGGGTTTTCAACATCTAAGTCCCAAACCTAAGTTACTGTCTTAGTCTGGAATACAACAAGGTAAAATGGTAATTTCGATTAACCCCCGGTTAGCCGAAGGCTAACCGAGTTCATCAGTTGGGTTAACCAAACCTAGAAACTCGGCTGACCGAAGTCATAAGAGCTGAAAACCAGCTCTCTGGAATTCTGACCGAGCTTGGGTTCGGCTGACCGACACGCTGATTTCGGCTAACCGAACATGGACTGACAGCTTAACCGACGTTCGCCAGAAGCTACATAATCACTCTCTGGTTTTCTGACCGACAAAGAGTTTCGATTGACCGAACTTCTGAGTTCTGTTAACCGAAACTTGATCGAGGGCTGACCGACAGTACGAGATCAGTGCAGTTTCAGATCATTTCTAAAACTCTTCCGCCCCCAATCATTCTCCTCCATTTCCAAGCCTTTCCAAAGGCTACAACCTGTATAAAATAGAGCCTCCTGCTCTCCCAACAACCCATCCATTCATTCCATTCCATTTCCTTGAATCAAATAAACAAATTCTAAACAACCTAATATCATTAATTTATCCATTTCAATCCAATTTCCTAAAAACCTAAACTAGCATATAAATTCACAATTTATATTAAATCATGCTTGGAATTACGGGAAACCTAACAAGAAGCATAGCCAAATCAATAAAAACAATACAGACATATGAATTATAATTTGCATATCTACTTGCCTCAACCAAGAAGAAGATAGAAATTGGGTAAAACTGAGGAGAAGCCTTTCTACACTGAGATCCACAATCTAACCCGACCAAGCTCAACCTAAAACGTAAAAGAGAAAGAAAGAAAGGAAAAAGATCAAGATCGGGCCTAATCTGACCAAAGAGAAGATCAAATGAAAATATGAGATTGTGAGAAATCTTACCAAATTGGTACCGAAAGAAAGAGGGGATTGAAAGGATGAAGACTAGCGGTTCGGATTGTGGAACTGATCTCTCCGGCTAGAGTCATGGGCTTAAGAAGAGAAAGGAAGAAGAAAGGGGTTGTTGCTCTCTTTCGTTGCGGGAATAATAAGGGAGATTAGGGTTATCCCTACTTAGGAAGAAGAAAGAGAGGAAAAGACTAAGTTGCCCATTTAGTGGGTCCGGTGAAGAATAGACCACTTGAAGTGTTTCTGATCGTCAGATCGCAAAGAGTCAAGAGACAAAAATGATCATCGCGATGAAACCTTGGCAACGAGCCCAAAATCACGACATTTGGAATATTTCAAAAAACACTCGATTTTTCCTAAAATTACAAACTACCCCCTTACTAGGATTAAACGAACTCGGAATCGTACGAAACTTTGCAAACACTATTCTAATGCTAAAAGAAACTCGCTCCTTAAATATCTAAAAATACATTTAATTAAAATAATAGCAAGTTAAACGGGTTAATGGGCCTACTATTGGGCTCAATTGACCCAATAAGGTCACGGACCTTACAAGTGCGATACAGAATCCGATGGCCACGGACTTCAGGTCGCAACCCAACAAAAGCTTCCGCAAAATATTCAGAGTGTGTTGGAATTTGTCATCCTCACACACGCGGATCTTGGGAGAAATATAATTCTATTACTTATTCCCAAATTCACTCTCCCTTCTGTCGGGCCATTGTAGGGTCTGGGTTTGGGGGGGCGTGATAGATATACCTTTGTAATTCTGCGTAAATCTCTTTTGTTGAATTTCAAACTGAAATCGTTGTGGATATTGAATATGAATCTAGAAAATTTCTAAGAGAAATCATTTCCATTCGCTCTAATTATGAAGACAGATCTTGCTCACTTATAGTTTCGTAGATCCATTGTCTGCGAAGCAGATTGCAGATTCACCGTTCGGGAAGCAGTTCCAACTTTGGAGAGGTAAGCAAGGGCATCCGTTCATAGCAGAGAGTCTGCAATCTTCTTCTTTAAATATGTAGATCTCTATAGTTCTGATACTCATGGTTATTTCGATCTGTATGGAGTCATATTGTATAGAATTCTGATATGTATGGAGTCATATTGCATAGAATTCTAATCTATATGTGCAGATTTGTTTTTTGTTTTTTTTTCACTTTTTATAGGTAGATTTCCATAGTTTTGTTATTCATGAACATTTCGATTTGTATGGATTCAGATGATCTAGATTTGCTTTTTATATTTAGTTGTAGGTCTTCATGTATTTAGATTAGTTAGAGGCTGATCTATCTTCCAGACTTATTACTTAGTTTCTTTCTTATCAATTCCTTTAACAGTTAGAAATTCTGTTGATATCTTGTTTTCTGGCTCCATTGAGGAAGAAGTCATGTAATCAAAGATATGTGACTTTCGCATCAAATTTATCTGACTCTCTAACAGATATATCTTAGTTATGCAACATTATCTGAGTTTTGTACAAATTATCTGATTTCTGTATCGAATTTATTTGAGTTCACGTAAACAAACCCAGATAAATTTTCACAAATTTGGCATAAACTCGATAAATTTGTACAAATCATGTGAGTCTTTTACCTTCTGCACACTTTTTTCCATGCTGATGATCCTTAATTTTCCTTGAATTTTGTAGATTTCTAGATGGCACAGCCGCTAATCCTTCCCAGTAAATATGGCAGGTTTACTACCGTCATTCATTTTAGTGGGAGCATGAGATGTGATGATTTGATGCGTTAAGCTTGTAACAAATGGAAGGTCCTAGTAGTAAACATGGTCTGTTTGACGTACGCATTGCTTGGCCACCCAAAGTGCTTACTGGACAGCGATTCGGATTTGTTGAGATTGTCCATGTTGGCGTCTTTAATGGGATTGGGAAGAGTGGATGTATTTGTATCATAATTGCAGGAATCAGAGGACGATGATCAAGAGGAAAATGGTGATGATTTCACCGAAGATGCTCTGGCATTAGTGGGGTATGAGGTACAAATATGGAGACAGATCTCCTTCCACAGTCTTGTACACATAAAGAGAAGATTTTGTTGTCTTCGTGCTGGGCAAGTAGTATTAGAGATGTGGGGCAGAGGTTTGAGGGCGGTGTTGCGGAGTTTAAAAGAGTCTTGTACAGATATTCGATTGAGGTTGGGTTTGAATTCGTATATATGAAAAAAAAAAGTGGGGTGTCAGTTGAATGCAATCGCAGTCATTCAATGGGTTGCAGATGGTATGTTTCATGCATCAATTGAGAAATCGACTGGCCATTTTTGTATCAGGACATTAGATAATGAGCATACATGTGGTGTAGCAGTTCGAACGTCGAAAAATGGCCGTATGAACTTAGAGATAGTTGCCGATTTAATGATCGATCATATTCGTGAGAAGCCATTGACCAAACCAATTGATGCCGTGCACCACTTTAAGGCGAATTATGAGCTTACCATTATATACCATCACACATGGTAGGGCATGGAAAAGGCTAGAAATAAGTTGTATGGTGATTCGTCGCTTTCTTTTGACCATCTTCGTTGGTATATTAAGGTGGCAGAGGAGGTAAATCCAGGAAGCTTTTTTGTGCTAGATTATGACCAATTAGCGATGTGCTTCAAGCATCTCTTTGTGTCGTTCTATGCTTCAATTGTTGGTTTTAATCATGTTCGTCCTTTGTTATTTTTGGACGAGACTTTTTTGAAAGGCAGATACATGGGAAACCTGTTAGCAGCAATAAGGAATAATGGAAATCAAGGTAAGGTGACATTCTGTCGATTTTGATATTATTGACACATTTTTTTATTAATGATCACCAGTTTTTGATATTTTGTTTATTAGCTGGAATATAAAACTTTGTTTATTCATGCCACGGGTTTGTTTCCTCTTGTTTTTGCGGTGGTGGACTCAGAGACGAAGGACAATTGGGCATTGTTTCTTCAAATTTAAGGAAAGTACTGGTTTCGAATCGCTCTATCACTTTTATTTCCAATAGAAATCCAAGACTCAGAGAGTGTTTCAAGTGTATTTCATGCGTTTTGCCTCCAACACCTAAAGGCAAATCTGAGGGACAAGTTGTTAGGTGGATACAAGAATGAATTTAGAGAGAGAATGGTTATGATGCTTCGGAATGTGCATATGCCCCAACCATAGTTGCATTCCATGCCAAGCTGCAGGCATTAAGGCGTGAAGGTGGCTCCAATGTAGACAGATTTCTTTGTGGATTGCCTCATGGAAGATGGAGTAATGCCTACTATAAGGGTCAGCGGTATGGTGAGATGTGTTCGAATGTAGTTGAATCTTTCAACTCCTGGATTAGAGAAGCTCGCCATCTTTCAATTACAAAGATGGTGGACACAATCAGGGTTCAAATAATGGAGCAGATGGCCAATAGGAGGGAAGTTTCCAGCAGATGGAAGGCTGTCATTTGCTTGTATATGGATAAGAGGCTGGATGCTTCGATCCAGCTTGGAAGGACTTGGACTGTCAGGCGTTCGAGTGAAACTGTTTATTATGTTCACTCTTACCCATCAGTGACTGTGGACATTTTTAATCACATTTTTTCCTGTTATCAGTGGCAGATCAATGGCTTCCCATGCGCCCATGCTTGTGCTGCGATTCAAAAGAGTTAAAAGGACCTGAATTTTTTTGTGGATCACTATTTTCACACTCATACATATAGGGCTTCATACGATGAGCATATATTCTCAATTCCAACTGTGGGGATGCCGGAGCCAACAATCACTGAAGCTATTATTCACCCACCTGTGGTTAAACGCCCAGCTGGCAGGCCGAAAAAAGAGAGGATCTTGTTAAGAAGGGAGATCACACGGCAGATAAAATATGGGCAATGTGGTCGGATCGGCAGTCACAATAAGAAATCGTGCAAGGAGCCTATTCTTTGACAATTCATTGAATTAGACATTGACTGTAGTTTCGGTCTAATATTGTACATTCTTAGCATGTATATAGAATACAATATGAATTCTGATTAGTGAATAATAAGTCAAATTGACAGTGCTTTTAATACAGTTTAATGTATTGTTACTTTTATAAGTAATTACTTACAAATGTGTTTAAATCATATAAAATTAGTTTAAAATTGATATTAAAATTGTAGTAGAACTGAGATTAACTTGAATCAACAACTAGATAAAGTTGTTATAGGAATCAGTTAAATATGTAGCAGAACTCATATAATTTCCTTCAGAACTAAGATAAAGTTATGTAAAATCAGATAATATCCTGTAGAACTCAAATAAATTTGTGACAAAATTTAGCTAAAATTATATCAGGACTTAGATAAAACCAATCCAGAGCTCATGTACATATACATTAACAAAAATTTTTCATATACATTCATTCACAATTACATTCATTCATTCACAATTGTGACAATTACATTCACAAAAATATTTCCTCAACATTCATGTGAACCAAAAAATTCATTCACAAGTCTGTTGCACTGGTACTTTTCATATACAGAGATTTACATGAATTTGTTTCATGATCACTGTGACATCAAACTTTCCAAAACAACTTATTTGTGTCATGTTCTTCATTGGGCCGTCACTGGTCGAAATCATTATTAGCAATTTGTTACCTAGCATGGAAGTTCTCAATGCTCCAGCTGCGATGCGTGTCATTTAGGAACTTGCTTACTATCTCTGCCCTCAAACCATCAACAACACTCTGTGGCAACTTTGAAGCGATTACTTGTTTATGAGTAAGTTGCTTCATAAGATAGCAACCGCTGACCCCGCAATCAACACAGCAAAAAAAACATGCTGTTGATAGTCGATTGTAAATAAGGTACTCTTAAATCAATTGAATAAGTGGATTGGCACAATGATACTTACGAGCCCATTTTTTGTTGTGGGGCGTCTTCCACACTTACTAATAGAGCTCCATAGGGCTACATATCTTTAGCATGTATATAATTGTAATTCTCCACATACTGTTTCTACAGATTCAAACAAAATCCGTATTTTTAGTGGGTGTACGTTTACACTTACATGGACCATCATATAAATAATGACTCGGTCAATGAGACATACCAGAATTCGTGCATCATCAAAGTAATGATCTACTATTTTAGCTGATCCTGGTCGTAAGGAGTTGTAATGTAGCCAATCTCCTTCTTTCTGATCTAGCACCAACAGCGTCCAGTGGAAGGGCTCAGCATCCTTCCTTTTTCCATTTGAATTCATTAGAAAATGCACCAATCTGTGGTTTGCAGTTCTGCTTGGGGATATCTGAGAGTGCATAATCTTTTCCCTCATTTCCGACGTCGGGGCAGTAATGAATTTATGCATTAAGTCGAGATTAGTAATTGTTTATGATATTAAAACAAACTAAATGGTGACACTGTTAACACAGTTATTGTCTGTTACCCAGTATAAATTCGTTCTGAAGTATGACTTTTCTTAAGGCAGCAGGCCTTCCTAATGGATTGTCGTGAGTTGGTCTTGGATTTCTCCATGTTCTCTATAAAGCAACTCAACATAGCAGTCAATAACATGTTCAATTCCAAACATATAATGTTAGGTATCTTACGTGAACATGAACATTTTGTGTATGTCTAAAATGAAGTAACAGTCTGTCAATGTTTATGTGTTGGGATGCTTACGCTGCTGGATAATTCTGCTCGGTTGAGAACTACAATTATGTCCTCCTAGGATACAGCTTGTATTCCCTCACCTCCCCAAACCAGCGCTCTGCAAATGCAATTGCACAAAGTGCTCAATTAGTCGACATTTTGATTAATATTTTTTACAATAACAGCTGTGTTGCTTAGTTGCATAGGATTGTAACTTATGCAATGCCTTCCTCTTCGTAAATATGCTTGAGCTTTTCAATGTCAGACGCATTCATTTGCTTAGCGACTTATTTTTTGGGAGATTGAAGAGGTCAGTTGTTGGCTGCATTTTCCTCGTCGCTGTTCGTTTTACCATGGAGAATTGTTTCACCTCCCTAACCGGGTTAGATGTTGCCTCAGAGGACATAATATGGTCAATAATTCAGATAAACAAACATAGATTAAATAAATTGGAATGTATACAAGGTCAGATAAATTCAATCCAACATTAGATAATTTTGATGGAAATTCAATTAAAATCACCCAAAAGTCAGATAAATTTGATAAGAACTCTCATAAGTTCACCTAGAAGTCAGATAAATTTGATGGAGACTCAGATAAATGCAAGAGAAACTCATATATTTTGCATATAAAAGCTCAGGTAAAATATCATTTCAATTAAAAAAATTATCTAAACAAACATGGACGTGTAATTCAATTACCTCATCAACATTCCCTTCAACTGTTTGATCAGCTGCAGCCTCCTCCACTGTTTTCTCTACGATTCTCCACCCTTTTTGTTGTGACTTGGTTTTTTTTAAGGCTGGAAGATATCATCCAATGTCTTTCCAGCCCATTCCAACCCCTTCTCTGTATATTCAATTGTCATTTCCTTTAAGAGTTATTGCAATTTCAATTTATTTGATTCCAGATTTATCATTTTCTTCAGGCCCTTCACCTCATTTTCTGCCTTTGCAACTCTTGAGGATTGTATATCTGACATACTTACAGTATGTTTCAGCTACTCTTTGAGGGAGCCGACCAGTTGAGAAGACTCCTCTATAGTGTGATGGGTGTCCACATTATGTGTCCACACACTTACATCTCTTTCTCTGAGCAAGCTAGTGATCATTTCTTCAGTTTCAAGCCTTTCCTTTTTTAGGCTATTGTTTTCTGCCGACGTCCTTCCAAGTACAATAGCCATCCTATGAATCTGTGCTTGTAATTCTGTCTTCTTCTTGGTGAGTTGATTGGCTAATGAAGTTGCCCCGTTACGCTCTTCAGTAAGATTCTTTAGCTCGCTGTTTTCGGTGGATTGTGATGGGTGTCTAGGACAAGGCATGGCATCACCAGCTGTTGGCTCAGATCCAGATTGTGTTTCAGATGGCACCTCACATACTGCATCACTGGTGCTACCAATTATGTCAGATAAAATGTTTGCAACCACCAGATTTGTCTGTAGGGCCATATCTTCATTATCAATCATCTCCACACCAATGGAGATAGATTGGGTCTCCACACCAGTGAAATTTGTCTGCTTCCTCCTACAACTCGAATATGACCAATGTTTCTGTCATTATGTCCATATTCAAATGGGTGGCTTCAATCATTTTATTGTCTGCTTCCTCCTCTCCTTATCCTACAGCTTGTGCTTCTTCTTCAACTCCTTCTTATTGCTCCTCTCATCTTCATTGTCTCCTTCTTCCTCTTCTCCTATATCTGCATCATCTCCTTCCTCTTCATCTCTTTTATCTTCTTCTACTGTCTCACTGTTATCTTTTTCTGTTCCTTCTTATTCTCCTTCTATCTCCATTAAGTCCCCCTCAACACGACTGCTACTGTCCAACAAAGACAGGAATCGTTGCACTTCAAGTAGTGTGCTATCTAATGTGTTACTGAGGACCTGCATTTGGTAACAGTGTTAGGTTGAACATGTTAGATTAAAAACTTAGATAAATTTAGAGAGTGAAAATTAAGATAACAAATTACTATTATTATATAAATTACCTTATTATCTAGTAGTGTATATGCAGGGGCCTTTTCCTCAGTGCCATACTCACTGTCCTGAGATTCCACTTTCGTATCCTTGGAAAATGTACCGAGTCATTTGTGCTGACAATTGTCGTGTTCTTACACAGCCAATACTGTTACAAAAGCAGAAAAGTCATATAAAAATCATTCATTCTTTGTAACTTCAAATTCACATGTGTAAGTAGGTAGATGTCTATCATACTGGCAATGCAATAAGGCAACCAATGACTCAATCAGAACCACGGCTCCTACTGTGTACTGACTCCAAAAAAAATTTGATATATCTTCTGCCCAGGTATAGTGTTTCATATCCATATAGTTTTCAACGTAGCCCATGTATGCCCATCCTATTGTGTTGCCGTGGGTTGCAAAAAAGATTACCAAAAGGATATACAGGCACAGTAGCCTAGCCACATTAGCCACATCAGTTTCTGTGGTTCCATTCAATGCTAGATGGAGCTGTTGCTTTATCTGTGGAGCTGACACTCTAGGACTGCTATTGAATCTCCTAGATATGAATTCAGAAGTTTTCCTCTTTGCATACTTCAAATCAAGTGCTCCTGTGCCATTTGGTATGCCGAATATGAGCGATACGTTAGTTGCAGTGAATGACACATAGGATTTTCCTATTCTGAACTGCCTCCTCTGGCATATCAAGGATCAACATAATGTCTTATCATACTTCCTGCATATCTTTTCTGAGATTGTGCCCTCCAACATGCATTCTATAAGGCTCTAAAAAGGGGCCTTCCTTAATTCAGCTTTATGCACTTCAGTTACCAACTGCTTGATGCTTTGAACTAATGTCACAATTGACACCAAGTTCGATCTAAATTGGTAATGAGTAGCAGCCTTCTTCTTTTTATGCACTGGTTTTTTCTTGGCTGCTTCATCCTGAACCCTCTTTCGCTTGGGTTGTTTTCTTGCTGCATACAGCAAAACAACTCAGATTCATATTTTCTAAAATTTAGATAAGTGTATGGAAAGACAAATAAATTGCATACAAACACAGATAAATTGAATATAAATTCAGATAAATTGGATACACACTCAGATAAATTGCATATACATACAAATACATTTGATACCAACTCAGATAAATTAAATAAAAAGACATATAAGTTTTGTATACAACACATATAAAAATATTAGGAAATGGTTACAAACTGCAATAAGCTCATATATTTGTGTTATTAACTCACATACTCAATTAAAGTAAAATAAACTTAAGTCGAAGCTAAACAAACTCAGTTAAATATTGAGATAAATTCAGTCAAATTCATTAAGAACAGATAAATTCATCCCAGGCACATAAATACACTATAATTTCAGGGGATTTCCATTCCAAACTCATAAGCATTTGCTACAATCTTCGATAAAGTCAATAGAAATTGATTTAAATTCATTCATAACTCGGATAGATTCAGTTTATATTGAGACAAAAAGACAAATAAGTTTTGTATACAACTCAGATAAACATATTAGAAATAGGTTACAAACTGCAACAAACTCATATATTTGTGTTATTAAATTACAAACTCAATAAGAATCAAATAAACTTAAGTCAAAGCCAAAACAAACTCAGTTAAATATTGAGATAAATTCAGTCAAATTCATTAAGAACAGATAAATTCATCCCATGCACACACAAATACATTATAATTTCAGGGAGTTTTCATTGTAAACTAAGATGCATTTTCATTCCAACTCTGCAATCTCAGATAAAGTCAACAGAAATTGATTTAAATTCATCTAAAACTCAGATAGATTCAGTTTATATGGAGACAGATCCTATACATTATAGAGTTGAAATTTTTCTCAAACAACTCAGATAAACTTACTTCAAATTGACAAAGTAGCAATGAATGTGCGACATTTGGTTAAACACTTCAAACATCTACAAAAGTATTCTATAAAAAATCACAGATAGTAAAAGGAAAAGAGACAATTATTTAGATACCTTCTACTTCCTGTTTCTGTTCCTTCTGGTGTTCTGAAAGTAGGGAGGACTTTGTTTTGGCAATTTCCTGAAAATCTGTGCGTAAATAGAATAGGAATCAGAGAGTATGAGGCAAAAACATTCCAAATGGCGAATGTCAGGAATAAAGGGTTCCGAGACGATGATGAATTGAAAAGGATGGAATATTCAACTTACAGGGGCAAATCAATAGTTTGAAGTATCATTTATGCAATTGCAAACACTTCTGCAATCAAATAAGCAGCGCCTGCAACTAGGGTTTAAATCTCTTCTTCGTTGTATTTTTATCTTTTCGAAATCAAAAATATCGTCACTGCAGACACTAACTTTGCAATGAAATAGTAAATCTATGGAAAGTTTTCGAAATTGTGATGTAATCTCCTCTTCGTTGCATGCAATCTCAGAGGGAAACTGCGCCTTTTTCGTCAGAGGTTCCTTCCTTGAGAAGATTCCAAGATTTTAGATTTTATCCATTTCGCATTTGTTGGTGTATTTGAATAAAGCGACAATGAATGAAAGGGCAAATTCGACATTTCAGGTATGAGGATGTGTGAGAGGGACATTTGGCTGCATGAGTTTAGTTTGTGGACTATTTGCCGCAAAGCCATGCGTTGAGGGACCTCTGACCAAAGCCCCCTATAAAAAATAACTTAAATTCACTTCTCTTTAATTTCTTTCACAACAAAAGCATCACTCCTAGCCTCTATCACTATTTTTATGTTGCATTGCTTAGTATTGCCTTCACACCCAATATAAAAGTTCTACTACTTGTCCAATGAATTTTATTCTTCAATCTCCTCAAAAACAACATTTTCAACTGTCTACCCTCTTTTCCATGAGCAATTATCCTTTTCACTCTCTTAGACAAACAATATTACCAGCAATTCTTTTTCTTTGCTAAGTACAACCATCTATATATTTCCTTTCCAATGTAGAGTTTTAAAAGGGAGAAATATAGGTGCAGGCATTTTGGATTTGATCCTTATATGGGGTACATTTGAAGTCTTCAATAAAGCAGGAAAATGTAATTCATGAGCAATGATGATAGGTAGAAGAAAGAGAGCAAAAGCACATTTGCAAGTTCACGAGAACCCATAAATCTGATTTTTCTTATAAACTTGATTATATTATGTCAAAACTGATAAATTGATTTTATGATTTTCTATCTGATTTATATCAATGATGGTTCTTCGTTTCCAATCTTTTTATTTTGTATATTGAATACTCTGAAATTACATGATGTTAAGGTCGACCTTCTTGTGTTGCATTATTTGATTTAGTTTTCTTATGATTTTATATTAAAAAGCTAATAACTGGAGAATCTGTACTATGAGCTCTATATATTAGATCTATCGATTTTTCATTGAATTTTAATCATTACCGATCAAATTGGAATAATCATTTGTTTGTTTCCCCAAATCTTATGGGTTTCTTGGATCAAATTCCATGAACACACTAGTACCTTATGGGTTTAATAGCCTTACACCCAAGAGGTTGCTTTGAGGATTTGTATGGAGACAGGGTGATTTATGACGGATAATGGGTAAAGCACAACAAGAAGTTGAAGAAGGATAAGAAAGTGAGATAAGAAAACACGAATACGGTTCTTGGCAACTTCCTCAAGTTTCAATATACATTTGAAGTATTTGATAATTTATAAATAAAAAAAAACTTGCAAGATGATATACCGAACAAGGAATGAAGAGAAAGTAATCAATTTACCCAATATAGGACCCACTAAGTCGTAATCACAAGTATTAATGATCACGGCAGGACTCATCTATTATTAGAAAATTAGAGGATTCAATGTTAAAATTATGAGAACCAAGCAATGTTGTTTAATTAAGGTGGGTCCACCAAACGTTGATAACCATACTGTAATACTTCTAATGGCGGTTATCACAAATGGCCCGTTCTAGTTTTTTTTATTTTTTTGCTAAAACCTTACCTAATGTCAGACATTATTGATGAACCCATCTATGAGAAATCATTGTGGGACCAATTTGATGTTGGTAGTTATATTAACACTTGGGGAGCTATCAAATGGGGGACCTATTTGATGATGATAAACTGATAATTGCAATTAATGTTGGAAAACTCGTGACTACTCAGATAAAGTCAACGCAGAGACTCAGAAGAGTCATGCTTTTTTAAAAATAATTCCAAATATATTTAAAATTGAACCCATTACTTATAAATCTTTAAAATACATTTATTTACATGATTCATAATAAAAAATCAAGATTAATAAATTTATATATGCTAGAAAAGTACTACAATAAGGAAAATAAAAAATATTGCACATTATAGAATTTGTTACTCTAAACATCAAATTTTCAAGATTAAATATAAGTTTCAAATTACATTCTAGTCATCATTTTTAAATCACCGACTCCAAACCTCATGCATAATTACTTATAAATGAACTTTAATTGTTTTTAAATTAGCTCTGCCTATTAAATGGTTTGTAATGCAAACAACTTATTAAAATGAGATGACTTGGCCGAGTCTCCCCTATTTTTTACTCAGTTGAGCCTCTCTTATTTTTGACTCAGTCCTTCATCAAAAGAAGATGACTCGGGGAGAGTCAAGAGTCGACTCGAAGTGTTTTCCAACCATGAATGCAATCACACAATTCAATCTTGGTAATTAGTATGGGATCCGGCTAATTTTGATAGTATGGGACCCACCTAATGTTGGTAATCATCATGGAATCCCCTTGTGTGACATTTATAGGACCCACCTAATATTGATAATTAATAAAGATTTTATAATCGTGATATGACTATATGACCCTACACTATGGGGCCAATTTAATATTGGGAGTCATAGTTACAATCCTGTCAGAATCATTAATTAATCGTTGCACATGTACTCTCCAATGGTTTTATAAAAACTTTCTATTCGTATTTTGGAAAGATTTTTTACAAAAGATTATTTTATTTAGCATATTCTTGAATGAGTCCTGCTACATGGACTAACTCATGCATTGAGTTAGTCCATATAAACTTTTTGTTCTTGAATAATCTAATTTAAAAGTTTTTGGAGGAAAGCGAAATATTGTAACATACTTTCTAAGTTATCCAAACACCTTCTTTTTAGGTGAATATATTATATCCTAAACTAATAGATAATATAGCATTTCTCTTAGGTGATAAAATAAGAATTAGTCAACTTTAAATCTCGTGGAAGATTTGGAAGCTTTGGGTTTGAACTCTTATCTGATTTGATAGGAGTTTGATAGTTGATAAGGTCATAATTAAGTCGATCAGTTACAAAAAAGGTCAATCAATTGTGAAGTTGGACTTAATTTTACAACCAATTGCAAAACTGAGTGTCAATTTCACCAATTAAAATATAAGCTTTCATATATAGTAATTGTTTGATGGAGGTCGTTGGCCTATCAAGGGTGCATCCAAATGGATTAATAAAGGCCCAAAACTATAAACCAAGTTGGATCCAAGGAATGGCCTTGATTGAACCATGGTTTAAGACCAAGACGGGCGCATTCATAGGCTCATAACCATAAATCCAAAGAAAACATCATCGGTATTGGGTGCATCCCTTAGACTCATTGTGCATATTTACTCACCATGTATATGAAATTGTTGCTCGGTTGACTTGTGGAACATTATAGGTCATCCAAAAGTGGTTTTTCTTATTCTTTTTCCTTGTTTCTCCCTTCGATCTCCTCTAGTTCTCTTCTAGATCACCAAGATGAGACTAGGGTTAGGGTTTATTTTTTCTTTGGAAAGGTTGCAAGGATTGAAAAGAGAAGAGAAAAAGGAGGCCTTAGGCTTTCGAATGGGGAAGATGCTTGCTTCCGGTGGTGCATATCCCAAGAAGGCCTCGGGCGCCCTTGTGCGCAAGCCACAAATCTCTCCTCGGGATTTCTTTCGCCCTTTATTTTTGTTTTTGTTTAAGGGAAAAAAGATTGTTATTGGTACATTCACTACAAACCCTCATGAGGTACAACTCGTTCACTAGGGGGAGCCTAGGGGTTTAAGGGCTTACTGCATACGCTGAATGCAGTCGAGAGTACCAGCCAAGTGGCATTTGTTGTTCATTTTTTTTTCTTTTTTGCATTAGTTCTTAGATTAGATTAGATTTATGATGGTAGCCTCATTTTTTTCGCATTTTTTGCTAGGGACTAGAACAACATTGGTTGGGAGTGTGATGAGTCCATAAAATTGCATCAATTCTGCATCATTTCATATAGATTTATGGGCTCATCTAGGTTAAATACGTTGTTTTTAACGAAGGGTCACGATTTTATGCATTTGAGCATCAAAGTTCAGAATCTCAAGCTAAATCATTCTTTGTGCATAATTTTCAGGAAGTCCATCATTTACTGTATTTTTCCTGACCTTTTCTTTCTTTTCCCACAAATTCAAGGAATCCCAGTTCAATCAGGATTCTTCATAAGGAATCCCAGTGAACTCTCGATCATTTTTGCAGGAAACGCTAAAACTAAGACCCACGGATTTCATTTGGAGTAGGAGTCGTAGTTGCATCAAGCAAGGTTAATCATCATGGGACCCGCATTGAAGAATTGAAACAGAGAATAGAAATAAAAAGAAAAGAGAAAAAAATAAGAAAATGAAGAAAAAACAAAAAATGAAGCAACAAAAGGACCCCACACTCACACATGTGCATGAGCACATACGCATGAATGTCCAGGGAGGTCCACTACCTCTTGCACATTCAAATTATCTTCCAGAGAATTCCAAAAAAAACTCGAAAAAGCCACTATTCGAAAAAGGTACGAACTCTTGGTGATAGAGTCTTGGCAAAATAGAAATAGGAAAAGTACTACTAAAAGTAAGAGCCCATAGTGATGTCTACGTCCCTCTTGGAATTCGAATTCGAATTATTACAATTATCTTCTAACTATCTCCAATTATCTAATTCAAGTGAGAAAAGAATGCAAGGAAGGAAAACAGTCTTTAAAGAATCCAAAATGAGAAACAAATCTAAAGTCAATCCCATTTTTCTCATAATAGCTCAACTTAAAGCGGTTATAACTTTTTAACCGGATGTCAGATTCGGGCAATATATGCCTTGCCGTTGGAAAGCTCATTTCAAGTAAATATCTGTAGAACCTAAAATTGTTTCGTTTAGGCTGAAATGGCCAAAATTCATGCAACCGAAACGAAATGCATGCTTAAACTTTTCGGACTATCTCGGATTTTTGGGCCGAAAATCACCGATTTCTCCCGAGATGGCCAAAATCTGGATTTTTCTTTTTTTTAAAAAAAAGTAGCCCTAGCAGGAAAAAACAAATAAACAAAAATAGAAATTAAGAAGAAGAAGGAGAGAGATGGAGGTTGCTGGGAAAAAAATGAGGAAGGAAGAGGGCTTAAAGTATCTCTTCTCGCTGTCTCGTCTCGCCATCGTCGTCACTTATGCCCCACCTTGCCTCGCCATCGCCTCTGCCTCACTATCAACTTGCTGCGCCACCCCTCTTCATCTTTCTCTCTCTTTCTTCTTATTTTCTTCCTTTTTACCCTCTTGTATCATTTCTTTTTACTTTTCCATTGAGATACTTTTTGGAAGTGATTGATGGACCCTGGAGTGCTGGACAGTTGGGGCCTGTTTCTTTCCAAGCATTTCTGACAGGAATTCAGGCTGTCTGTGAATTCCTGAATTCCAGTCAGAAATTCTATGTTCATTTACTAGAATTCGCAGCATTTGAGGCAAGCAGCATTTTGGAATTCCAAAAAAGTGGAATTCCCAAATGCTAGCCCTTGCTCCAGCATTTACAAATTCTGGCATTCCGGGAGGCTTCTTTAGAACTCCGGCTCTCTTTGACGGTGAAGGTCATCTTTTTTGCTGCACCTCTAAAAAAAATTCAGATCTGGTTATCTTCTTTCTTTCCACTCCTTTCATATATCTGGTTCCATGAAACCCAAAGCCTCTAAATCCACACCTTTCTTTTAATCTAATCTCAATTTCATTTTCATCTGATATCTTTCAAAACCCTACCATCCTCCTCAATGCTTGTACAAGAAATCCATCTCCTCTTACATCGAGACCGAATAAACCCCAGAATTCATGTATCCAACCTCTTTGGACAGAACTGTGATACAGCATTCAATTCAAGAGGATTTGTAGGGGCATCATTGTGATCTCGATTTCCTTTTAGGCAAGTGGCTCCGAGATATGATGACGATGGAGATGTTGGATAAGGAAGATGGGAATGGGATGAAGATCATTGCAATGTGCAAAGATTCGAGTACTCATGAAATTAGAAATTTGTGGAATTCAAGTTGCATGAAATTCTCAGGCAAGAATTCTAGGTATAAAAGAAACGGAGAATTTAGGAATGCTAGAATTTGTAACATTTCAAAATTCCAGCTTCTCAAATTCTACAAATTCCAACAGACATGAATTCTAAGAATTCTTACAAAGAAACAGGCTATGGAGTCTTCTAGAGAAGTGCAGAAAAGGAATTGGGGTTGGGCCTCGGGCTGGCTGGGTTTAGGCTGGGCATGGGGCTTGGTTTGGGCTACTGTTGGGATTAGGCTAGTTATAAGGTTGGGCTTGCTTTGGGGCAGGTTTTGTAAAAGGGTTGGAGCCTGGGCCTGGTGCCAACTTTGTTATAACATTTTTCTAATTGAATGTTTTTATTTTTTAATTGTATATTTTTTATTTTTTATTTTTCATAAATAGAACTCCGAAATATTTTGCCGAAATCTCGAAACGACCGAATTCTTTCATTTTACAGGGTATGCCGAAATGGGGTCCGAAATGAAATTGACAACTATGGAGATATGGCCTCTGAAAGTTAGTGCAGAAATTTCTACTCAAGCTGACAATTGTGCAGATGGAAAAGGGTACCATGGCTAGCCACTCTTTTGGTGGCTCCACCTCTCTCACATTGAAGAGAATCCAAAGAAAAGATGGATCCTTCATGTGCAATTATTTTCCAACAAAAGTGGGCCCAACATATGTTGTTTTTAGTTCAAAATTCAAATTAAAAATGGGTGTGCGAAGAATTCCAGCAAAACTAGAAGATTATAGAGCCCTCTCATCTTAAGCTCAAACTTGTTGGTTAAGAAGCAAACTAGTCTCTACTAAAGAGGTAATTGTAATCCACAAAGAAGCCCAAAGAGAGAACTTGGGACTTAAAAAAAAATATAAAAAGAGGGGGACGTCCGCACCACGAGCCATCTTCTTCCCCTTGAAGGAGGCTACTTTCTAGCCACACCACAAGCCTTTGTTCTCCATCTAGAAGAGATTGCCCTTCATCCCAGTATGTAATTTTTAGTTTTTTTTTTTTATTTCTTTATCCGTTGTAAACAAAGATTCATATTAGTAAAGATTTCAAGTTTTCTTTTTATTTTTGTTCTTCTTCTTTTTTGCTTTTGGTGTTAGATTCATAACTCATAAGTCTTTTCAAAAGGGTTAATCATATGCAATTTGGTAAGGTTAGTAGAGGGATGATTTCTCATTACTAACAACCCAATTTAGCATCCTACAACTTGCCATCTGAATTTTGTGTTCTTGTTGTGATGGGAGGCAATGCAAGTTGGAGTTGAATTTTTTTTTTTTTAGCCATATAATGTTTACGAGCCCTATCCTGAAGCCCCGTGCTTTTTTTAATGTGGTTTAGTGTTCTCAACTTGTATTGATGACCCTAGTTGAAGAACAAGAACCTACTGTTCCGAGTACATAAGTATTTAGCAGTGAAGCAAAACAATAGTAAAATAAAATTACAGAATGTAAATCCACTTACTGTTTGAAGGCAGAAAACAATACTCTGTTATTGAAGTTATAAATCTCAAAATTTGGCAGAAGAAAATTGATCAAGGCTAGTGTTTAACACTATGTCCTTAAGACAAATTCCGCCCTCGCAATGGTGCTAACGAGCTTCAGCGGCGTTTGTCTTCCAGGATACAATGATCGAATACACACAGTAGCAGCACTTTTGGGGTTGCATCTGTTAAGAACAGTGACTGTTCAGTTGAACACATGCTTCTTTGGACACACCACTTGGGTTGGACACACCATTTCAGATACGAATAGGCACACCACTTTGGACACACCCCATTTGAAAAAAAAATTATTAAATAAAATTTCTCCAAAAAATTATAAATGGGTAGTGGGCTGAGCCAGGCCCGACTAGCGCGTGAAGCCCGTGCCTGGGGCGGGGTGTGCGCATGTGTGGTGGTGACCCCACTATGGTCTAGGTCCTCCCTTTTCCACAAAAGTGGGGGCACCCTTGGGGGTCATCCTATACTACCAAGGTAAGCATATTTATATCCAAAGAATGCTTTGCTTGCTTTGCTCCCAAGCAATGTGGGATGCAAGTTCACCACTTTCTTTTGTTTCCATGTTTAACATATTCAAGTAGTGGTGTTAGGAGGCAATTTACCTATGTATTCTCGATAAGTGGGTCGCACTTTTATTTTGGCTCAAAGTTGACCAAAATCATGGTGATCTTAACCATTTTTTCCAACAGAACCTATGTTTATTTTTCTAGCTACCTTGAGCCCAAATTGAAAGAACAAAATTTTGGAAATTGAAATCTTACCAACCTTTACTTTTTCTTGCAATTTACCTAACTTTACTTTTCATGCACATCACCAACCTTTACTTTTTTGTCAAAAATACCAACTTTTAATCTTCTACACTATTTACCAAAAAAAAAAAATCTTTTGCACTACCACCCTTCTTCTGCACTTTTATTTCATGCTTACGGTGTTCTTTAGTTTATTTTAGAAAAAATTAGCGAAAGGTCCCTATAAGTCAGTGTTTCAAGCCTTAAGTCCAAGGAAAAACCTTTTAAGGCCTATGGTCCACTCAGCTAAACTTTTTCCAGCCTTGGGTCCCTGCATCCACATGAACTCATTTTTTAGGACTAAATTGCCCTTTCAAACTGTTTTAGGAATGAAATTTTGAAATTTAAAATTTCAAAATTTATATTCTCCCTCATTGAGCTTGGGCAATCCTGGCGCATTATTATTCCTTGCATAAAAGAGAGATCGAAGAAGAAGGATTCCGGAATCAGTTCGTTGTAGAGAACTGATCCAGGGTCGCAGAAGATTAGTCTCTTGGTGGGCCACACAGATTGAAGAATCAGAGGAGGCGCTGGAAACGGATCCAGCGCTTGCAAAGTTGTGTTGCGTTGTTTCATTCTCTGAAACCGAATGAGGAAGAAGAGGTGACAGGGTACCATTTCCCGGACGTCGCCGAAGAAGATCTGGTGATCTGATCTCGCCGAAGCCGAAGGTAGTCCAGCAGAGAAAGCTTTCTGGTTCATCACAGAAGACGGCCCAGATCCCTACTGATCAATCTCTTCCCTAGTTATAGAAGATTGCTGGAAAAGAAACGACGCCGCTGCTCTTTGTCGGACTGCAATAATCTCACTAGAGAAGCGTCGTGCGTGGCCAGAGTGGAAGAAGACAGTAGGAAGGGGGGCGGTTTGGGTTCTGTCTTCTCTGTTTGCAGACCGACGAGCCACCGTCCCACTGCTGCCGTGCCATCGCCATAATCGAGGAACGAGTCCTGCTGCCGTGCCATCGCCGTCCCGCTGCAACTACACCACCTTCCGAGGTGAAGTCTCATCTTTGTTCTGTTTGGGCAAATCTGAATCCTCTGTTTCTGGATCACAGCAAATGGGGATCACCTGCGAGCGGTCGGCGACAACCTTCTAATTTTGTTCTGATGTCTGCAACACTACCTGAACTGACCACTCCTATGGCCCACCTGTGATTTGGTCTGATCTCTGTCTCCTATCTTCTGCTGCGATGGTGACTAGATCTGGAGTTCAGACTCTTTGTTTTCTTCAAATACATCATCTGTGCTCCGAGATCCCGTGGCCAATAATCTGAAGCGCTCCGAGATCCGAGACTGATTTGAAGATGCGGGGCACGAAATCTTCGTCTCGGGATAAAAGGAAAGGTAGATCAGTCTCGCAAGGATTCCGGATTGCAGACAGAATAGAGGATCTGTGTTCGTCGTTTTTGGCTCTATTTTTGTCTTTTGTCAAATTCCGTGGAGGACTGACATCTCCCTGGTGATCGTTTTTTGCTCTGTTTATCTCTTTTGTCAAATTTATATGAGTTTATGTCCAATTTATCTGAATTTTGTTCAAATTTATCCGAGTTTTTGTCAAATTTATCTGAATGTTGTTCAAATTTATCTATTTTTTTGTCATATTTATTTGTGTTTTTGGTAAATTTATTTGAGTTTTGCTCAAATTTATATGAGTTTTTGTCAAATTTATGTGAGTGTTGTTCAAATTTATCTGTTTTCTGTCATATTTATTTGTATTTTTGGTAAATTTATCTGAGTTTTCTTCAAATTTATCCGAGTTTTTGTCAAGTTTATCTGAGTGTTGTTCAAATTTATCTGTTTTCTATCATATTTCTTTGTGTTTTTGGTAAATTTATCTGAGTTTTGTTCAAATTTATCCGATTTTTTGTCAAATTTATCCGAGTGTTGTTCAAATTTATCTGTTTTCTGTCATATTTCTTTGTATTTTTGGTAAATTTATCTGAGTTTTTTTCAAAATTTATCTGAGTTTTTTAGCAAATTTATTTACGTTTTTTTAAATCTATATGCATTTTTTAATTTATTTGCGTCTTTTAAAATTTATTTGTATCTTTTCCAATTTATTGCTTTTTTTAAATTATTGCATTTTTTTAAAATTTATTTTCGTTATTTTAAATTTATTTGTATTTTTTGAAATTTTCTTTCGATCTTTTGAGATTTATTTGAGTGTTTTGAAATTTATTTGGATATTTTGAAACTTATTTGGATCTTTTTTAATTTATTTGTTTTATTTGATTATATATTGCTTTTTTTAACTTATTGAATTGCATTTTTTGAAATTATTTCATTTTTTATAATTTATTTTCGTTATTTTGAAATTTATTTGTGTGTTTTTAGAAATTTTTTAAAAATATGGGGATTCCATTAATCGTGGGCAATTAAATGTTAGTTGGCCATTATTAATGGGGATATCCCACCAATCATAAGTTATAATTTGAAGCAAGGGTCAATTAGCCATTTCAGGTATGAAAAAGTGTGGGAGGGACCTTTGGCTCTATGACTTTTTTTTGTGGACTGATTGCAACAAAGTCATACTTTGAGGGACCTCCGGCCGAAGCCCCCTTTATTTTATGCTTAGTTTTGTGGCTGGACGTATGATCATTACTTGCATTAGTAGTTGATAAAGTTTCTAAAGTGTTTTAAGTTACTGGATTTTCAAAGTTTCGGAATTGAATTAGAAGAAGAAAAACTTAGACTTGAATGCAAATCTGAAGTTTTGAAATTCTGCAACCAATTGCAGAAATTTCAGCATGATTCTGGGGTGAATTTTCATGCTTAGAAATCCAGGCATATCATCTAGTTTTTACTTGGGATTTTGTGGATGTTGAACCTTGCTGGAAACTCTCTTCACCAAGAAATAAATATATCTTCAAAAGTTATTAGGAAGAGGGTGTTTCAGTCTGCTAAAGAACCTAATCAGTCCACCTGTGCAGAATTCTGCACTGCAAATTAGTCAAGTAGCCATATTCTTGCATCCATATTTTCTTAGTTTCAGATCGTTTTTCTTTTCCCATTTTTCTTCTTAGAATCATGCATCATCAAAGTTTGGATTCCAGCCATTAAACTTAGATTTAGGGTGTATTAGATTAGGAGTACAGTCCATCAAAGTGTGCACAACTGCACTTTGGAAATTTCAGCATGCATACATTACATTGTTTTAAACTTTTCATGCATTATTCATCATAATTTGCATCATCATAGTTTTTAGAATTTAAGATTTAGATCTGAATTAGGATTTAAGAATTCTCATTATAAGTGCCTAAAATTATACGGACTTGGAATGGAGGATTAGTGCTCCTTGATGATTATGGGATGCCTGAAACCTGAAAGGGTAAGTCAGTTCAACAACTCGACAGAGAATGAAGAAGAAGAGAAGCAGAGATTCAGGGTGTTAGAGATATCATATCCTGTGTGTCATACCTGAACTTCTCTATTTATAGGAGAAGTTGGGTGAGGAGTCCCATGACTCTTAAGGGGTACTTTTCAGAAGTACCATCCCATCATCACTTTTCCTTAATTGCAATCCCATCAGCCCACCTTTCATTAAATGGCAGTCCTATCGGAACTCAGTCCAAGGCCTTACCCTGTTGACTTTTGGGCTGAGTCCCATTGGGCCTTGCCTGGAGCCACCCCTAATGTGGATGTAGCCGCTGGAAGTCGTTCTGTCAGGGATTATTGGCTGTATGGCGTACTTCTACACGTGCACATGTCTTGTCACACATTCCATAACGTGATTGTGCACAGCTGTTATGCCGTCTCGGCTAGCTTTCTGGCACCATTGCCGAGATACGTGACTGAGGCCAAGACACGATGCCGAGGTCAGGAACAACCGAGGTTGGGGATGACCGTGATCTCGGTTGGCGCCCAGCATTGTTGCCGAGGTGCGCGTGGCCGAGGTCGAGACATGCTTAATTGGTACCATTATCGAAGCTAATGTAATCTCGGTGTCTTGAGAATATCCCCACACACTAATTGCATTAGAAAACTAGGTTAGTTGCAATTCTAATTGGAATATGAGACTAACTCATGCTTTGTTTTAAGAGCTTTTTGTATATACCCCCTAAGATTTGTAGGATTTATAAATAGACCCATAGGGGTTTAGTATTTGCAAATAGGCCCCTGCATTTTTATTTTAACACCTTCCGTGTCCTCACATTCAATAGTCTTTCAACCGCCATACATTTTTAGAGTGAAATGACACTTTTGTCCATCTTTTTTATTCTTATATGCATAATTTCAAAAGCTTGGTCTTAGTTTTTTTAATAAAATATGTAACATTAACAATTGCACTTAGTGAGAGAATAATCCTACATAAATTTATTTTTTTTATCAATACATGGCTCATTTCATTAAATCCAAATTGATCATGACGACAATCAACGCATGTGCTTATAACCGGTTATGATTTATCCAATCCATACATGACCCACTGTTGGATTGATGAAAGTCTCAATATACATGATTGTGCCTCATTTTTAGGTGGTGTAAAAAATATTGGAGGAATGGGCAAATTAAATGTAGAAAAATTTAATTTTTAGAATTTGCGAGTATGGTGGTGTTTGGCTCTATGTAAAATAAATATTGGGGGATATGGAATTTCAATTTTGGAGACATGAAAGATATTAAAAACCTTAGGGGGTCTAATCAATATTGGGGGATAGGGAATTTCAATTTTGGGGATGTGAAATATTGGCTCTCATGGGGGCTGCCCATTTTTGTTAGGAATTTCAATTTTGGGGATATGAAAGGTATTAAAAAGAAAAGGCAGGGGACTATTTACAAATACTAAAACCTCAGGGGCCTATTTACAAATCCTACAAACATTAAGGGGGCATATACAAAAAACTCTTGTTTTAATTGTCTAGGTAACTTTCATGTAGGATGGTCTAAATTTTATTTACACTAATTCTTAGGTAGTTTTTAGATTTTGAACTCTTTCTTAATTTGTAAGAGAACATTTAAAAACTTGAAGAGTTCTCGAAATTTGAACCACTCTAACTTTAGATAAATTTTAACTTAGTTAGAATTTCAACTTTTACTAACGTTAGAGGTTCTGGATTCTTTCTCGGATTGATGTGATTTGGAAATTTGAAAATTGATAAGTTTCTAGATTTAAGAATTCTAACATACCAAGATTCCAGCTTAGGAAGTAGTTTAATAAGTTATCTAACTTTAGTTGTTTAATTTGTGTGTTTAATTTTAAATTTGTTGGTTTGATTATTTTCTTTTACAAGTTGGGAAGTATCTAATTAAACTTGCTCCCTGTGGATCGACTCCATACTTACCGGGTTATTACTACAAGCAAGGCTCTACACTTGGGCCACGCAAACAACAACTTGCTAGGAACTTGTTATTAGACAACATAAGTACTATGATTTCCAAGAAGATTCAAAATTCAGATAACCATTTTAAAAAACCATAATAATTTTGTGAAAGGCTTTTGATTCTTCTAGGTTGCCGTATAAGAATCCACATGGCAATGAAGATGAAATGGTGCCAACTATATAAACCACTGCATCACCAAACAGCTGAGCAATTCCATGCTGTCTTTTTCTTGGTAATCCAGCTAAGGGGGGCCTAACACACATGAGAAGACAACCCGCGTAAGGGGGGGAAAGGCCCGCACAAGCAAGACAAACCCTGGACATCCAGGTGAGAACTACTGCCACTTACAAGTGAGGTAAGTGAGCAATCCTATACTGTCAAAAGATTGAAAATAATCTAATTACTTTGGTAAATAATGGGAATTTTGAGTGGGTGATGAAACTGGTGGAAAAAAGCCTAATGAGATTGGTTGTATTGTATCTATGCCAAAAGCACCATGCCGAAGCCCTTGCTTATGTGCAAGGGCCTCTTATAAATGGCATCCTCATTTTCAACTTTTTTAATGTGGGACTCTAAGGAATTTTCAAAAGCAAATTTCCAAATAACAAATGGGTTCTCTAAAAGGCCAAATTCTCCATGGAAAGTGCATGATTTTGAAAGGAATTTTCCATTGATCTAAAAGCCATACATGGAAATCTCAACTTCTCTTAAAAAATCCAATAGTACTTTGACCACCACATAGAATGCACATGCATGGGCACAGCATGGCAAAAAGGCGCATTATGTGCACTTTGTACTCCACTCATCTGTTTGGTAACTTTACATGTAGGGTGAAGTGAGGTGAAGCCTCAAATTAAGAGAATAAAATATAAGGGGGTCTAATCAAAATATGATGTTCTTTTGTTTTCTATGGCTTGACAAAGAGTCTTTTTTACTTTTTCTGTAAAAAGTGAATGATTTTTTGTCATTTAATAGATTGAAGATATTACTTTTTTGACTTTTTAGAAAAGAAATAAAAGAGAATTTTAAATTTATGTACTTTTGATATGACTCCTAATCTTTTCATGTCTTTTAAATATAGGCTTCACTTCACGTTAATAGTAAATTACCAAACGGCTATATAAGCATAGTCCAATTTAGGCACTGAACTTGCACCCAAAAGTAGCGACTAAATGGATACACTCATGCACAACAAGGACACCCTTTTGAAGAAGCCATTGAAGCAGGCCCCGAACTCACACACAATAAGTACCATATGTGAAGAATGACATTAAAACTCCAAAAAGAAGGCAGCGTGGGACATTTCCCCAAACAACATGTGACACAAAAGTTGACATCCTTATTGCTAACCAGGGGTGGACCAATGTATTGCCAACCTAGGGCGGTTGCCCCATCTATTTAGAGAAAAAAGCCCACAAGGGTAATAAGCCTCACCAACACATCCACCAGTAGAAAATAAAAGTTGCACCACACCCTTTCCCATAAGTTCCAATGCAGAAATAAACACACCCTTCCATTGTCAAATAAATAAATAAAAATTCCATTGCAAGATATAAGTTAGAATACATCTTTACAATTATATTAATGGAATATGATTTCTCTTTTCGTTTCTTATTTCTACTTATTCAGTTTCTAAACAGAGAAGCCTCTTCCCTTTTATTTTCTGCTGCAACATGATTTCACCAAAGAGATGAATATGGCGTACTAAATAAATCTAATATCATGTATTTTAATAATTTTTTATATATGGTTTCAAATGCCAAGAGAAATCCAATGCGAAAATCAGAAAGATGGAAAGCTACAATAACTCAACATCAATCAATCGCAAATAACACGTGCCTCTCTGATGCCCACTCTAAGCTATCCTCATCCTTGCACCCAAAGTCAATCATCCAATTTCATGATAACTGAAATCCTCTTTCTACCTTAGATTCTTTACCCATTTACAATCACTCAACCTTGTGTATGAGGTCATATATAGTATATGTGATTATTTTCATTAAAGAGTGATGTCAAATACTCAAAACTTTCCAATGAAATGACTTTTCATTTTTTGCAATGAATTAAGAATATCTTAGGGAGTAAATGGTGTTTTCAATTGAACATTGTTTGCCCCACCCAAATGAAATCTTGAGTCTGCCACGGCTGCTAACCACTCTTGTCATGCGCCAATTCTTTACAAGATAAAAAAAAATTAAGGTGACATTCGAAAACAAATATCATTGTCAGTAGTCAACTTAGAGATAAAAAGAAGAGTGATGCTGGAAAATGCATAGGCATTTTTTGTCTCTCCGATGCCGCTTTTTTACCCAATCTCTTCACTCTTACCTGACACTTTAAATTAAGTGGTTATTAATTTTTGTATCAGATTACTATGTTTTATGACTTTTAATTTAAAGGTAAATTAACCATGGCAGCTTCTTACTGAGCTTAATTTATGGGTTTGCAATTGCCTAAAACTAAACAACATCACTCTTGTAATTCTATCTATGGAAAATGAAAATCTGGTGAGGTTTCCCAATGAGGCTGAAAAATCTAAATCAATAAAAACAAGAGGAGTTTACCCAAAAAAATCACCTTAGATGGCCACTAACCAAAAAAGGCCCCAGAGGTTCATATGACGCGGAAGTGGTCCTCTATAACCGCTTTCATTTTTTTATTGAAATTTTCATTAATCGATGACGTCGTCACTTATGTAAACCCTACAAAACTCCTGAAACCTTATCTTCCCTTTCTTCCTCCCCATCGTTTTACACTATATGGCGATTTCATTGCCTCTTTCTTCTTCAATAGCCTGCAACGTGGTCCTAGAGGCCATTTTCCAACCTCCTTTGAATTGAACCATCATAGATTCGAGCATCCCATCACGTGGAGGTATTCTTCTTGTCACCTTCCCATTGTTTGTTTTCCAAAACGACGATTTGTGAGGGTTTCTTCATCTTCTTTCCATTTATCTCCGTCTCTCACTCAGTCGACCACTCCCCAGCAATTTGCGCAAGCAACATCCTCTTCTTCATTTGTGTCTCCTCGTCACCACCGGCACACATGCATCTTCTCCTCTTGTTTTTCAGGTCTTTTTAAGATTTTTTTTTTTCCATTTGATCTTCATTTTTCATTTGTTGATTTGGGTCTGGTTTTTTCAATTTGTTGATTTGGGCTCTCTCTCTTGATTAGGTTGTGAAGTAGAAAAGAGTGATTTTGTGGCATTTGTTGATGCTTTCTCTGGTTGGGTTAAGTTTGGGTAATGTAGGGTCGAATGAGGCAGAGTGAGGCATGTCATCCTGCATGAAGGCCTGACATCTTGATTTGAGCGGCAATGATCCTGAGACCACAAACCTTTGTACGTTCATCAATGAGACCTATGCGGTGGGTGTTGGCATTTGTGGTGGGACCCACTTGTGTTTGCATGTGGATGGACCCCACTCACAAAGATACACCCCTCACAAGGAGTCTCATGGTGATAAGGATAAGGATAGCTTGAGTTTTATCCAACTCTCTATATCTTTATCATATCTACATTCAAATTCAAATTGAGAGAGATTGATCATAATCATCTCTCAATTCGAATTTGAATAGAGATCTTATCACCCATTAGCCTAAGGGCTATATATAGACATGAGAAATATAGCTCGAAACAACTTTGAAGAATTAATCTTCCTTTCACTAGATCTCAAATTCTCCATCATCATCTTCTGCATCCAGGGTGTCCATCCTTGCCCTTGGATCTTGAAGAGTGACTTGTATGTGACTGATCTCTCGTAGACAGTCATAGATCTCCACACCATTGCCTGATTCAAGCCGATATTGTCCTAATTGCATTTGTAGCAGCCAGCATCTTTAGATCCTTGCTTCCGCTATATTTACATCCTACATTGGTATCAGAGCTATATCGGCGTGCTCACGCGAGGATTGAATTTATTTTGATTGCGAATCAGGTAACCCGAAACTTTAGCAATAATATTAGATTATGTGAAAAAAAAAATTTGGAAAATATTTTTTTTTTTCAAATTTTTTTTTCATGATACCGTGTGATTGGCATGATCTGACCTGGATTGATAGATCATGTGTGTCATTAAATATATTATATATATAATACATAGATCTTTGTGTTTTGACTTATATTACACGTTGCTAAACATGAACATTAAGGCCCACTTGTTGCTTATGAAATGATTTTGATTATTAGTATACTATTGATGGCCCATTCTTTTGTTATGCCATTTTGGCCGTTGGGTCTATATATGCCGACTGACACAAGCTTGGCAAAAGCTTGTCTCATGAAACAGTGAAATAAAAAAAAAAAAAAAAAAAAAAAAAAACAAAAGCCCAACTGAACTTTGCTCGAGTATTTTTGGTCCTCACTATTACCATGGCACCTAAGGAGGCATCAAATCGGTATAGTGATTGGAACTGACATGATCCATTTTACAAGCCAATCACTGCTTATGTTGCTTTGCCATTAGGGGGACATATGATCCATGTACATGGAGATGGTGCAGTTACAGACACTGCTTATGTTGCTTTGCCATCAGGGGGACATATGATCCATTTTACAAACAACCCCCACCAAATTTGAAAGCTTTGCCAGTTACCAATGCAACAGGAGATGATAGAATTTCAGTTGTGTATTTGGTCAACGTTTTGATCATATAAGGCAATTGATTTGAGATATACAATGGACCCCATGATGATATTACTTTCTATGGACCAATTGTCTCTAATATTAAAGTGTGGCCACTGGCCACATGTATGGACTGTACATGTCGGTTTTGTTTCTTATGTTGATGCATGTCCTTTGTATAATACATAGTATATACACGCATGATGTCATCATGAAATGGTTCTGGCCCAATTGGTATTTAAGGCCATTAATTCATTGCTTGATTAATTTTTTTGTTTCCATTAATCAAATTGGCTATGATGGATTGAGTAGCTATGATGCCATGTTTACTCCCAATTACTGCTTAAGTTTTGAGCACTAAATTAATGAATCACGTTATGTGTTCATGATATGATGTCTTCACTATACATAGCATAAGCATTACATGCATCCCCGTATATCTTTTGGGCCATGTCATAGCATTTCATGGTCCAGTAAAAAGCAGGAGTGTACGGTCATGTCGACCACTGAGGCCGAATATGTTGCCGTGGCACAACCGCAGCTAAAGTAACATCACCGATCTCATCTTTCCAACGAAGAGGTTGGTATAAGGGCACAAGAGCCTCAAGAATTGGTTCACACAATAACCAACTCCAAGCTCAAGAGTCACCTACGGGACTAACTCTCGCACAGCAAACAGGATTTCTAGGGTAATATCCCACTGCTCGTAGGTAGGTCCTCAAACACGCATGTCAGTAGACACGCGTCGCAGTGTGAAAAGCAATAGCTCTTTAACGGAGCCCATGCTAGCATTGCACCGATTCACTACTGCGCAAGCTGATCGTAACAAACACAACCACGCTTGGTTTCTAAAACAGGCTATCGGACTTATTAGGGTGTGATTTGTCCGACGACTAATGCTAAGTCTCATTCAGTCTTGTGATCCACATCACCCCAATGCACACAAGACTGAGTCGGCGTTCCATACATCTGTACGCACCAATAAGATCCACATTGGCTTAATCAGCATATCATACAAATGCATGCACCTCATCCTATCAGTCACTAAGACATCAAGGGCGGTCTTTATCCGTGCGAGTGGATGACCTCACCTGTTTGGTGCCACGTGTGCATCTAATACACACGCTTATTGTGTATGTTGCCAATGTAAAGTATATGCACATGTATGAATGAAAAGAATATAACACGCATATAATCACAAAAAAACTTTTATTGAAAAAGTCCAATACACTCCCATTGAATAAAAGGATTACATATATTGCATTCCCATACGCCTTACATGAATAGCGAATAGTTCTCGTGCCAAGGGTTTGGTCATTGGGTCAGCAATCATTTTCAAAGATGGCACATGAGATATTGCTATTTCTTTTGCTTCTATTTGTTCACGGATAAAATGCCACTTTCGCTTGATATGTTTTGCCCTCTGATGAAACTGGGGGTCTTTTGCCAAGCATATGGCAGTTGTACTATCTGTTCTCAATGGAATGGGATCACGAGCAATGGATACTAGTCCCAAATCCAACAGAAAACGCCGAATCCATACAGCCTCCATGGCCGCCAGTGCGCAAGCAACATATTCGGCCTCAGTGGTCGACATGACCGTACACTCCTGCTTTTTACTGGACCATGAAATGGCTCCCCCGCCCAGTAAGAACACATATCCCGATGTGGATTTGCCGTCGTCGGGATCATCCGAAAAAGATGAGTCACTATATGCTAATAAACTCAAGCCACCACCGTGATAGCAAAGCATCATATCTTTGGTGCCCTTTAAATATCGGAAGATTCGTTTGACAGCATTCCAATGAGCAATACCCGGGTTACTTTGAAATCGACTAACCAACCCAACCGCATAGCAAATATCAGGGCGTGTGCACAACATAGCATACATTAAACTTCCTACAGCGCTGGCATAGGGTATGGAAGCCATTCTTTTTGTTTCAGCATCGGTTTGAGGACATTGCATTACACTTAATTTGCAACCCTTATCAATCGGGGTCTCAACGGGACTAGCATTGGCCATTCTAAATTTCTCTAGAATCTTCTCAATGTAAGTTGTTTGGGACAAGCCAAGAATGCGTTTTGAACGATTCCGCGTAATTTTAACCCCTAAAATGAACTCAGCCTCACCCAAATCTTTCATTTCAAAAACAGTTGACAACCATGCTTTGGTCTCAAGTAAAAAACCAATATCATTACAAGCCAAAAGAATATCATCAACGTAAAGAGATAGTAACACAAATTTATGTTTAGATCGCTTAATGTAAACACAATGATCTTCGTAACACATGGAGAAACCATTTGACAGGATTGTGTTATAGAACTTTTTGTACCATTGTCTCGAGGATTGTTTAAGGCCATAGATAGATTTTTTGAGTTTACAAACTTTATCCTCATGGCCTTTTTCCACATATCCTATTGGTTGTTTCATGTATATTTCCTCCTCAAGATCACCGTTTAAAAAGGCGGTCTTAACATCCATCTGGTGTAATTCTAAATCCATGTGGGCCACAATAGATAAGATCATGCGGACAGAAGAAAATCTCACCACAGGGGAGAAAGTTTCTTCATAATCCACACCTTCTTTCTGTGTGAACCCCTTAGCCACAAGCCTAGCTTTAAATTTGTCAATGGAACCGTCGGCTTTTCGCTTAATTTTCAAAACCCATTTGTTTGTAATGGCTTTCCTATCCTTGGGAAGATCCACAAGATCCCATACATGGTTCTTACGCATAGAGCTTATCTCATCATTCATCGCGAGCATCCATGCCTTCGAGTTTACTGATTCCATTGCTTCTTTATAAGAACGTGGTTCGTCATCATCAGTTACAATGTATGCATAAGAAGTTCCCTCAATTTCAAAAAACTTCTTTGGAATCAATCCACAAGAAGAACGACGAAGGGCATCCTGATCACTCCCACTTGCCTGTGGCACCATAGGATCTCTCCCACTAATACCAACAAGTGGTGTTGGCTCCTCGTGGTAGGAGAAGTCATCCATTTCAAATAGTTCAATGGACACCCTTGTCTTCTTCTTTTCAGGATATTGAAACTCGAAGAAATCTACATCACGAGATTCTTTTTCAATTAATCTGCCATTGACATCCTCATGAACTAGAACGTATCCTTTTGACAATTCAGAGTATCTCACAAAGATACTTGGGATTGTCTTACGCTCCAATTTGTTAGGATTCTTGATAAGGACATGCCCTAAAGAACCCCACGGGCGTAGGTCTCCCAAGGAAGGTTTTCTACCGGTCCACAACTCATACGGAGTCTTTGGAACAGACTTAGAAGGGACTCTATTTAAAATATATGCTGCAGTTAATAACGCATCTCCCCAAAAGGAGACAGGTAAATTTGCATGAGCCATCATTGATCTAACCATGTCTAACAGGGTCCTATTTCGTCTTTCCGCAACTCCGTTTTGTTGTGGGGTGTAGGCCATAGTCAGTTGACGAGAAATTCCATTTTCCATGCAAAAACTTTTAAAAATCTCCGAAGTGTATTCTCCACCTCGATCGGTCCTGAGGGTCTTGATGTTTTTGTCAAACTTATTTTGAACTTCTTTTGTAAAAATTTTGAAAAAATCAATTGCCTCATATTTGTGGGAAATTAAAAACACACGACCATAACGAGAGTAATCATCAATGAAAGTAATAAAATATCGAGTTCCTTGTCTATTAGCCACGTTCATTGGTCCACAAATGTCAGAGTGGATGATCTCAAGGGAGGCTTTGGATCTTTCAGCTTTTGGAAAAGGTTTTCTTGTTGCTTTGCCTGTCACACAAGATTCACATGTGGGCAACTGTACTTGTGTGAGAGATCCAAGCAGGCCTTCCTTAGCCAATCGGATCATTCGATCTTTTCCTATGTGGCCCAATCGAGCATGCCACTTTATAGATTCGGAACTTGTGTCATGCACCATAAATAAATCAGAAAACCCAACCATTGAATTATTGAAATCCAAAACATATAAGTCTCCTACAATAAAACCCCATGCATAAATAGAACTATTTTTTCTAATGGAAACTCTATCCTTAGTAAAACGAAAATCAAAACCATCCCTCGCGAGTCGGCAAACAGAGAGGAGGTTCCGTCTCATGCCAGGTACAAAAAGCGTCTCAGGGAGCACCATTGTTTTTCCTGTAGATGTTGAGAGATAATAATCACCGATTCCCAATATGTCTTCGGAAGAATTATTTCCCATGTAGAGCTTGTTGCAACCGACATCTATTGACTGGAAGTCCCGAAAACCACTCCTATCCTTTGTCACGTGCTTGGTTGCCCCTGAATCAATTATCCATCCATTAGAACTTTCATCCACATAAAGTGCTTCGGAGCAAACCAAAGAGAGTGACAAAGTTAGGGTGTTTACCAATTTTCGTTTGGGGCAAGTTTTAGCGATGTGGCCAAGTTCCTGACATTTATAGCATTTGATTTTGGCTAAGTCTCTTGGCTTGTTACGCTTCCGATGCTTCTTTTGGTCTTGCTTGGGTGCACTCTGGTCCTGTTTAGCATTTCTTTCCAGACCCTATGAGTTCTTGCTTAATAGGACAAAGACCACCGAGTTGCACCAATTGCGCTTTTTGATCGAGTTGATTCCAAGAAAAGCCTTGTCCCACTAAAGGGAGACAGTCTATGTTCGAGGAAAGTGGTTTTTAAGCGGGACCATTGTGACCCCACCACTTTCCTGGGGGCTTACTTGATTGATTTGATTTCATAAGACCGAATTGGAGGCTTAGGTGCAAGCTTTATCCAGTTGAGCATTTCTTTCCAGACCCTAATAGATGCGGGGGATGATAAACTTTTTACAACAATTTTTTCCTATTAAAAGGATTCACATCATCCAATAATAGTCTTTTGTTGTATTTTTTGATATGCATATTTGTCATTGCATCAAAGTATTAAATTGCATGATGCTATTAAATCACCCATGTAATTACGATAATTGTTTTTGATTGCCCCGAATTAGCCCTAGGCATGAAGGGTTTTCACTACAATGTCCTAATTCTCGGAATGATTTGAGTGCAAAAAGAGCAATCGATACGTATGTGTGAGTTGCCAATGTTGTGCATTCATTGATCATTATATTTTTTTATCTTATTTCTTTTTCAGTGATGGCTTCCAAAAATATCATTGCTGACCTTAATAAGGGAGATAAGTTAGATGGTAATAACTATGATAAGTGGTACCGTACCATGATTTACTTGTTCGATGAACAAGAGGTCACGTATACCTTGGAATCGATTAAGACCCGACCCGAATTAGCAAATGATGCTGCACCCATGCCCACATTGAATAATTTTGAGAAATGGGATAAAGATAATTGGACTACTCGCAACATTATGCTGAGTAGTATGCATTTTGAATTGGTTCCCACTTATGAAACCTACGGTACGGCTAAGGAGATGTGGGATGCCTTGAAAAAAGAATATGGTGAAATTACCGCTGGTAAGACCCGTGTAATGACCATGGAATTTGATGCGTATAGGATGGCCCCAGGTGTAAACCTCAGGGACCACCTCCGCAAAATGAGTCAAATGATTGCGGATCTTGCAAGGGCAGGGAATGTACTAACTGAGGACCAAAAGATCATTGCAGTCCTACGATCTTTACCTGATTCTTGGCGCACAATAAAACAAATTTTGACCCACACAGAGGCAGTCAAAACTTTTAAGGATCTGTGTCGCCATCTCGAACTCGAAGCCCAAAGAGTTCAAGTAGAAATCGCTGGACAAGCACTATTTGCAAAACAGCAGCCTGTATCAGGGTCGGGGACTAAGGGGGCTAAAAGTAAACGTAAGTTTCAAAATGGGACTTCTCAAAATGGGGTAGACAACCGGAAGAAGCCTAAACAGGAGCCAACGAGCCGCCGTGCTAGGAAAGCTGCTTGGTTGATTCTGACCATCGTAAGTCCATGGGAAGACCCCTTGACATCACACTCTAGTTTATACGTGCTTATGATACTTATCAGCCCGGGCTATATCGAGTATTTTTGAAAATTTTAAGACAAACAATTTTCTAAATTATATATATGTATAAATATGTTATTTTATGAAAAGAAATGTTTGTGAAAGGTTTTACTCGATAAGTTGAATAAGCACATACGTGGGTTGAACACGACTCAAGGGTATGAGTCAACATCCAATCCGGTGTGGTCATGCGAGTGTCTAGGGCAGACTGATGTGTCGGTGAGTTGGTGTATTCTAGTCAGATGGCGACTTAGTGTACATTCTCTCCGTGAATAGGCATAATGGAGGTCCCACTCTTCAGGTCCATTTTTACTTTATAGAATTTGATGATGGAAATTAGTGATCAAATGGAATGAATCTTGTTCGGTGCGAGTGGGAGATGTTGGCATTTGTGGTGGGACCCACTTGTGTTTGCATGTGGATGGACCCCACTCACAAAGATACACCCCTCACAAGGAGTCTCATGGTGATAAGGATAAGGATAGCTTGAGTTTTATCCAACTCTCTATCTCTTTATCATATCTACATTCAAATTCAAATTGAGAGAGATTGATCATAATCATCTCTCAATTCGAATTTGAATAGAGATTTTATCACCCATTAGCCTAAGGGCTATATATAGACATGAGAAATATAGCTCGAAACAACTTTGAAGAATTAATCTTCCTTTCACTAGATCTCAAATTCTCCATCATCATCTTCTGCATCCAGGGTGTCCATCCTTGCCCTTGGATCTTGAAGAGTGACTTGTATGTGACTGATCTCTCGTAGACAGTCATAGATCTCCACACCATTGCCTGATTCAAGCCGATATTGTCCTAATTGCGTTTGTAGCAGCCAGCATCTTTAGATCCTTGCTTCCGCTATATTTACATCCTACAGTGGGTTCCTCAACTTGGTAATCAAATTTCAATCTTTGTATTGAGTGTCTTCTTAAGGTGTTGAAAGCCTTATTGTTCTGCAGGTGCTAAGTGATCATGTACAACGCTTGATTTACAATGAAATTCATGAATATGCATTGACAGCAATTTATCTCTTCTTGGATGACACCAGTCCAAGGATCATGTATTTGTTGACAAATTTAGTTGCATAAGTAGAGAAACATTCTACTGTTCCGACAATAGTTTGATGAAGGTTGAAATAATTGATTGTATGTAATGGATTTCTTTTCAAATTAAGATCAACGACGATGTCGTCGCTTAACAGAGTATGATGCCAAACTTTACAGTTTAAATGTCGTCGTCCAGTTTATGACTTACTGAAGGTAAGAATGAGTGATGACATCATTGCTTCACAGAATATGAAGAAGTTTATGAAAACTCAAGAATGTTGCCCCTTTTTTTAAAAGGAAACCAGTCATCTCCCCCTCGGCACCACACATATCAAACCCAATATGGATTAATTGGGACCCATGGCTTATCAAGTAAGAATAGGAAATAATTTCTCACTCAAAACAACCTAACTATAAGAAGAAAGAGTCACACATAGCCACAACCATGATTTAAAACAAAAGTTAAAAAATATTTTTCTTCTTAGATGATCATGCAGCATAAAAAATTATTTCACATGGCTACCTAATGAAAAACCTTTGCCTTTGCCCTACACAATTGGTGGCGGTGCCAAGGAGGTGGATTTAAAAACCTTGAAAGGATTTCACCAAATAATCCGCAGTATGACCATAGAAAGGTGAATATTAAATTCCATATTATTGTGTCCCGACATCAATATTTTATCTCAAGATTATGTTCCAGAACCAACAATTTTCAGCAATATTTCTCAAACTATGAGTTCCTGCAACCCTTATCTAGCCTAGGGAATCTTAACATCAAAAGCACTTCACCCACCATAGCTCAACCAGACCACTTAAAAGCATGAGTTTTTTAAGGCCAAAACACCACACTGATCGAACTAATTTTAACCATGATTTTTTATAATCAATTAGAGAGAGTCCCTATTTCTTATTAGTCCATTTGTGTTATGCCTACCTCTTTAATGGAGTTCAACAACCTTTATAAGGGGTATTCAATGTTGGGAAAAAAGTTTGATTCAAAGACGTGCATGAAACCAAAAATCGCAGAGAAAAAAGGTAAGAGAAAAGGCAGACTCAATGGGTTATATATAGAGAACGGGTAACGATATTGTCGCTCGTTCTTTATATTAGGCGACGACGTCGACGCTCGTTGAAAAATGGTAAAAAAAAGAGAAATTTTGGCGGAAAGACCGGTTCTATTTCATAAAAACTAGTGGGGCCTTTTTTGGTTAGTGGCCATTAAAGTTGATTTTTCGGATAAAATCCTCTAAAAATAATTGCATATGTATTTTATGGGTCCTTCCTAAATTTCCATCCAGCAATAGGCAGGCCCACCATTGATTATGAAATGCTATTGTCTATTCATCTCCTATAAGATCTTTCCAATTTTTATTGCAATGTTTTCCTTTTCCTATAGATTTATAGGTATCATATGCCTTATCTTTTCTAAACCGACTTTAGCCAAATTTTAGCATAAATAAGTGGAAGAGATTGTTAGGAGGTAGCCGCCAGTAACCTTAGATATTGCGTACAGATTAATGCGAGAAATAACTTTAGATGAAGATGATCAAAGATCATACTTTCGAGATCTCTCTGATTTGATTTCGGTATTACAACAACTCAAAAATCTAAAGATCTTCTACTGTATTCCTCTATGCTCGAATCCGCACCAAGGTGTGAGCCTCTTCTGCGAATTCTCTCTGCTCTCAAAAATGAGATTTCTCTTGTGTGTTTTAACCTAGAGAGCAATAACGCATATTTATAGGCTGCAGTAGGGACCCTACGAAGTAAATAAAGAATAGGCTTCTTATGGAAGCAGGAAACCCTAATTCGATCCAAATTAGAATCCTAGTCTTATAAAATATAATTCAGTCTACTAGAGAATTATAATTGCACTCATGTCCTTTATTCTCAAAATAATATTTCGAGCTTCTTGTTATTAAATTCTTATTAATCTCCCCGCATTAAGATTTCAGATATCCATCGATTAAATATTTACTGACATCTATATTTAATCGATATCTTTATAATTCTTTGAGACCTTACGCTCAATTTATTTGATATGTCAGACACAAAGTCCACCTGCAGGGTTTGACAATATCAAAACATAAAAGCTTCATCAAGGGGATATCATCAATCCCTATTACGGGACGTGTATTCCGTCAATAAACTAATATGCACCATACACATAGTGTAGTCATCCAATTTACTGAGATTATTGACCCATAAAAGATCTCACTCCTTTGTAAATCAAAATGTGAAACACTAAATGTATGTGTCTATTATTTATGTCGGGATTAAGAGCACAAGCACTCGTAATAATCATTTGGATGTTAATCATCTTATATAGTCAGTATAAAGACAATAAATCCAAAAGCGGTCATGTTCAATACACACAAAGCGTACTAGCATAATGAGTTGAAACTATTCCATTTCCCGCAGCCAAGACAAGCCTGCTGAAACATCATGCTACAATCGTACCGATGGTGTGTCCAAATCCATCTAGATTGTGAACAACAACTTATATTCTATATGAACCGACAAACAAGTCTTCCGTGTATAAGTTGAATTTTATACACCAACTTGTCTACTTTATAGAATAAAAGACACACACATGCATAATATTAAGCAATGCAACCATTTGCCGATACAAATTCTTATAAAGATGAAAGACCAAAATATACTAATAAATAAATCAGTCAAAGACAAATACATAAAAGTATGCTTTTAATATAAATTTCCAACAATCTCCCACTTAGACTCAAAACCATGCTGACATGTATTTCAACCCTATACCTTCCACATGACTATCAAAGCTCTTTGCTGGTAAGTTCTTTGTAAAAGGATCTGCCAGGTTGTCCGCCGATGCAATCTTAGTCACAATTTTGTCACCTCTCTGTACGATTTCTCGTATGAAATGATACTTGCGCTAGACGTGCTTACTCTTCTTATGCATCCTGGGTTCCTTTGCATTAGCAACCGCACCGATATTATCACAATAAAGTATTATAGGTGATTTTAACGAATGTACCACTTCTAGATCCATCAAGAAGTTTCTGAGCCAAACTGCCTCCTTGGCTGCTTCAGAAGCTGCCACATATTCGGCTTCCATGGTAGAGTCAGCAGTACGTGATTGCTTGACACTCCTCTAACTTATAGCTCCACCTCCCAAGATAAATACAAATCCTGAGGTCGACTTTCTGGCATCATTATCTGACTGGAAGTCCGAGTCTGTGTACCCAATGGGTATCAAACTCCCGGCCTGGTAAATAAGCATATAATTTATAGTCCTCTTAAGGTACTTAAGTATATGCTTTACGGCAATCAAATGTTCTCTCCCTGGATTAGTCTGATATCTGCTAACCATGCCAACAGCAAAACAAATATCAAGTCTAGTACATAGCATTGCATACATGAAGCTTCTCACTGCCGAAGCATAAGGTACTTCCTTCATTTTTTTCTATCTCATCAAGTGTCTTAGGACACTGATCCTTGGATAAAGTAATTCCATGCTTGAAAGGAAGAAATCCTTTCTTGGAATCCAGCATGCGAAAGTGGGAAAGAATCGTATCAATATAAACTACTTGAGATAAGCCCAACATTCTTTATTTCCAAACTTATATGAGCTTGATCCCTAGAATGTGACTAGCTTCTCCTAGTCCTTCATATCGAATTGACTGCTCAACCATACTTTGACCGAAGACAACACCCCGACATCGTTTCCAATGAGTAGGATGTCATCTATATAAAGTATTAAGAAAGTCACCACACTGCCGTTGCACCTCTTATACATACAGGATTCATCAGGGTTCTGCTCAAAACCATAAGAGGTAATGGCTTGATCAAAATGAATGTTCCAAGATCTAGATGCTTGCTTAAGTCCATAAATGGACTTCTTAACCTTGCACAACATGTGCTCACGGCCATCAGCTACGAATCCATCTGGTTATATCATATAGATACATTCATCAAGATTTCCATTAAGGAAAGCTGTCTTGGCATCTATTTGCCAAATTTTGTAATCAAAATGAGCCGCAATGGATAAAAGAATCCGGATAGATTTCAGCATGGCTACTGGCGATAAAGTCTCCTCATAATCGATTCCTTCTTTCTGAAAATACCCTTTCGCAACAAGCTTAGCTTTGAAGGTTTCAACCTTACCATCCACCCCTCTTTTCTTCTTGTAGACCCACTTACAACCGATAAGTTTTATCATCTCTAGTGGTTCTACAAGATCCCGGACTTGATTAGAGTACATAGACTCCATTTCTGTTTTCATAGCTTGTTGCCATAGATCCGCATCTTTGTCTTGGAGTGCATCATTATAGTTACAGGGTTCGGTATCTAGCTTATCAGGGACTCTGTCGAATGACTCTCCCAAGAACATATACATCTCGGGTTGACGAACAGCCCTCCCACTACGACGAGGCACATCCCGTGTATGTGTGTGAGTATGGTCAAGTTGTGCTAAAACTAATCCTGGTGTACTATCATTGACATGCTGATCCGGCTCGTCACCCAGCATGTTATGGTTTTCACCGGGAGTATCATCAGCTTGAGACTCAGCAACTTGAGGTGTCTTTTCCTGTGCTACTGTTAAGGGAAGAGTTTGGGTAGGTCTTTCTCCTCTCAATTCCTTTAGAACAATTCTGCTTTTGGGTTTGTGGTCCATTACATAGTTCTCTTCTAAGAATCGAGCATTGGTGCTAACAATGATCTTTCGATCTTTAGAATTATAGAACAAACCAGCTTTTGTTCCTCTGGGATATCCAACAGAAATGCAAACTTCTGTTCTTGGTCCCAACTTATCTGTGCTCCCTTTCAGCACATGTGCGGGACTACCCCAAATCCGAACATGCTTTAAACTGGATTTGCCCAGTCCATAGTTCTGTGCGTGTAGTAGGTGTTGACTTAGATGGAACTAAGTTTAGAATATATGCAGTTGTTTCTAGAGCATGCCCCAGAAAGAATTAGGTAAATTCGAATAACTCATCATTGACCTTACCACATCCATAAGAGTTCTATTCCTTCTTTCTGCAACACCATTTTGTTGAGGTGTACCTGGTGTAGACAACTGGGATGTAATCCCCTCTTGTGCTAAGTAATCCCTAAATTCTCCAAAGAGGTACTCACCGGCCACCACGATCAGATCGTAGTGTCCTGATACTCTTACTTAAATGCTTCTCCATTTCCGCCCTATACTCCTTGAATTTCTCAAAGCATTCGGACTTACGACGCATTAAGTAAATGTACCCATACCTTGAATAGTCGTCAATAAAAGTAACAAAGTACTCAAAGCCACCTCTTGCCTGGACATTCATGGGTCCACACAGGTCAGAGTGAACCAATTCCAACAGTTATTTGGCCCTATAGCCTTTTGCCGAAAAGGGACGCTTGGTCATTTTCCCTTCTAAACAAGATTCGCAGACTAGAAGTGGAGAATTTAATGGTCCATTTACAACCAGTCTGGAAATCCGTTGTAAATTAATGACCCAGGCATAAATGCCAAAGATACGTTTGGTTCAATTGTGAAGGTTCCTTTCTCTTATATGGTCGGGTAATTGTGTTATTTGATTCAGTTAGTTGCAGCTTAGGAGAGATAAGATTAACAATACAAAGATCATCCTCCAATGACCCAGAACAGATAAAACGTTTATTGTACTTAATAACCACAAATTTATTAAAATAAAGGGAATATCTGTCTTTAAACAACTTGGAAATAGAAATTAAATTCCCCTTAATGGAGGGAACATAAAGACAATCTTTTAAAATTAAAGTCCCATCTCTACTAAAACTTAGATAAATATCTCCTACTGCAACTGCTGCCACTCTCGTAGCATCACCCATAAGCAAATAAATCTCCCCATCACTTAGCTGCCTGGTTTCCTGGAACCTCTGCAAAGAATTACAAACATGATTAGTGGCTCCCATATCTGCACACCAGGTACCGGTAGATATAACCGCCAAACATGATTCAACAACTAGTGAATGAAATTTACATTTATTGTTTACTTTGTTGAAATAAGTCGGACATTGCTTTTTCCAGTGCCCTGCTTGCTTGCAATGAAAACATTTGCCCTTAGGCTTTTTCACTCCTCCATGTGTTCCGTTGCCCCCTTGAGGAACTATATGACGATTCTGACCCTTTTTCTATTTCTTCTTGCCTTTCGGCTTAGAAACATAACATTTTTCAGCAATGTTAACAGAAGGTGGCTTTTTCATAAGGCCCTCAGCAGCCTAAAGTTCATTGAGTAATTTCGCCAGAGAATAATTGAGTTTGTTCATGTTGTAATTTAGGCAAAAATTCTCAAATGAATCAGTCAACAATTGGAGAATGATATCGATCTGGGTCTCCCCATCAATTTCAGCTCCAAGGACCTGTAGTTCATTGAGGTGTCCCATCATTTTCAGAACATGATCCCTCACATAGGTACCTTCAACCATCTTAGTGTTAAACAGTTCTTTCATAGCAACATGTCTAGCCGCCCGATCCTAATCACCAAACATCTCCTTGAGATTGAACATGATGTCATAGGCAGTAGGACAATGCTGATGTTGATGTTGCAAAACATTTTACATAGATGCCAACATGTAACATCGCGCCATCTCATCAGCCTTGTTCCATTTTTGGTATGCCTGGACGGTCACCTCATCGGTAGAACCATCCTTAGGTTTCTTTGACCATACCTCAGTGAGCACATATATGTACTCTTAAACAATTAGCACAATATCCAAATTTCTCTTCCAGTCAATGTAATTAGGTCCAGTGAGTTTGTGTTCTTTGAGAATAACAGCAAGTGAATTGAAAGCACCCATCTTAAATCCTGAGAATTACATAATCATAAAATTATGATGGGCAAAATAAAACTTTGGATTCAAATAAAGGATAATGATTTCCTCTGCCAATTAATAAAAGAATCCGACAGCAATCTTAAACACTAATGTATAGTATGCCTCGATGGGAGGACTTCTACCATACTTATTTTATTCAAATAGGACTTAACCTATTAGTTTTACTGTTTAGCAACAAACCGTGCCAAGTAAAACCAAACAGTTGCCTTGACTTTGGTCCTATAAATAATAGAAGTGACTTAGATGGAAAGCATACTGTTATTTATAGCTAAGTGTATACCATCATTTAACTCAAGGTCCATTATTCTGTATTCGATCCCTTCAGATAGAGAAGTGACCTATACTAATAATTACCCTAAATCATCCATATGAGAGTTTGTGCTGGAGATTCCATAATTAACTCATCCGATGAGGTGGAAGACTTCAAGTTCAGCACATAAATCGATTACATCTCCTACGAAACAATGATGGAGAGCGTGGGAACTAAAGATGTTCCCTCTCCCACTTAGTTATTTAACAATGAGGGTTCTTATAAAATAATTTAATTAAGACTAGTTTGAAATCTAGTAGTAATAGGTAACCATATCTTTACTACTATACTATTCCAAATAAAATTAAACATGTTTAATATAATATTTAGCATGTTATGATAATAATAGGCATCTAAGCATGAAAAGTAAAGACAACTGGCAAAAGAGTCCTAGCTATCATGGTCAAGTAGGATCTTTTTTGTCTTCATGATTGCCACTTCTTTAAAACATGCCCTTCACGAAGGGGGTCCGGGGGTCCCCGACGGGGATCTAGCTGATTTTTTTATGGAGTTCTTCCTTTGAAAACTAATTTCTGCCTTCAGAACGCCTTCAAAACCTGTACCCCTCTTTAAGAAATTACATTGAATCCTAAGCTTCCCGACGAACGGAGTTCACATGCTATCTCAATATAATTACATCTTAAGAAAATACATTGAATCCTAAACCTCCTGACGAACGGAGTTCACATGCTATCTCAATGTAATTACATCACCATAAAAATAAAGGTAAAATATGTAAAATAGTAACCACAAATATCTGATTCATAGGATCCATTCACAAAACATACACACATGGTGACCATGATAGGCAGATCAATCGCTGCAAAATAAAGATTAGATAGTTCGCTGTAAAACAAGGGTTAGTTGCAACAAAGGCAAATCATGTTTTTTATAGCAACCTATAATCTTATGATGTGATCTTCAATCCATACGCAGTATCAGGTTTGGCGCGCTCTGATACCATTGTTAGGAGGCAGCCGCCAGGAACCCAAGATATTGCGTATAGATGAATGCGGAAATAACTTTAGACGAAGATGATCAAAGATCATACCTGCGAGATCTCTCTGATTTGATCTCGGTATTACAACAACTCGAAAATCTCAAGATCTTCTACCGTATTCCTCTATGCTCGAATCTGCACCAAGGTGTGTGCCTCTTCTGCGAATTCTCTCTGCTCTCAAAAACGATATTTTTCTTGTGTGTTTTAACCTAGAGAGCAATAGCGCATATTTATAGGCTACAGTAGGGACCCTAAGAAGTAAATAAAGAATATGCTTCTTATGGAAGCAGGAAACCCTAATTCGATCTAAATTAGAATCGTAGTTCCATAAATTATAATTCAGTCCACTAGAGAATTATAATTGCACTCCTATCCTTTATTCTCACAATAATATTTCGAGCTTCTTGTTATTAAATGCTTATTAATCTCCCCGCGTTAAGATTTCAGATATCCATCGATTAAATATTTACTGACATCTATATTTAATTGATATCTTTATAATTCCTTGAAACCTTACGCTCAACTTATTTGATATTTCATACACAAAGTCCACCTGCAGGGTTTGACATTATCAAAACTTAAAAGCTTCATCAAGGGGATATCATCAATCCCTATTATGGGACGTGGATTCCGTCAATAAACTAATATACACCATTCACGTAGTGTAGTAATCTAATTTACTGAGATTATTAACCCATAAAAGATCTCACTCATTTGTAAATCAAAATGTGAAACACTAAATGTATGTGTCTATTATTTATGTCGGGATTAAGAGCACAAGCATTCATAATAACCATTTGGATGTTAATCGTCTTATATAGTCAGTATAAAGACAATAAACCTAAAAGCAGTCAGTCATGTTCAATACACACAAAGCGTACAAACATAATGAGTTGAAACTATTCCGTTTCCCGCAGCCAAGACAAGCCTGCTGAAACATCATGCTATAATCGTACCGATGGTGTGTCCAAATCCATCTAAATTGTGAACAACAACTTATATTCTATATGAACCGACAAACAAGTCTTCCGTGTATAAGTTGAACTCTATATACCAACTTGTCTACTTTATAAAATAAAAGACACACACATGTATAATATTAAATAATGCAACCATTTGCCCATACAAATACTCATAAATATGAAAGACCAAAATATACTAATAAATAAGGGAGATGCTTCTATGAGAGCATCTCTCACCTTACTATGAGAGGTAAGGTGGGAGGCCCACACATTTAAGTCGTTGGCATCGGATATGGATGTGAGGGCGCCCACTTTATCTCTCATTATAAGGTGAGAGATGCTCTCATAGGAGCATCTCCGAATAAATAAATCAAACAAAGATAAATACATAAAAAGCATGCTTTTAGTATAAATTCCCAACAGAGATATGGTTTAAAAATTGGAACCCAGATAGGTTGTATTCATGGTATGCTCAATCGTTTTTCCAATCCCAATCTTACCATTCAAGTTTAATTGTTTGGATCATCAGCAACTCGGGCCCACTGTGAGTTGCATACATTCCACTCAGTCAGTGGATCCATTCCTGACTCGTGGGTGTGGGTCTACCAATCGATTCGAATGGAGGAGCGTTATGCTTGGATAAAGATCTCTCTCCACAGTCCACACCCAGAATCTTGTTCGACTTGAGGAATGAATAGAGCTGGTTGGAAACCGCTCTAGGTTGTGCTCCCCTCATGTACGTACTTCTTCTCTTCCTTCACTACAACCCCTTGTCCAGTGTCCTCCTCTTTACCTGTAGCAGTTTAATGTTGGGAGCTCTCTTCAAAATAAAAATAAATAAATAAATTATGTTTTGTTTGTGAAAGGAATCCAAAGTGTTTTTTTTTTTTTTTTGAATTGGAGTAGAAAACAGTCATTTTTGAAGATGTGGATCTTATGGGTTTTACCTTTTTAAAAGTCCTGTCATAAAGAGTCCTTTGTAATTCTCAGCTTTTAGTCCATCTTTCTTTCTGTGAAAGGAAATGATAGCCCCATGTCAAAATTTCTGTGTTCAAAGAGTAGTTTTTGGATGAAAATGATAGCCCCATGTCAAAATTGTTTTGCTATTTATGCTATTTTTTTCCTTCTTAGATTTTGCATTAGGGTTTTTGATATTATCCAAGCTTTCTTTTTGAAAAAATGGTAACATGAAAAGGCTGATGTTTTCATGTAATGTATATTATTTGATTGGAAATATATTCTAATTTTTTTTTTTTGCTTGTGTTGCAGGACTTGAAATACACTGAGCCAAAGATTATCAAACGCTTTATGAAGCTTCCAGTTTTTGTTCATTTCTTACAACACAAACTTGCTGCTCCATTCCACTTCCTAGGAGGAGGGAAAAAAGAAGCAGCCCAAAAGTCTGATCCCTTTTCCAATTCAGTCAAAATCTCAAATGTTGTCAATCGGTTCATCTCTTCAATTCCTGGTTCCTCCATGGAGAAAGACTAGAGCTGCAGATTTTTGGGCATTCCTCCATTCGCATAAGAGGACTGCCATCGTTTCTTGTGGGAACTCATCCTCCTCCTCTTCTTTTTCCATGAATGAAGATTCGGTTTCCATTCAAAAGCCGAGCCATGTAATCCCTCTGTGAGATATATACTACAATAGGTTCAAAAGATATAGCCATGACTTTATAATGACTGACATTTTCCTTATAGAGAGAAATTTTGTAGTCAATGAATCTTTATAATTGAACTCACATGGTATTGACTCTTACGAATTCATGGTAAAATGGGTTCCAGTGATGGAATGTTTAGGAAGTGGGGGAGTGCGGGGGCAAGTTGTGAAGGATATAAGGTGGAGAGTGTTCAATTTACTAAGGCTGTGTTATCATTTTCCAGCAGAAGGGATTATTTCATGGCCATTTGTGGATCTTCACCTTTGTTTCTTCAATGTTAGCCACTTTGATGGGAATACATTTCTTCAAATTCCTAGAAATTCAATTCCATGGAAATAAATGAGCCCTCAAATCAATGTTTTACAAGTTATGCTATTATGAAACCATCTTTATTTAATGATGGGGAGGCGATGACATTAATAATGTTGGACAGATTTTGAGAGATTTCTAATTTGTCCACTTTACTCGCTCAAGTAATAATTTCTTCTACTCTGTTCCAACAGCTTGATTTTGATCCTTCTAAGGACCTCTTTGGGCTCGAAGTAGATCTACATCCAAGGTTTAACTTCTTCTTCTATCCCAATAATTTAATCTTCAATTTCTTCATTACTGCAATACCCCCTGTAGTTGATCATTTGCACTGAATCTTTTTATACACATCTGGAAGACAATAATATCATTCCTTGGTTTGAAGTTGTTAATGGCTTTAAAATTCACGAACATTTGAGGTGAGCTCATATTTGTCACTGCTAATCTAAACAGGGGACTGGATGAATTGCAATTTTTCTTTAAAAAAATGTTATATAAATTTTTACAGAAGTGAATGGTTGAGAGATTACTCATTTTCGCTTATTTCTTTTGATCTCTAATAATCTTGCTTGAACATGTGTATTCAAATTTATCTGTGTGCAACAATAGGTAATATTTGCTTACTATTGTGAAAAGGTGCACATACATAATACAGTAAAAGTGCAGACATTTTATTATAAATTATTTTTTCATATCTTTACCATTGTACCATTATAAGGATCCAATTCCTATCAATTTGTTTTTTCTTTATCCTTTTCTTCTGCATAATCTTTGGAAACCATGATCGAGATTTCTCATTTTCTTCTGGTTTATTTTTTTCCTGTGAGGACATGGGCCATATGGCTTACTTTTGTTATGTGAGATAATTTGATTTGTTTTGCTGTGTATTGAGAATAAGCTTAGTCTTCTCCACGAGCGCAGACACAATTTTAGACCCTAGAGAATAGAGACACGGTTGTAAATTACAGACTGCAGTTGCATGTCCCAACTCAATTATCAAGGTGATCAGGATGGGCTTATTAGGACTGACACGAATAACCCAATACCCTGTTATCATGGTTCATGATAACTTTTGAACGTATCCAAGTTCATCCTTGTGATCAATAGAGATAATTGTATGAGATTTGTGTGTTTGATGGTTGCATCATGGTTGATGCATCACCATGCTTGATTTATATCATACATGTTCAAGACCTTTTGACTCTATTGTTGCCTTTATTGTTTTCCCCCTTTTTATTCTTTCAGAGCATTATTGTTCCATTATATGTCTTTATGTGCTGATCCAATCTTTTATAGATTATTGCCATTTACCCAAGTATGGGTATGGAATATGGATGCGAAGTATGATATGGATTGGAATCATGGTTTTGAAACTTTGTATTAGTCCTAACTTGGTCACCATTAAGTCTGTTCGACTTGGCCAAGTTGCACTAATAATTGGCCACCACAAATGTGTCTGTTCTGAATCCAAGCGACTCGCTAGGGACCTGATCCTATGCGACTTGGCTGAGTCAAACTCAGAATTAGCTGAGTTTTTAACCTTTGGATTGGATATGGAGTTCTCATAAATTATAAATTCTTAGATATAAATATGGCTAGAATTGGTTACCACTCATAAGTATGATTTAAGTTAAGATATTCTCCTAACAATATGTGCAAATTGAAGTTTTAGACTTGTAGCCCAATTAGTATTGTTAATGCAAAAGTCTATTGGCTAGTACTTACAGAGTTCAATACAGGAATGCCTTGAGATCCTTTCTCTGAACTTGCTTGTCCAAGCGGTGATCATAGCCTCGTAGGCACGTTTAAGTGCAAGGCTTGGTGTAGATAGGTTTAGCACTAGATGGTGCCCTTTTTTTGGGGGTTGGGTGCAGTGTAACAAGGTGCATGCCCAAGCAGTAAGCATGCCTAAATATCTACCCCTTTTCTAAAGGGCATTTTAGTAATTTAGGGTTTAAGGCATAATTTTATAGAACTGACAAATTCGTTTTGGTTTCTTTGAGCCTCATTCAGAGAAGGAAAGGAGTGAAGTAATTTTTAAGTAAGATATTACTTTCATTGCACCATATGATGCTAAGATTTATTTTTTTGTAAATTGATTTTAGTGTCAAATCTTGCATAGACAAGGGAGATTGTTCTGATATCAATGATCATTCTCAAAGGCATTGGTTTTTTGCTTGGAAGTAGGATTTTGTAGATTTGTAGTAATTGTTATTGGAATCCTAGGATTCATAGTCCGAAACCTATGATTCGTACTGAGTATCTATGCAACAAGTCCCATTTGCAAATGAATCTTAGCATTTTGGTGTGAATTTTATGATTCAACACTTTTTTTTTATTGAATTTTATGGTTCAAGTGATTTGATTGAGTGGAAATAACCACATTCAAGAGGTTAATATTAGTTATCTTATATTTCTCTGTGTCTCACTTTTGTTTTTAATTAGCATTTCTAGGCTTATGAAGGTTATGTAGTGGTTAGTAAAATCTCTTGAGTTTTTCGATTTTGGGGAGGTTTTAGAGATAAATAAAGAACCACCATGTGACCTAAGTGTTGGGTTGTACGCATGGGGTTTTGTCCTTCATTTCATTCAATTTTTTTTTTTTTTTTTGTTTTTTTATCTTTTTCTTCATGAACACGTTTTTAACTTCAAGAGTGATCCTAAACATGTTAGGTTGATAATTTGGATTTTATTTTCATTTTTTATTTATAGAGAAAAAAAAAAACCATTTCGACTTTTTTGTTCTTCGTAATGTTGATATCTTAAAGACATTTAATTTTTCACACATATCATTTCATCATCATCACAAACTTGTCCCAATTTGTTGGGGTCGGCTACATGGATTTTGTTTCTCTATTCTAGTCTACCAGAGCCAAATATTCGGATAAGTTGCACTTCTTCATATCTATGCTTACTGCTTCCATCCATGTCCTCTTTGTTTGACCCCTTCTCATAAAAACTTCTCTTCAATTGTGCCATTGCTAGCCTTCAATGGGCAATTTTCAAACCATCTCAAACGAGTCTCTCTTAATTTATCACTTATTGATGCTACCCTAAATGCTCCTGAATGTGCTCTTTTCCGGTTTTGTTGTTTCTAGTTTTACCACACGTCCATATCAACATTCTCATCTTTACTACACTCATTTTGTGTACGTATTGCTTCTTTATTGATCAACATCTTGCTCAGTAGGTCATAGCTGGTTCGACCACTATCTTGTAAGATTTTTTCGTAAATCTTGTTGGTATGTGCCAATCAGAAAGCACTCCAGAAGCAAGTCTCCACTTCAACCATCCTACTTTTGTCCTATGTTCAACATCTTCCTCAATGTCTCCATCATTAATAATTATTGAGCCCTCGTATCATCATGAATCTCTTTGTGATATCTCTTGAGCTTCCATTATCACAGGAGTCTCAGTTCTCTGCACATCCTCATTGAAGTGGAAATTCATACTTTTTTTTGTCATCATATGACTTATTTTAAAGCCTTTGGATTCTAAAACCTCTTGTGACCCGTCTCCTCTCAAGTTTCGCATTCACGCCATCTCTTAATTCTTATACTAATATTTTATCATTTGCAAAAAAACATACATCCCAAAGGGCTGGGAGCCCTCCATTAAAAAAAAAAATAAATAAAAATGTACGTCCTCTTGAATATGATATTCTTCATATGATTGTATCATAGTCTTATTTTTCATGGTATTTATGATGCTATGGTTGGATTATGAATAACTACTTTCCTTTTTTTCTCTCAAGAAACATGAGACACCCTAGTGGCATGGGTGTCTCATCTCACACGGTTGCCCAGGGTTCAGCTCCTGGGAAGGTACATTGTCTCATAGGTTGATTGTATCATAGTCTTATTTTTCATGGTGTTTATGATGCTATGGTTGGATTATGAATAACTACTTTCCTTTTTTTCTCTCAAGAAACATGAGACCCTAGTGGCATGGGCGTCTCATCTCACACAGTTGCCCAGGGTTCAGCTCCTGGGAAGGTACATTGTCTCATAGGTCGTGTACCACCCATCCATCTAGTTAAAAAAAACTACTTCAAGTTTTTTTTCCCTTTTTCATGAGAATAAAAAAAGTCTTACGATCTGAGATATGATTTACAATATGGTACAACTCATCCCCTTGAACAATTTGCAATGTAGTTTTAATTTTCAGAAATTTTTAATACTCATTTTAGTGTCAGATCTTGCACATGCAAGGGAAATTGTTCTAATATCAGCGGTATTTCTCAAAGGCATTGGATTCTTTCTTGGAAGTAGGATTTTGTAGATTTGTAGCACTAAATAATCATGTTTAAATTTTTTTTACAGTGGTTTCTTAGAGGATGGGACCCTTTTTCGAAGATGGGTGGTTGAATGAGAGTAGAGACTAGAGATAGTCAATCTTTGAGTGGGGGATGAATTGTGACCATAGGAGTTCTCATGGCTACTCGCTGTTGTGAGAAAGATGGATGGTGAAGGCTTTATTACGGAAACTTAGAAATGCTCTTCTTTTTCCTTTTTGTTTCCCTAGAGTAAGAGGACAATATTGGTTTTTTTTTTTTTTTTCAAATTAAGGTTAAAGACTGGTTGTTGTTTCAAAATTTCTTTAAAAGTTGTTGTATAGTTGCTCTGTGGCTTTCTTACTCAACCAAGTCATGTGTGGATATTTTTATATGTTTTTTTTTTTTTTTTTGCTATGTTAAATGAAGAAATTTAATTAAAAGCTAAATCTCATATTTTGGTTTGCAGCCTTGCGCTACTTTTTTTTTAATGATGATGTCTGTTTCATCATCATCTATTTGCTTGCAACTGATGTTTTCCTTTTTCTATTCAGTTTATGATATGATTCTTTGAATGCTGTCCTAAGTTATGCTTGATGGTCAGATGCATAATTATTATGGGTTCTTTCATCCTCTTTACTTGGTGAATCGCATATTCTAATATTGTTGTTTCAGGAATAATGTTTCAGATGCACCTAAACCAAGGTCCTGGTTTGGTCCAAATGGTCAGTATATTAGAGAGTCACCTTGCCCTAGTTGCAGGGGTAGGGGCTATACCCCTTGTACAGAATGTGGAGTTGAAAGATCTAGACTGGATTGTCCACAGTGTAGCGGAAAGGTGCATGTCACTTTAGTTTTCTGGGTTACTAACTATAATGCAATGGTTTGTGCTAGAAATGAACTTTTAATACATTAAGTGAGATATTTTGTTGAATGCTAGCTGTGTTCATTCTTTCCTATATTATGTGTTTATTGCAAGATGCGTTCTCACAATCCAAGGCACACAAAAATTAAAATGGACATATTATCATTATTCCTTATTTTTTATGCAGGACAACATGAAATCTAAACTAATATGAATTTGTGAGATCATTGAGAATTAATAATCCAATTTAAATTGAGAATTACACCATTCACACGCAATCTGATGTTGAAAATCAAATAGGGAAGTGTGCCGGTCCAAGGCGTTGGTACAAGTCCTGGGATAATGGTCCCTCAAGTAATAAGAGGGAGGGATCTTAATGGAAGATAGAACTTCCATTTGCTTTGGAAATAGTTGAATCAAATCGATTATTCGATCCATTGTGAGGATTTGAAAAAATGCCCTGGCTCAACTTAGTGAAATTAATTCAATGTGTAATATGGGATTAATTAGCAAAATTCAGATCTGAAAATAATTTTCCCACAGCAAAATAAGGCTCAAATTAACTAAGATTTGAAGAATTAATAATTTCTTAGTATGATGAAAAAACTTGAAAATAGGGCATGTAAGGGGTTCAGCCAATGGCTGGTTTGGACATTGGACCTATGTTGGTTCAGTTGGGATGTGACTGATGGAGGGAAGGTTCAGCAGTGTATCAGCTGAGAAGTGGTTCAGCTGAAGTAGAGGTGAAGGATAGGTGGTTGGCTAATGGCTAGGAAGGTTTGGAGTGGTGCGGCTAGAGTGTAGTGGAGATTTGGACGGGTTTATGGTGAAGGATAGGTGGTTGGCGTCAGTTATAGTGGGTTGGATTTAGTGGTTTGATGGTCAACTGATGGGATCTATTGAGTATGGTGGCTGGTGGTGAATGCAAAGGTTGGATCTAGGGTTTTGAATAAAGGAAAATAGAGGAAAGAAATTAAGAGAAGAAGATAAACATATTACCTTACTTGCCGTTGCACCAAACTCCAATCCAGGAGCCAATATTGAAGATCTCACGATCATATCAAAGGTGAACTTAAAACTGAGAGTTTTCATTCATAAGATAGCATAAAGAAGAAGAATACAATACCGAAGTCTCTTTATAGCATAAAAACCAAAGACATCTTTTCTAAAATTAATAATTAAAAGAAATCAAATAAAATAATAGGAACTGCCATGTGCATTGGTTTTCGTGTGCAAGGACTTGTGCACGAATCCCAAAGCCCTTTCAACTTAAGTTGTGGGCCCCCCTCTTGGTCTTTTTTGTCTTCCTTGGTCCCCTCTAGATTCTCTTTAATTCTTTTAAGTCCTTCCCATGTGGCATTTCCCAGTGTGGGGCCTTTGATGCAATTGCACACATGGGGCCCTCGGTCCATCAGACGCTTGATCCCAAGAGATCCAACCATTGGATGTTATCAGAATGGTAATCCCTCAGTGGATTAGTGTTGTCTTCACGTTCAAAGTTCGGATATCATCCATCCATAGATTAGGCTGATTTGCAACTCTATGCCCACGTTGCTAGTAGATTTTGAAGGGATTGAAGCGAGGTGGGGGGTGTAGGTGTTTGAATAGGACTAATTAAAATTTCTTACTTAATTAAATTAATTGATCCAAGTTAGTCCAATTAAACAACACCAATACATTCACTTGAAATTAACAACAATATATGTGTGACTATGTGGCTAAGATACACAAGTGAATGTGTTATAAGAGAGTGTACTAAACACAAAGTATGATATACTAATAAGATCAATGTGACTTAGCACAGGTGTGTGTCAACTTTATCTAAGATATAACTTTCTAGCACATGTATCTCTAAAGTATAAATAAAAGATAATGAAGCATAGAGCAGTAGAGAGAAATTGACAGAAGTGATTTATAGTGGTTCGGTCAAGGAGAGTATCCACTATATTGAGGCAAACCACACAGGTAAACCTCCAATCACATACACCTATTTTTTGATACGGTGGTTCGATCACACAGATCTAGTCTACCAACCTTATTTTTTTATAGTGGTTTGATCACAAAGGTCTAATCCACTTTACAACACAATTTACAAATTGAAACAAAGAACACTTGCCTCTTGGACTATGTCTTGAGGATGCTCTTTGATGCTTGAATCCAAAGCTCTAAGCTTTGACCTCTTTCTTAGCTCCTTGGTGATGAAGATGCTCCAATGTATGCACAACCAAGTGAAGGTGAGGTCTAGATCTAAGGATAGAGATATATAACTTTGAAGGGTCAAGGTTTTCCCTAGATAGTAATGCTTCCACTAATCACACTTCTCTTGAGCTAAGAAAGCTCTTAGATATGCCTAAGTAGGATCTAAGTGTGATTGGGAATGGTTTTGGGAGCTCAACTAATGGTGTTACCAAGTGGGCACAATGTATTGGAAAGGGCTCTCAAAATCTCAAAGAATATGGCTATTGGAATGAGCTCAAATAATAGAAAGCTCTCCAACGCTTAGCCTCCACCTTTTTCGCAGTTAACCGCCATGTACTAACGGCTAGTTTGACCCTAGTCAAACAGGCCATTTTTGTTCTACAGCAAGCTCACGGCTAGCCGTTGGGTACTTATGGCTAGCTGTGAGCTAACCGTAAGGTAACTGAAATGCAAGGCTATTTTTTAGGTCAAGTGCGGTCAGCCAGCCCCCCGCACTGAATTGAGCCATATACAATGCTCAAATTTGCCAGTTAAACCCTGTTGAATTTGCCATTTAGTCTAAGGGTCTTAGGGGCCATTTCTTGGTTGGTTTGGGGTCCCATTTACTTGAATAGGTCAGCACACACATGGAGTTCTTCCTTGATGAATGAACTTGATCTTCCTTGAAAGACACTAAGAGGCAAGGTCTTGGACTCTTTGACACAGAATTGACAACCAAAGGGTGGCACACATATGACTATGGCCCTAACACATTATTGTTAGGGATCATTATTCTCTTGACTTCAAGATGTGTATCTTGTTTTCAGTGATGAGATTGCGGTTCTTTAGCTCCTTCCTAGACAATTGGGTTCTGTGGAGGCTCATAATGTCGTGGCATATACAAAAGAATTTAGCTTTAGTTGTAATCTTTGTCATAAGAACGATGATTCAGACCAAGATGATCCAGAGTTAGAGAACCATGTGGCGGCCCATGCTTGTGTGTTGGGAGAGATTTGGCCAAATTAATGGGTACCAAAACCTGTGTAAAAAGGGTCCCAGTCCATCTGGAGCCCAAAATCAAGGGACAATCCATGTAAGTGGACTGCCCAGGCCCCATGTGACATCCATGGGCCTATACAGCCCTACCCTGTGACCAAAGGCCAAGGGTCCACATAGTCAACAAAGTAGTTTTTCCTATCTGTCCTACCCCAGAGTGATCATCAGATTCGAATTGGGTCACTCACGTCAGCAAGTGGAATTTCATCCAAAGAGGGCAATCCATTCGTGCACTCTGTCTCAACCATTTCTTTGCAGACCATTCTCTTCAATCACAACAGAGGGATGCCTGAGAAATCTTGTGGGGCCCACTCAGTGATCAATGACCAGCAAGACCTCTCCCATTAGGGTCACCTTTTTTTTTTTTTTTAGAATTATGGTATATTTTTTGATATTTTTTAGTATCAAAAGGTTGGTCTTTTGCTCCTTCAAATTGCTCAAGATTGCTCAGATTTGTCAATTTCACCTGTTAGAATTTGTCATCACTATCAAATTGCTCAGATTTTAGAAATTTTTCTAAAATTAACCCTGAAATGCACAAAATACATACCTAGAATACAATGATCTCTGACTTTCACTTCAATCTCATTTTGAAGGATTTCTGATAATCTCCGGTGGCTGTGGCTGGACACTAGCCTTAGAATTAAATATTTTTCAAATCAGCCCCTGTTAAGCATCTGTGTGGCTGACCTAATCCTTCCTTATGGCATCTGAATCTACTCATGCAGTATCTGTGAAGCTGAATGGATTGAATTACACTTATTGGTCATATTTAATCCGCAGTTTCCTTACTGTAAGAGGACTGGAAGCTTGTGAATGATCAGACCCCTAAGCCTACTACACTTGACAAGGCTTTAACACGATGAATGCGAGATGCATAATGTGAAAAATTTGTCTTGCATCGTGAACTTTATTGAGCCATCATTGGAGTCCATTTATCGAAATTTTAGACCTTCAAATGAGTTTGGGACTATTTGGCAGGATTATATGTCCAAACCAATTTTGCTAAGAGATATTAACTTGAATTGGATATATGATCTCTCAAACAAGATGATAAATCTGTTCAAGATTTTAATTATATGATCTCTCAAACAAGATGATAAATCTGTTCAAGATTTTAATTATATGATCTCTCAAACAAGATGATAAATCAACTGAGATGGTTCGGCCATGTTAGAAGGCGTCCAACGGAGGAACCTGTTAAAAGGTGTGAAAGCATGGAGATTGCCAGGAGTAGGATAGGGAGAGAGAGACCCAAGAGAAGTTGGAAAGAAACTATTAAACATGACCTTGCCTACATGGATCTAACGGAGGACATGGCCCTAAACAGATTTGATTGGCGTCGGCAAATCCATATAGCCGACCCCACCTAGTGGGAAAAGGCTTGGTTTGGTTTGGTTTGGTTTGATGCTGGGATTAGCTTACTTTAATGGACCCACAATTCCCAGAAGCTGCAGTACCATTTTTCAACAATATCAAGAAGAAATTAGATCTATTCAATTTCTTATGGCCCTCCATCCTGAATTTGGTTCCTTTTGAGGCTCTTGTTTTTTTCATCAATCCCATTACCTACTGTTGATGCGGCACTATCTGAACTCATTGCTGAAGAGATCTATCTTCAGTCATTAAATAGGGCTCCTCCATCGTTTGATACTGTCTTCTTAGCCCACTACAGAACTGATGTGGAATTAATCTTTGACCACAATTTTGAAGTGGCCAAAGCCCTCTATGAAGAAAATGGAGCATCACAAGAGGGCCCACAAGGGATCAATCAAGTTTTGATCTAGATTGGGACCCCAAGTAGTCCTCAAATTTTTTTTCAGAAGTGGACTGAAATCCAGGACACATTTTTTTTTTCCTTGTGTAGTTCTGTTCCGAACTGAAATTATTCAGCCATTTTGGGTGAACCGAAGTGGAGGTATAAGTCAATATGATTAAAATACCCTTCTATAATGGGGATATTACATTGTATCTAATAATGTAAGTAAATGTACAAAACTACACTTGTACAAAACTACACTTGCAATAAAAATTAATTACATTCCAACATAGTCAAGTAGCTATTAGAGAATCCAGTTTTTCATGGTACAAAGCTACACGCGAGAAAAACTAATTACATTCCAACATATTCATGTATCTATACATATTGCATAGAACCTAATTTTTGTAGAGAGTAAAATATATTGAAGCATATTTCCATTTTATCTGGGCTATGACTAATATAACACATCCCATGTTTGTTAGGTTAGAGTGACAATTTGCAAATGCACTTACAAAAGCATTGGGTAGAAGTAGATTTCAAGATTGCAAGTTGAGCATGATAAATATCCATGCTTTGCATGAGGGGATGTGTGGTAAAACTAGGAAGTATATAATAAGAAATGAGCACTTTTGGAGCATTTAGGGGTAGTATCGATAGGTGACGAAATAAGAGAAACCCATTTGAGAAGGTTTGGACATGTCCAACGCAGGTTAGCAGCAGTGCCTGTGAGAAAAAGTTTTTCTATGTAGGTTGATGGCCCACCAAGGGGAAGGGGTCAGCTAGAGAGGATGTGAATGGAAGTGGCAAGGTTGGACTTGAAGAAGTTCAACCCATCGAGGATTTGGCTCAAGATGGATTGGAATGGAGAAACAAAATTTATCTAGCTGACCCCGACATAGTTGGAACAAGGCTTTGATGATGATGATGATAAAGGGGATTATAGAAAATAAGGTGTCATCTGGAAAGTTTGAAAATAAGGTATATTTGACTTAAAACTTATCCAAAAAGATGTTTTCAGTGATTTAGACTATTTGGGAAAGTGTATTTCCCTCTTTGATTGAATTATCTTCAATGCCTTTTTCCTATTTTTCAAAAAGTAGCAAGAAGGAAGAGAATCCAATCAGACATCAATGTCTAAAGCAGTTAGACAACCTTCTTTTTTTCGTTAGAAAGGTTGCCCCATATAACTTTTACTATATGAAAAGTTTGCTTGGACTACTTTTATCATAGGACATGTTTGCCCATATAACTTTTACTATATGATAAGTTTGCTTTTCCAGTTGAATTAGACATTCTAAAGATCTTTACCAATACGTCTACTTGTGAAATACTCTAATTGAAAGACCTTTATTTCAAACAAGTCAGAGTTTCCAAACAGGCCCTAAGAGAGATCGATAGTTATTTCTAGTTATTGTTTCTTTCTTTTCTTTTCCATGTAATCGATTAGGAGTTTACTTGTAATTTTGTATTAAAATGGGCCTTTATTGTAATTCTGTTGGACAGTGGGATTTTCTTTGTAATTTTGCAAAACGATGGGGGCACATCTGTGTACATGATGCGAAGAACCTATTCCAAGGAAGTTTTCCTCTTCCCTAGGAATGGCAAAAAATTTAGCCCATTTTTTGCGTTTTTTTGTGAGGAAAAGCAGCCGCACTAAACTGGATTTTACCGTAGCACTGGAAACCATTTCCCTGGGAGTTGTTTGTAATTGTTCATATTAAGTTAGCTAATAGGGTAAAAGTCAGTCGTGCATGAAAATACACACGCGTGACTTCCCTTATTCCCTTATCTATCTCTTCCTTTCTGACTTCTTTCCTTTTTCCCCTTGCTTTTCTTCTCCTCCTTTTGCTTTGTGCCCCTTGTTTCTTTTTCTGTTTCCTTTTCTTTTTTATTTTTGCTGCAATCTCCCTATCTGAAATCAGAACATTGTATCTATCTTGCCAATTAAAAGAATCCTCCACAAGATATGCTGGCTAATGTCGAGTTGGAGGATACCCTTCCGCTTTGCATTATTTTAAATTGTTTCTAAAATTGAAAATCATATCGTTTAGGTCCCATCTGAAGTGGTATCATTTTGTCATGCCAAATAGACATGCCTTCCTTGAGAAAAAAAAAAAAAAAAAACTCTTGCATTTTTGAAGCTACTTATATTTTGATCAGCTGATTTGAGTACACTACATCATCAATCTTTATTTATAGAGCTTCATATTCCTCATTTCAAGGGGAACTATATCTCTAGTCTATTGGGCATCTCTTTGTTTTCTAATTTGCAAAAGTTCTTTTTTCTCAAAATGATCATAGGGTTTGATGACTTGCCAACAATGCTTGGGAGATTGTGTGATATGGGAAGAATCAATTGATGAACAACCATGGGAGAAAGCTCGTTCTAGGTAACTTCAAGCTTTTTGACATTTATCTTTCTTGGTTTGCCCTATTTATGCATGTTATTATTTGAAAAAAAAAAAAAGTAGCTACCACTCATAAAAAAAGAAGAAAGTGGCTCTACAACGTTTCTGCTCTTAATCGTAGTAATTTGGATGTTTAAAGTATCCACTTCCTTCAAGAACTCTTAACTAAAATTATAAACATCTCATTTTATTCTTAATCTGAGAATTGTCAGGCTATGCATCGAAGTAAAAGTGCAAGTAATTAAAATCCATGCAACATGGTTATATTCTTGCTCATTGATGCATTCTTTGTAGCAGAGAGCCAAATGCATGAATGAAACTTCAAAAATTAGTAGTCTTTTTTTTTTTCCATTTTGGTATCTTCAAAACATTAGTTATTATAGTTTAGTTAAGTAGCAACAAGTTCACGAAAAGGGTTAGAATCATATTCATTTTCATTCATCAATTCTGTTTTCAGTTCTCCGCTTAAAGTGAAGGAAGATGATGAGGTTGACAAGCTAGACATAAAATTGGATGCAATGAGAAAATCAAAGCGCGTGTACCAATCGCCACCTCCTGAAGTTGGTTTAAAGATTAGCCGATCGCTGAGAGTGAGTTGCTTAGACCTTTTTTTTAATCTTACACTTGATGTTGGGCGTTAGTTGTACAATCATCTTCATGCAACCAATTTTATGATCTCACTGTTTTATTTATTTTAACTTGTTTCAATTTCCATGCGTCTGCAACTCTTCTTCAAGCGAGGATTGTGACGTACCATGCACATGATTTATATCCAGTTTTATGGAACTGTTCTACTTAACAGGTGTGTATTCTATGTGTAAGAGGATATGGGAATTATGGACAATCTTTTCATCCATTGTGATATGGCTAAAGAGTGGTTTAGCATCTTATTCTTGCTCTCTCATCTACTCCAGAGAAGTGGAAAGACATTATTCAAAGTTGAGGGAAGTAGAGAGGAAAACTTAGGCCAGTTTGGCAATTTACTATTAAAGTAAAAGTGATGTAAAGCATCAAATTAAGAGAGAATAAAATATAAGGGGGTTATGATGGTATTTTGTCTTTAGTGAATTGGTATGGAATCTTTTTGACTTTTTGTGTAAAAAGTGTGTTTTTTTGTCATCTAGTGGAGAAAGAAGGTTGTTTTTTTACTTTTTTTTAAGAGAAGGGAATTTTGAAGATATGTACTTTTGATGTGACCCCTTGTTTGAAAAATGAAGGCTTTATATTACTTTTACTAACCTAGTAAATGTCCAAACAGGGCTTAGGGTAAATTCTGGTGCTAGATCCTTGTGCTGCCTTTTGGATCATTTGGAAGGAGAGATGTACCATAAGCTATAGGGACTACAATTTTGTTTTTCTTTCAATGCTCTGTAACATGTACGATAGCTTAGACAGATTACTTCTGTCGTCTTACAATCACATTAGGTAAGATTATTTAAGTATTCAGGAAGTTAATTTTCAGTATTTAAATAGTTTTTTTTTTTTTTGTAATTACAGAACAGTCCAGGGACTATATTTTTCAGAATTATTATTAATGTCAATTCCAAAATGGTCGCCTAACGCAAGGCAGGATGACAATTAATTCCTTTGCCTTGTTTATTTCTCTTCTTATCTTCTCAATTCTACCCTAATTTTTCAAATCCTTCCACCTTCAGATTCAAAATATCATTGAATCTATAGTTACAATATGTTATTGGAGCCCTTCAATCACTAGAAGACTTGTCTGAGAAGTGAAAGGCGGTACTGTTTTGGAGGTTTGCAGTAGCAGATGGTGCAGTTTTTCATGCTGTGTTTTGAGCAATCGTAATGCAGTAGTAAATAGTAATTATACCCAAATAAAGTTCAGCGATTCAAGTTTGTTTGCGATTTTGTTCCAGTTGTGATAAACTGATAATATGGTTTTAGGGTTTGAAACATTTGATGGTTGTGTGCAGTCAATTATAGTCCTTGCCAGTGACTTTTTCAGCAGTTAATTAATGGTTTGTTGAATCGGTTTTAAATCAGTTCTTTGATGAGTACTTGCAGTTTTTTGTGGGGACTGTTTTTAAGAGGAACGGTCCTTGTTTTTTGATGATTGGATGAGTGTTCATTCATTATAGTGGTTTAAAGAGTTAATCAAAAACTACTTAAAGACAGTCGATCAAGTTTGAGAAAGTACACGAGTACATGGATATTTGAAGTAGTAGGAGAAGCTTCTATGGGAACCTAAGCATTAGTGAATGTAAGTGCTAATGCCCAAATATCTATAAATCTCTTTGTTTTGTGCGCGAGGATAACTCAAGTGGCCCAACATTGCAATGGTTCCATGCTTGCATGGCATGGTCCTTGAGTCAAATTCTATTTGTTAAGTTGCTATTTAAAAGGTACAAGTTGCTAGTTGGTAGGAAGTAGTTTTCCAACATTTTCTATCTACTTTTGTAAGGAGTTTTATAAGAGTTTTAAGTGGAGTTGAAGAGATCGTTGA